>JAWMAG010000008.1:27742500-27773401 GCA_037013455.1 Ceratitis rosa
TTCCGCACGATGGCAAACCCTTTTCTAACGAAAATTGCAATCTCGGCTACCTTACCCACTTCTTCACTGCGAGCGAACTACAGCCATTACGTCGACGTTTTCGGTTCCCCTTTTCAGCAACTGGACAAAGATGTATCGGCAGTAAATATGTGAAAGTGGATGGCACATAAATTGCGACAACTAAAAACCGAAAGTTACTCACTGCAGTCCACATAAGACTGCAATTACCACAAAAGTACAGAGCTACAACAAAATCCAATCCATTTTTAGACCACGTTGACTAATCAGATGTAGATGAAGAAGCTACTAAGCTGTCAGAACACCACTCTCGGACCCATGATCTCAGGGTTTCACCGGAGCAATACCTTCATAGTGAAACGTCGGGTTAAGAGGCGTAGTGTAAGGTCAAGTAATTGGTTTGTTCGGTTTTTTATTGATTTTTCAAAATATGATAACTTTGTGTACATTTGTCCGATTTCTTCACTATACCCCCTCTCGTAGAAGGTTGCGTATCTATTGGCAAAAAACTCGGAGAGCCAATTTTCGTAAGCCTCTCTTGAGGCCAACTTCTCACCATTAAGTGCGTTCGCCATGGACAGGAAAAGATGGTAATCGCTTGGTGCCAGGTCCGGACTATAAGTTGGGTGCATTAGGATCCTCCATCCGAGCTCCTGGAGCTTCTGGCGCGTGTGTGTGACTTGGCGTTATCCTGAACTAATACAATTCGGCCTCTGTTGATCAAAGATGGCCTCTTCTGGATGAGTGCTGCCAAAAAGCAGTCCAGTTGTTGGCAGTAGAGGGCCGAATTGAGCGTTTGGCCAAAGGGGAGCCGCCCATAGTAGATGATTCCTTGCCAATCCCACCAAACACATCTAAAATAATACCTTACTGGTCGTCAATCCTAGCTCGGCCACCGTTTCCGCCGGCTCACCGCGTTTCGACCACGACCAATTTCGCTTGACGTTGTCATAAGTGATCCACTTTTCATCGCCAGTCACCAAACGCTTCAGAAATGGGTCGATTTTGTTGCGATTCAGCAGCGATTCGCAGATGGAAATTCGGTCCATCATGTTTTTTTGCGTTAGTTCGTGTGGCACTCAAACATCGAGCTTCTTTTTGAATCCAAGGTTATGCAAATGGTTCCAAACGGTTTTCTGGCTTATCTTTAGTTCCTCAGCAATTAAATATGTGCTCACGTGACGGTCTGTTTCCACTATTTCCATGATTTTATCGCAATTTTCGACGACAGTCCTCCCGACGCGTGGTGCATCTTTGACATCGAAATTACCGGAACGGAACCTAGCAAACCACTTTCGTGCTACACGCTCGTTTACACTGTTGGGCTCATAAACTAAATTAATTTTTTCAGCCGCTTTGGCTGCTTTTTCGCCTTGATCGAAGAAAAATAGTAAAATTTAGCGAATTTTCTCTTTTCTGGTGTCCATCTTTGACGAGCGCTCACAACGTACTGAGCGTCAATCAATCGAAAAACTGTCAAAGACAAACATTTAGCACGAATAAACACGTTTTCAGCGCCGTATAGTATGACATGATGCGACACGTAATAGTAGTACTATGGACAATAAAGCCATCTCTTAGATAAAAACCGAACGAACTTTTTGCTTGACCTAATATTACGGGTATGTCGTGCAAGCAATATCCGCTTGTGTCGAGTATAATCCAAAGAACATTTACTTGAGGCTAAACCTACAACTGTGTAGCAGATCAGGAAGGGAGTACTCGTAGACTAAATAGACTCCATAGACAAGCAGCGCTCAACAGGAAGATCTGAATATGGTAGTCGACTTAATTCCTATCTATCCAGACTTGAACTCGACATACCAAACGTGTGTTCCGCACTCAATCAGACTATAACCACCCCTTTGAATGCCCCCTAAAACCTACTCGTCTAATTAGATTTTCCTCTGGTCCGTACAAGTCGAAACAGCTCATTTCCTGGACCTCTTGTTAGATGACCTTGATGACTTAGACTAGCCTCGCCTACAAAATGAACGTGGACAAACATATTTGATCCTTTTTAGAAGGAATATATATATATATATATATGGTATATGGTGTTCCACCTTTTCAAGGAAATAAAAGAAATCTAATGAAATCTGCATAAGAACCGAATCAAAGACCTTCACCTGATCAAGGACATGTAAATAACCACCCACAACAGCTGAATTAAATAAAAACAACGGTTAAAAAATCGCAACAAAAGAAATCAATATGACAATTGTAAAAATCCATGCATTTCCCTCGTGGTCCTGCTATAAATGGCATGGCATGACATGAATACTGCTGTTGAGCTTTGTGAAATTACAAATGCAATCGATGTCCTCTATGCATCTATGTGTTTATGTGTGTGTGTGTGTGTTAACAATGCAAATAGGACATGTTGGCCACAGTGGTAATTAACTCAAACAAATACCAAAACAGCAACCACGCAACAAACAACAACAACAACAGCCAGTTAAAAAATGTAATTACAAAAACTACAAATATATATATAGTAGTTGGAAATTCCAAACAAAAGCACACACACACATTCTTACAAAAACATAAAATTACACATTACACACAAAAAGTGGAAAATACCTTGCACTTTTAACCCTTTATGAGCCACTTCGATCTCCACCAGCCACTCGGAACAAATGGATGAGCACTCAAGCGAGAATAAAGCACACACTCAATGTCAGAGCAAACTGGAGAGAGGCAAAGAGGAACAGTATTTCTCAGCGTGCATTTGTGTGTGCGTGTGTGTGTGTGTGTGTGTGTGCAGCTCCATTAATGCCAAATCGCTTGAGGGACATCAGTGGTTGTTGATTACGAAGACAAAGCAAGCGGCTTTGACTTTTGGTTATGTTGAACGCTTATCTCGCATTACCACAGCATTTACGACTGTCAGCTGGTTAGTCACTCATGTAAGTGTACTACAATAAAAGTGAAGGAAAGAGGGGGAGGGAGGGGAGCCATAGAGGCGACGGCAGCAGCTCACTGGTGTGGAACCTTTAATAGTGAAGTGACAATAAATTCTTTTCATTCATACCGAATTCCAATGAAACACAATTCCAAATGTCACAACAAAAACCCTAAAACAATAACAACTACAACAATAATCACTGTCATTTGTGCTTACTAAAATTGCATGTGAGCGGTAGGTAGCCGACAATTGTTTTCGATATCCTCTTTGCAAATGCCATTGTTTAGTACTACTACTTGTTGTTGTTTTTGGTGTTGTTGTTGTTGTTGGTGGTGGTGGTGGTGGTGGTGGTGGTTGTTGTTGTAAATTTTGTTTTTGTTGTTGTTGTTGTTGGTGGTGGTGGTGTTGTTGTTGTTGTTGTTGTTGTTGTTGTTGTTGTTGTTGTTGTTGTTGTTGTTGTTGTTGTTGTTGTTTGTGTTCTTATTTCCGACGCTGTTGTTGTTGTTGTTGCTGTTGTTGTTGTTGTTGTGGTTGGTGTTGTTGATGTTGTTGTTGTTGTTGTTGTTGTTGTTGCTAATGCATGCCACATTGCATGAACTTAGTATGTAGAGTACGAATACCATATACCATACGTGTATGTAGCATGAAACACGCTTAGTACATACGACATCAAATTCCATGCTCTTTCTTCGGTGCGCCGCCCTTCACTTGGCTGACAATCGGCAATATTGCTGCAGGTCGAGCCTATGTACAGTCACACTCATAAACATTCAATAGGTTGCCAACAGGCTGGTCATACATGCAACGCGTTGCCAACCATGGCGTGGCTTATACATTTTAAGTGGTTTACTCATGCCGACGCTGGAACTGAGGTATGAGTTGTGGTGTTGGCAGGCCGCAAATGTGTTCGGAAAAATTTTATTATTTCTTTTTGGCATAAGAGACAGGATGAAGGGCGAGCGTTGGTGTTGTACGCGCGCTCAGTGATATGCCTATTTCAGCTTTTTTTTTTTTTGCTATCTTCTGGATTTATTGAAATCCATTTCGCCGTTTTTGCCAAAATGTCAGTGGTTTTGTCAGACTGTCTAACTCTCACTTTCTCTATATATATCTCTCCTTCTCTCTCGGCCTATCTCTCTGCATCCTTGCTCGCTTGGTGTTGTCTATCAGCAACGCGGTTAGTTTTGCGGTTTCACGCTTATCCATGGCGTACGATTGTGCGCGTGTAAAGAGAGCCCGTAAGAAAAATTATACTTAATCGAACTACCTCAAATCTGCTGCGAGAGCGCAGAAAAACCGCAAACCCCAGTTAAAACTTCATCCTCCATACATTTTTATTCTCTAATTAACCTCATTAGATCCATCATCTTGTCGTCAACTATATTCGATAGACTATCCAAAGTTACGAAACCTCGCCCTGATCAAAGCTGGAAAGTAGCATAAGAGATGAATGATCGTCTCCTCCTCTTCATCCTTCTGCAGCATTTTCTAGTCTTTAGTCAAACAACCCTTAGTCTTTCTGCATGGCGCCCTTGCAAACAGTGGCTTGTCAGAACTCCAATAACTTTAGACATGTCGCCTCTTTTTAAGGAGTACATATCTCGTGATCTCTTCTTATCCTATTTCGGCCATGTTTGCCTGGTTTTGCGGCAGGTAGTGATGTCATTCCACTAGAAATTTAGCTTTTGATCCCAGACTAAGTTAAACGCCGTGCAGTACTGGTGGGTGGATAGCGGGGATCTTGTATCTCTTTGTGAATAGTACGAGTTCCACTTTGTTTGAGTTTTCGGCGAAATTTACGCCAGTGAACGCCAAATTGCATATTTAAAGGTTATTTCTAAGTGGTTCCGAAGATTCCAGACCGGACATTTTTCAGCAGAGGAAGAGCCCCGAGAAGATCGGCCAAAATGTTTCACTGTTGACGTCACTGTAGCTCTGGTGAAGACGCGCGATGAACACACAAAATGATTGATCTGGGATATACGAAAAAATCTGTTCGATGAGTACTCGAAATTTAAAAGAAACCCAAAAAGAAGCTCGAGTGAATTTCATTAAATTCATATAAAATTTATTTCTCTTTAAACAGAGATCAAAGTTGATTTCTGAAGTCCATCAAAGAAGAGAGAAAACAAACACAAATCCCATTAGGTAACCTGTTTTTCTCAAAATAGAATTCAAACATGAATTTGGTAAAAAATTAATCTCATTGGAACTAAATCAAAAAACAGGCTCTGAAGCGCCCTCGAAGAAATCATGGGCTCCTGTGATAAGCTTGTGTTCACCTCAAAAGGCACAACTCCAAGAACGTGCATCCAAGTCGCACGCATCACACAAATGAAACCCAAAGATCACGATGGAGGCTGAGGCAGTTTCTCAACCTTTCGTTTCAATTTATCTAAACTACCAGCTATGAGACGCCCAGTGACCAAAGAGTTCATTGTATGTAAAGGTAAGCCCTTCAAGCTACAGAAACTCATAGCGTCTTTCGAAATACTGACAGTTCAGTAGTATAAATATAGAGGCAGAGTCTTCATTTATGCGCCACCGAATATATGCAGCCACCACCAAGGTTTTAGCCGAGCTAAATATATTACGAAACCGTCGGCAGCCTCTGGTTCCTATTAGGAGACGGATTAATACTTAGGCGTGCTATTATTTGCATTTGAATCCCATCAATAGTGATAATGTGTGCTAAGCCACTACCGCATGCGTCGGTGTAGAAAGTCTAATTTATAATACAAACCTGAACTCCGCTGGGCATTTTTTCGGCACGATTACTCTTGTGAGTTTGTTATTTTCCCCAGCTTCCTTGTTATTGTTAATATTTTTCTATTGTGCATGCTCTAAAGCTCTGAGTCCATAAATTCTAAGAAAGGAGATTCAGCGCTTAAAGCTAGACACTAAGCCTAAACCAATAGAGGATAATATCAGCCCGAAAAACGCATCTCTCCGATAAGCTTTTTTATGGATTTACAGATCCCAGGCAGGCGTTTTTGTCTTTATAAAGCCGAGCGTACTAACAAGGGTATAGGTACTATCAAGTGGTAGGCCAGGGTATGAGTCCTGGTCAGACCAAATAACAAAATTATAGAAAAAGGATTTTTTATTGCGGTCGGCTCTCGGCAAAGAGTATCAATTACTTCGGATTTAAGTATTCTTTGTTTAAAAAATGCCCCTCATAAAGTAATAAAGTTCCATCAGCCATTCTAATAATGACTTGGAGAAAACTGTGGTTCTCTCCATTTGATGGAAAGATCATTTGTAAGAGCAGAAGTTCGGCTGAAAATCACCTCAGCGATTAGAAAGTACTCGCATATTCGTTCATTGTTGACTGCTCGAAAATTTCCGAGCACTAGCTCGAGTATTTTGAGCACAGACTATGATTTTTTTCTCAGAACTTCTTACCATAATTTTAAATTGATTTAAGAAAAGTTAAAAACTCATTCAATATCAAAGCATCGTTTCAACAGTTGAACAAGGAGCAAGTATCGAGCACGTACTGCCGCATCACTCATCTTGTTAGCCCGATGTCTAAATCAGGCATCAGGAAGCAGCTTCTTGTGACGCGGAGAGCAGAAACGGCTCATGTAAAACATTTAGCTAAAGCCGAATTCTCTCGAGTCGTTAGTTCTTTTCGGTAAAGATCTTGAGAGCAAATTAAACGATGTTTTATTTGACAACAAATATTATAAATATATTTATAAACGCAAAGGGTAATTCCACGAGACGAGAGCACAACTTCACTCGCTATTTATATTTTTTTTCTTTATTTAAATTTTTTAAAATAATTTTTATAACTTCAATTTTTTCGCACAGGCTATTTTAACCACACGTTGCTGCTGCTGTTGCATGTTGGCATCACATGAAATTCACGCTGACTTTCTGTTCCACGCGCACACACACACACACCAAAGTGACAGATTTTGGGTTTTCTTTTTTTACATTTTTTGGCTTTATTGTTTCACTCCTGTCAGCACTGACAATTTTCGAGTTTAACTCGATGTTTCGCGCTAAATTCACACAAATGTATGTTCACTACTTTTATTAGCTAAACGAAATGTTTGCTTTTGAAGTTGAGCTCGAATAAAATTGCATTACACAAATTGCTTAGTTGAAATTTGTGTGGGAATTTGACATGAAAAAAACGTAAAGTTAGTTTTTGATGGCACTGTATGTTTAGTGCTTTTCCGACTGCGAGTGAAATGCAATAAAATAGTGTCAAAATCGGTTGTTTATACGTGTAGGTATTTACACTGAAGCCTGTGATTAAATTCCTTGTAAAAAAAATGAAGTACGAGGGGATTAACAAAAGTTCGGTAAGTTGAACAGCAAAAAAAACCATACTTTTTATATTTATTCGTAATCTTTGCTCTTTTTTATCTTCTCTACATAATCGCTATTGATTTCATTGCATTTCTTAAGCCTATAGATCCACTTCTGAAAACAGTCCTCAAAATCTTGCTTTTTAAGCTTTCAAGTTCAGCATTAACCCCATTAATAATCTCCTCGTTGCTATTAAAGACCTTTCCTTTTAAATTTTTTCCAATTTTTGGAAATAACCAGAAATCACAAGTTGTATATCCGGGGAATATGATGCTGGATGTATTTCTTCGATCCCAGAGATTGCAATAAAATTACTGGTTATTTCAGCAGTGTGGGATGGCGCGTTGTCATGATGGAAAAAAGAAGCGCCGCAAATCCTCTTTCTTCCTGTTTTCCAACAAATTTTTGAAAACTTTTGTTAAACACTCTTCGGTGTACCATTTTGCAGTTACCGTGTGACCCTTTTCTAGTGGAATAGAAGCTACGATTTTAGGTCGGGTGAAGTAAACTGACATCCTTACTTTTGCTGTTGATTTTTGTTGCTTAGATTTTACGGTTGGGTTGTCTCCTGTTCGGCTCCGTACCATGGACTGCTGTTTGGTTTCTGTATCGTTATTCTAGAACCAAGATTCGTCATCAGTAATAAAGTTGCTGGACTGACCATTTTCGAATTTGTTTAGGAAAAATTGTGGAAAATGTACTCCATAACCATTGATCAGATTTCTTCGTGCATCCCAGATGATTACTTAATATTCGCGATACAGCCATGGCATTGAAGCGCCTTTCATTAGCAATCATTTCTTGTGTTAATCTTTGTCAATTTTTAGACTTCACCAGCGCTACAGTGACGTTATCAACGGAAGATTTTGATCGACCTTCTCGAGGCTCGTCCTCCTGTCTGAAATCTTCGGAACCACTTAGAAATAGTCTTTAAAGACCGTGGAATCGTTCCATATGCAATTTGGCATTCACTGAATATTTTTATTGGCTGTAAATTACGCCAAAACCCGCAGAGAATCCCATGGCGAATTTCTTTTTGCGCTGGTGGTGGAAATTTATCTGACCTATCCTCAGCTAACTTGCGCTTTCGTGTCTCTTTTTTAGCCGATCGTTATAAAATTTTAAAGGAAGACTAATAAAGTAATTGTAAAGGATTTGGTATTTTTAGATTTAACAAAAACAAATTGAAAGTCGCCAACTGACCGATCTCTTGTTAATTTCCTCCATCAGCTCCCTAGTATACGATGGTGAAAGAATGAGCTCCGCTGTTTCAACAAGGAAGAGAGTTCTGTGATAAATTAGTAACGGCTGATCGAAGAATTAAGAATTACAGATTAGCAAAGAATGCACTGGATATATTGCGCGTTGGGTACGGCGAATGCGTCGAAGATTATGGCTTATGATTTTCTGGGATAGCCAGGAAATATTATCAATTGATTACTTACCGAGGGAATTACAGTGAACGGCTAGTATTACGCCAATTTATTGAGGCAGGCGCGTGAGGCCGTCCTACAGAAGAGACGTGGCAAATTAGTGTGCGCAGTGCTGTTTCTTCAAGACAACGGGTACGTTCACAGTGTTCGGCATGCCTAAAGAGTTACTGGAGTTACAATAATTGACCGTCCACCTGATAGTCCAGAAATGACTCCCAGTGACTTTTGTTTTTTTTTTTTTTCAATTTAAAAAAAAGAGTTACGGAGACGAAGATTTTCAGACGACAGTGAAATGAAAGAGGCTAATTTCCCCTGGAGCTTCAGGGCTCAAGAATTTACCCGTGGTAAGGCATGCCTGTCGTGAGGGGCGACTAAAATCCAATAATTCCCGTAACAGACGGGTTTTTATACAGGAGCGACCCGGATTTTATCCAGCAAAGGACTGTCACTCCCACAATATTCCACGAAAACCAATTCGGGGAATGTTTTTCGGTTACAACAACAACAACAACAGCTCCATTTCCCCCTCGATGGATACGTCAATAAACATAAGTAAACATGTCGCATCTGGGGCTCGGAAAACCGAAGATTTATTGTTTGGAAAAATTCTCTAACCTCAACTTGTATTTGCTTAATGCGGTTTATGGTACAGCGTTTTTCCGAAATTTTTTGTAACCCGAATTGGTTGATATTGAACTGGACAACGTTTACCTTTAGATTTAACACCTTGCCACCTCTTCCTTTGGGCCACGTGAAAGATAAGTTCTACACCATTAGCCCAACATCGATTTAAGACCTCAAAGATGGAATACGTGAAGCTATTGAGGGCATACAACAGCCATTTTGCAATTTGGTGAAGGAAAATTTCATATTTAAAAAAAAATCATGATTTTTGATTGAAAAACCCTGTTCAATTGCTTTCTATAGCCTCTTGTATAATACCATTTATAAAATCTAAATTGAACAAAATCCATAAGGCAACAACAATGTATGGAACCCAGTCATATTTAGTTCTACCTCATCCGCCTTATAGCCCAGACATAGCATCTTCCGATTACCACTTGTTCAGATCAATTCAGAATGCCCTCACCGGAGTACGCTTCACTTCAGAACAGGGTATCAGAAATCGGCTCGATTCTTTCTTGACCTCCAAGCCGGAGAACTTCCTTTGGAATGGGATCCACAAACTGCTAGAAAGATGGGCAAACATTGTAGCTTCCGATGAGCAGAAAATTTAATGTATAACAATTTTTTCACAATAAAGTCTTAATTTTCGAAAAAAAAACCGCACGAATTAATGCATACACCCATACCATAAAACCACGGCTGTAACCATAGACACAATGGAAATTATATTTAATAAAAATTAAAAATAATAAAAACTCACCAGAAGCAGTCGCAGTAAACGAGCACCCAAAAAAGGAAGAGAACAACCAATTGTCTGTGGCTACGGCGCAAACTCAACTATGATTTTGGTTACACAACTTTGCCCATTAAGTTGTTTGGATCAGCTGTGCTATGGTATGATACGGTACCAACCAATTGACTCACAAAATATTAGGCTTCCTTGAGTATTTGTAAGAGTCTTTCGTTGAATAAATTTGCCAAATTTGGCCTCGAGGGTCTGAAATGCTGATTGGTTACCAACTAAATATACCAACATATGTTGAAATACAATCAAGTACAGCCTTTCAAATAAATATATATGTATGTATATTAAGCTATACGTACATATAAACTTGTATGCACTTACGATACTGCCAAACAATGCCAAAATTTCCGATACTACACTATGTTAAGAATGCTTTCTAATTTTAAAATTCCCGTAGGCAAAGCAGATGTTGCAATTTCAAAAGTCTACCAACAAATACAAGCAGGCACAACTCGTAAACAAGTAATCTGCCTTTCGCAACAACCACATTTTCATACATAAGCTGACTTGTACTGTCGCAAGTTGAAAAGTAAACTAAAACTTCGGTAAAGTCCACAGAAAGCTAAGGGTTTTGGAAAACTCTAGAAAGAGTTAAATAACCAAAATGAAATAAGAATATCTCAAAGCTAAAGAAGGCATACAAATTTCTTAAAAAGGATCTATCACTACTTGGCCCAGTTAACATCAACTCCTTCGTATGTATCTTCGCTATTCAGCTCTGCCGCTCTTATTATTTTCTCCAATAATAAATTGAAGAAGTCTCACGAAAAGGACTCACTTTGTACGAAACCTCGAACCCTATCAAACAGTTCGAAGAGATCCTTCCCCATACTGACGGAGCTTTTGTTGTTGCTTAACGTCAATTTACTTAGCCGTATAAGTTTTGGGGGATACCAAATTCAGACATAGCGGCGTAAAGGCAGTTCCTGTTCGTGCTGTCGAAGGCGGCTTTAAAATCGACGAAAAGGTGGTGTGTGTCGATTCTCTTTTCACGGTTTTTTTCCACGATTTGACGCATGCTGAATATCTTGTCAATGATTGATTTACCTGGACTACAGCCACATAGTTAAGGTCCATTCAAATTGTTGACGGTGAGCTTTAGTGTCTTACACAATACCCTCGATAGAACCTTAAATATAACAAATAGAAGGCTTTTGCTAAACTAACCATGTGATCGCCCCATTTATGTTTCATCAGAGCACACTTAGGTCGGTCATACTTTCATCCAACCATATTTTCTTTACCGCCGTATTTGAATAGCTCGACCGGCAATCCATCGACACCACCGATTTGTTATTTTTCAAGCGGGCGATTGTTATTCGAACGTCTTCATAGTTGAGCAATGAAGCATCTGTTGCATCATCACCGCTTTGATGAATCGGGTTCGTCATATCCATGGTATTCAATTTTAGCTGCCATTCCACAGACTGGAGAAATGTTCTCTCCATAAATTCAGTATCCTCTGGACATCAGTCACTAGATCACCTCTCTGCGTTCTACAAGAGTGAGCTTCGATCTACTTCTGTGAGCCGCCGAATCCACCAGTGGTTCTGATTTGGATTGATAGTACCCTACGGAAATCGTAGCTCCGTAATCGTGATTGAAACTCCTTTATGGATTCCTCAATATTTTTTGGTCACTCCCAGGTGAGTGGCAGTGAAAACCTTTCCTCACTTGCGTGAACCTCTACACATGGCCCTTTCCCCCATGACTTGAATTGAGTTGCTGCGGCTGCTGGTTAACCTCAGCACACTTAGTCCAATAGGCCCATTGTGATACCGCTTAGGAGCGGCCTTCACCTTCTCAAACCATTTCGTGTGCCTTATAAAGGCAACGAGATTTCTAATGTTAGCTGAGGCCAACTCAGCGATACAATCGAGAAGTGTTTCCCAAGAAACTTGTGTCATCCGAATGTCAAGACTAGACAGTGGCAGAGGTAGTGCTCGATGGTCTCCGCCTCCTCTTCGTTCCTACAGCCGCGGCAGCAATCGTTAGAGTAATAGCCCATCCTATTTCCGTGAAGTCCCCATTAAACAATGTCCAGTTATTACACCAGTCGTTATGTTAATGGAGAACCGGTCCAGAGGGATAAGATGTCTAAATTTTTTCGCGTCCAACTTCGGCCATAACTGTCTGGACGTGTTACACGTGATCTCGTTCAACCATCTTGAGTCAGCTTCCCTGGTGAAGGCCAGTTTAAGAATGTAATTAGCCGTGGACAGAGGTAAACCAGCATCGTAGAAGGGTTCCTTCCCTTACTAATTCCTCTGCCATACAATTGCCTGGGATGTCCCTGTGTTCAGATATCCAGACCACGGCAGTACTGTACTTCGTTCAGAGTTTGATAAGAGTGTTCCTACAATTTAGAGCAACTTCTGATATGGACCCGTTACATTGAAGTGATCTGATTGCAGCCTGACTATCGGAGTAAATTGTAACCGATTGTTCTGCTGCCGTAGATTTGTGCAACCACTACGCGGTCTCCGTGATTGCGAAGGGTTCCGCCTGGAATACGCTACAGTGGTCCGGAATTCTCATACTCATACTTATTGAGATCACGGGAGAATAAATTCCGTAATCCACCTTCCCATCAAGCTTCGAGCCATCTATGAAGATGGCTATTGCTCCCTGGTCGGGGGCGTTGGTGTTTTCCCACTCGCAACTGTTTGGGATCTTCTTGGAAAAATGATGATCGAAGCATACACTGGAGGTGGTGTAGTCCAGCCCCTTCGGCAGTTCTGTATGGGATAATATTTTTGTATATCCTATACTGCAATTCTTCCAAGGTTGAGTTGCATTCAATCTTATTGCGTTACAACCAGCTTGTAGTTTCTCGTATAGGTCCAGAGGAAGAAGGTTGAAAAGAGGTAGCAGTGCTTTCGAGGGAATTGATGGCAATGCTACCGTTATCAGGATGGACACCGATCGTTGAACTCTCTCTAATTTGCTCCTGAAGGTGATTTTACCGACGGCTGGCCACCAGAAGTCTAACTACCGATGTGTATATCCAGTACACGATACTCGGTCTTAGACCCCGTCTCTTTACTATCGCCGTTTTGCAGGTGTAGAGTGCAGTTCTAGTTTTACTTGATCTTTCTGCCGTATTCCGCCACCAGTTCAGTTTGCTATCTAAGATTATCCCAAGGTATTTGACTTCGGGAGAGTGGGTAATCTCCACGCCCTTTAGTTTGGATGGTTTAAAGGCATGCGATTTGTACCACCTGGTAAACAACACCATCTCGGTTTTATCAGAGTTCACGTCCAGCCCGCTATCTCTGCACCATCTCTCAACTATACAAAGAACATTTTGAAGTAGATCGGTTAATGTTTGTAGGTGTTTGCCTGTCGAAAAAGTCAGGGCAAAATCGTCAGAGGTGCTATGCAGTTTCCTGGCGATAAAACTCCACCTCGAGGGGTGCCTCTTGTTGTGTGTCTGACAACACTGGCGCTGCCCATCTCTGCGAATATTATCCTGTTCCTCAGAAGAGACTCTACGAAATTCACTATGAGCTGTTGAAGACCCTGAAGAGCCTCTATTACGAAGGCAAGAAGAATGTTATTGAAAGCCCCTTCGATAACGAGGAAAATACCAAGTTTATACCCCATACAAAACATTGCATTTTAAAAATTAAAAAAAAAAATACAATATATAAAGACTTTCCCCACACGGCGGTCATTTGTGTGCCTACAGTGCGTATGAGTAACAAATATTGCCACGCAAAGCAATCATAACCGATTATCGACTATTAGATTGCAGTTGCAGAATGTCATTACAATTTCAAAATAAATCAATAAATTCGCAATTATTAGCTTAACATTAATATTTTCTTTCTATTAATAGCAGCGATTTGTTCATTATGTCCGTCACTATATTTCCTATTTAATGCCTCCGTTCTTATGGCTTATTTACGCGGATAGCTGCCTACATAGGAATCGTGTTTATACTAGTAGAATATACATGAATAGTCACTTAAGTAATAATAAATGTCATTACTGGCCACATACTAATTTATGCATACATACTTACATACACACACATATATATATAAACACATACATAGCTTGACTGCCGCTCTTAGCGAGAAGACATTAGATTTATTCAAGCAAAATGGTGTAAAAACCAAAAAGGAGGAAACTACCAATAACAATTGCAACAATAAAAAAAGAAAGGTACAACAACAATACAAGTAAAAGTGGTTATAATAAAAAAGTGTATTAACAATCAGTAGACAAACACAATGAGCACGCAAACACACACCAGTGACTCGTTGCTTACTCTTGCTACTCGTTTACCCATATGCATTTATATATATGTCTGTATATACTATATAACTGATGTAATGATTTATTATTATTTTGCTTCGTCGCTTATCGCCCGTCGCCCGTCGTCCGTCTCTGCTCGCTCGATGGCTACTTGTGGGCAACATGCAATCCGCAAAAGACTACTCTGTTGGTATTTCTCTGTAACTTTTATTTGTTACAATTCTTTTTTTATACTACACTTAAGCTATTATTATTTGTTGTTGTTGTTGTTGTAGTTATTTTTATCGTCGTTGCCACAACGACTTTTCATTGTTAAACCTGCCTGTACGTGTATGTATGTATGTTTGTGACACTTCCATTTGTTGCAAATGCTTGTGGACTGCCTGCCCTGTTGGACTTTAGCAATGGTCGATTGCATGCTTCCTCTTCTTCATGCCTGCTGACCGCTTTTTTTTTAGCTTTCTATGACTGTCCGCAATTTACGTGTTGTAATTTGTTTTTACTTCCGTTCACCCTCTCTTTGCACCACCTCTTTCTGGCATTGTCTTGCGGGTGGCAATCGTTTATACAGAAGTATGTAGGTATATGGTATACATACATATGTATTAACTGAGGCTATTTTTAAAACATTTATTATCAGGTACGTGCATACATTTCCCGGCGATAATTCACAAGTCAGTTAGCGGGCGGTGGGCAAGAGAGAGATTTTTATTAGTCACCTGCAGAGCCATGTATGAAAAAAATTACTTTAAAATTAAGAATTAATTTAATTTGTTAACCTAAAACTCGCGAAGGACTAAGAATGCTACGCAAAGGAGTCCCTGCACGCGTCCTTCATGCAAGACAAACCTGGAGATATTCCGTTTCTGCCAGCCTAGAGGCTTCCACAGACCTTCCAGAAATTCCAAAGCACAGAGTTTGTCTTTAGACTCCTCTTCTTTTCACAGACTGTGAAGAATTAAAAGCAGATATTTTTTCTCTTTTATTTCACTTCTTTGATGGATGCGATTTTGTGTAGAAGTTCAAGTAAAAGAAGAAAGTTTTTGACTGTCATGCACATGGGAGGGACCCGAAATCATTCCTTTGCATATGATTCAAGCGACCCACGACATCCGGTTTAGACAAAGTATCCTCCACTCGGATGCGAGCTAATGTGAGTCGTCTGTGGTTGAACACCTGGAATGCCCGGTCACTAAATTGGGGAAGCGTTGTTGCGCAGCTGGTTGTTGTCCTGCTTAAATTGAAGGTTGACATCACCGCCGTCTCAGAAGAGCATCTCACGGGACAAGAACGGAAGAAGGTGCGTTTTTTCGTAAACATGTTGCCAACGAGATGCCAACTTCATTATATCCCTCTCATAGAAGGCTGCGTCCCTATTGGCAAAACATCTCGGATAGTCACTTTTCACAGGCCTCTTTTGAAGCCAACTTCTCACCATTAAGCGCGTTAGCCATGGACAGGAAAAGATGGTAATCACTTAGTGTCAGGTCCGGACTATAAGGTGGGTGCATTAGGACCTCCCATCCGAGCTTCTGGACCTTCTGGCGCGTCACCAAAGACGTGTATGGCCTGGCGTTGTCCTGATGGAACACAATTCGGACTCTGTTGACCAAAAATGGCCTCTTCTGGATGAGTGCTGCCTTCAAACGGTCCAGTTGTTGCCAGTAGAGGGCCGAACTGAGCTATAGGGCAGCAGCTCGTAGTAGATGATTCCTTGCCAATCCCACCAAACACAGCAAAACCTTCCTGGCCGTCAATCTTGGCTTGGCCATCGTTTCCGCCGGCTCACCGCGTTTCGACCACGACCGATTTCGTTTGACGTTGTCGCAAGTGATCCACTTTTCATCGCCAGTCACCATACGCTTCAGAAATGGGTCGATTTTGTTTCAATTCAGCAGCGATTCGCAGATGTAAATTCGGTCCATCATGTTTTTTTCATTGGTTCGTGTGGCACCCAAGCATCGAGCTTTTTTGAATCCAAGGTTATGCAAATGGTTCCAAACGGTTTTCTGATGCGACTCGTAACACTAGTACAATGGACAATAACGCCATCTCTTAGGTAAAGAAGCGCAAATTTGGTGTCGGATTTGGGCGAAAGACTCCATTGTCGGGTAGTAGCAATCGCTTCAAATTGCGTCAAAACGAAATGTTACAGCTGATTTGTAGAGAAGGACGATGTGACTAAGTATGCCTTTTGTGCGCAGTTCGGGCATATTTATGACAGCTCTCCCCGCCATGATGACAAAAAAGTTATCTTCAGCACAACTGTCAGCCGCCACAGGCTGGTCGACTTCGCCGGATCTCGAAATATAGTTGTGTGTAGCCCTTGATTCCCGCAAAAGAAAATTCAATAACCTACTTTCTGAGAGCACGCAACAGCAATCCGGTATGAGGGAACTGTGGAATGGCATCCCTACCTCCTACGTGCCGCCGCTATGGAAGAAATTGGTTTTCGGCAGTGCCATGAAAAGAGCTGGCACGTTGAGGAATACTGTACCACAGTGGAGAGCAAAAATATTGACTACCTAGCAACCTTACGATCGACGGCAACACGTGCGGGGTGGGATATATATCGAGAGGTGAAGAGGGAAGTAAGACGCAATTGCCGTCAAAAAAAAGAAAGAGGCCAAAAGGATTGAGTATGAAGAGCTTAAGCTGGCCGAAGACTTACAGAAGCCTTCTAGACCGGGGCAGACTTTTGTAGAACACAGACAGGTGATCTAGTGAATGATGACCCATGACGAAGGAAAAAACTTCACATTGCCTTGTATGAAATAGCATTGTTGTCACATTTCGTTCTAAAGACAACGTTGCCAATTTTCTTAAGCTCGAATTCATTCGCCGCAACGTTGCCAATTTTCTTTGTTTGATATGTGGGTCCTTAAGCTTTTTGCTTATCTCTCCCAAGTATTGTATAACCAAAACAAAAATAAATAATTTAAATATTTTTTCTTAAATTTGCGACGTTGCCAATTTTTTCATGCGAAATTTTCAAAAAAAAAACTTTAAGGTTGCCATTTTTTCTAATTTATTAAGCTGCCACTTTTCCCTGAGGGCTATCTCAAAAATTTTAAATTTTCAGAAAAAAATTTTCAACTGTTAATATTTATCTACATAAAAGACCGCTAATACATGCCCGAGCCAGCGTTAGTAAATAAATTTACATATACGTACATCTGTATGTATACTTTGTTACCTTTATTAAGTGAATGTTTACTTAACGATATTTAGCGTTTTCCACTCCCATTTTTTCCTCCACAACCACAAGAGGGCGCGCGCGTGGCCGCATTAAGTAAGTGAATATTACTACATTTCTCGTACGATTTTATCGGTCACCCGCCTTGTTAGGTTGGGGGTTGCTTAGTTCGTTGATTCATTGATATTCGTTTGGTTGCGTGTTAAACAAAATCTCTGTTGAACTCAGCGCAGTAAATAAATTTACGCCTGATTGGCATATTGGGTGCAGCTGAGTAACTGATTCGCCGGCTGGCATTGGGGTTGAGTAGATATAGATATAGTATACATACAGACAGACAGACAGATAGATATACATATACGAGTATATAAATAAATGTTTGTATAAAAAGATAGGTATTTAAAGCCCTCCCTGATGAATAGCTTGTTTAAATTGGCGCTGAGTGATTGTAGCTGTCATTTGTGTTTGCATTTAACATTTTTTACATTTTTTCATGCTTTACTGTTTACTTTTCTTTCTTTCTGCGTGTGTGTTTTTATGTGGTTCTTAGATATGTACGAATATATTTTCACCTATCTGATATGCTTCGTGCTCGGTTTATACTTATTTTGATTTAAAATTTGTTTTATCCTTCTTCCGTTTTTAGCAAATTTTCTCGTCGTAATATTTTATTTTATTTTATTTTATTTTATTTTATTTTATTTTATTTTATTTTATTTTATTTTATTTTATTTTATTTTATTTTATTTTATATTATTTTATTTTATTTTATTTTATTTTATTTTATTTTATTTTATTTTATTTTATTTTATTTTATTTTATTTTATTTTATTTTATTTTATTTTATTTTATTTTATTTTATTTTATTTTATTTTATTTTATTTTATTTTATTTTATTTTATTTTATTTTATTTTATTTTATTTTATTTTATTTTATTTTATTTTATTTTATTTTATTTTATTTTATTTTATTTTATTTTATTTTATTTTATTTTATTTTATTTTATTTTATTTTATTTTATTTTATTTTATTTTATTTTATTTTATTTTATTTTATTTTATTTTATTTTATTTTATTTTATTTTATTTTATTTTATTTTATTTTATTTTACTTTATTTTACTTTATTTTATTTTATTTTATTTTATTTTATTTTATTTTATTTTATTTTATTTTATTTTATTTTATTTTATTTTATTTTATTTTATTTTATTTTATTTTATTTTATTTTATTTTATTTTATTTTATTTTATTTTATTTTATTTTATTTTATTTTATTTTATTTTATTTTATTTTATTTTATTTTATTTTATTTTATTTTATTTTATTTTATTTTATTTTATTTTATTTTATTTTATTTTATTTTATTTTATTTTATTTTATTTTATTTTATTTTATTTTATTTTATTTTATTTTATTTTATTATATTTTATTTTATTTTATTTTATTTTATTTTATTTTATTTTATTTTATTTTATTTCATTTTATTTTTTTAGTTCGTCTTGATTATGGGGAAATGAGTGCAATTTATGTTTTTCTCTCTCTCGTGTCAGTTTGTTCTTTAAAATAAGTTACCGTAGATTGCATTTAAATTTGCATTGAAATCAGTTGGCTTACTTAAATTTATTTTCATCTATTTTCTACACATTTACCATGAATTTCTTCTTTTTGCGGTTATTTCCCAAGACATTCCCTGTTATACTTTTGCTTTTCACTGTCCCTTTGAACAACTAATCCTGCAGCTAAACGTGTTGTACTTGTTGGCCTCTGCACTGTCCGTTTGGCTGGTTGGTTGGCCTTCATGCGGTTAGTTGTCCTTTTAGTGGTGAACCTTAAATTCACCTTTAAAGAGAACATATACTCAACCATATTCGTTAGAATTCCTTACTGAAATATTTATGTTTGTAATATTTCAGATTCTTCTCAGCAACATTTTCATATTTTTGTTTACCTAAAAAGTGAAAATATCTTTTTGCTCCACAAAATGTTATAGAGACAACCCATGCGTTTGTATGCCTTTTGTACCTGTACTTGAGCATCTACAATATATAATCCATTGTCCGACTAACCATCTCCGCCATAGCCATGGCATTTGCTAACCAAATATGCCTTAAGTCTTGTTCCTTTGTATATTTCGCTTTTTCAAATCTCTTTTAGCTTGTGCTTTGGGTCAGTCGGCAAAGTTGGTTTTATGAAAATGTTAACAGTGGCAGGTGTAATATTCATGCGTAAACATACATACATACGAGTATGTGAACTTTTGTACATATGTATGCTTGTAGAAAAGCAAAAGAGAGCAGCAAATGCTCTTTACAAGCTTTACGTTCATATAAAAAGACACTTAAGGATTGAATTGAGTTTTCATTTCTTGGAAATACAATATACATATATAATGTGTTCGTATGTATGTACCCAGCAATTGCCTGTTTAACTATTGAATCTTTTTTATTTTTATTTTTTGCAAATATATACATATGTGTATGTACCTATGTACATTGTCATATGTCTGTTTCTATATTACCCAATTCAAACTATTGTAGTAGGCGTTTCACACCCTCTGTGTCATCTGTGGTCACTTCAGTTTATGTTCGAATTTAAAAACGAACCTTATGGTAAATGGCAGGAACTCTGTGTGCATGTTTTCCTTTTTGGGTTAACCACTTTCGACTCTTGTCTATACGAGTATGTGTGTTGGCTGTCCTTCAGTCTGATATTTACGGAATATTAGAATAATAATTTATAATGATTGTGGTAGAGATAGCAATATATTATTCTCTGTATATAATCTGTAATTGGCTAGAACAATAGTATGTGCCACACCTATGTCACTAAAAACTTCTCTCCGAGGAGCTGTCTCCACCCTGGGACTGTTTAGTGCTTTACTTGAGGGAATCGTTTCATTTTTCTCTTTTCCAATTTGTGGTTTTTGCCTCTTGATGTTTTTCCCAACAAATGGAGAGATCTACAGTTTATACTGTCAACCTATCAACCCCGATTGCCTACGTCACATCAGATTTGCCACTGGTTCTGGATTTCCTTTCTTATGTCCTCTCGTGCAGTATAAACAGTGCTTCCTTCCTCATTGCTTTCTGGGCTATTCAGTATATTTTTTCGGTTGCCAAGTGGTAGATGGGTTAATGTGCAGTAGGTATGTCGAAGCTACTCCTGAAGCTGCTGGGCGGCACAATTTTACTAGTACCATCGGTCCTCCGCTGTTGGTCATCAATCAGTTAAGCTGAGAACTGACTTTGGAAGTATAGCGTGTTTGATTTGAGCCCAAAAGCGCAGTCTGGGTTTCAATCTTACACCCAGAGAGTTAATATCTTTCCTTGAGCTCAATATACCTGAGGTTGTGCGTTCACAATTGTGCTGTCAGCTCTGCTGTAGAAGTTGAAGTTGTGATGAGAAGTAAAGTACTTACATAATTCCTCACATATTATGGTATTCGCTAGCTAAACGAAGGCTTCCCAGATTTAATGTAATTCACCAGAAAAATCAAGGTATGACAATAGCTCTTCTTTAACGAAAGGTCAGATTTTGGCACGCGACTGGGGTACAAGTCAGGGACCCAAAAATATTAAGTAGATAATCTTGGTGAAAAATCAATTCAGCTCCATTGAAAAGATTTCCCTATGCAATAACTTATGCTCTCATTGAAAACAGCTTGAGCTTTTTAAGAAGAAGAGGAATTGCATGCTTCCTTATTTGTATCAATATTATCTAAAGGCTGCAATAGGTAGAAGATGTGGTCTAAGCTCCAGAATTTACCGATGGAGCTATGTTTCCGTAGTAAGACCAACAGAGATATCTGCTATCATGAAGGCTGCAAAGGAAATCGGAGTCAGCTTTAAAAATAAGAATATAGGTATATCAGACAGGCAATAATAAAAGAACTTTTCTTGATTACATCAATTTCAAAATTAGTGCTGAACTGTCGCCGATCTCTACAGGAGATGGCCGAACAGAACAGTCTGTATCTTACGGGGGTCCCTGGAACAGCAGTGACATTGAGGGGAAACTGTAAGGCGAATGAATCTGCTAGGCAAGGTACGACCAAACAAATTCTTCTCGATGAAGCAGGCTTTGGTATGCCATTTGCCTTTTTACATATGAACAAGCCGCATCAAGGTGGAATTATACTAAAGCCTGCCGCAAATCCAGGCATACCTGGTCGAAATGGGATAAGAAAAGATCACGAGATATGTACTCCTTAAAAATAGGGGGCTTTAGATAGAGCCTACTGTTTTTGCTGAATATCTACATTCTTGGCTTTTTCAACCTTTTCTTCTGATAACAATAATCAACGATATTTCAGCGGGCGCTTGCATATCATCATTACAAGTGGGTTGATGGGCACAGTCTCTGGAGAACTATCAGGCACCCTAAGCAACCAACCAAATGTAACGATGCTGTGAGGAATTCATATAAGTTATGGCTTGCGAGCGATGAAACCAAAACAGTGGCTTTTACTAAACCCTTTTATACAGTATTAATAAATGTTCTTACAATAGCAACCAGCTATATATCGGAAGGTGAAGTCTCTACAGAAGTACTTCGCAATGACTACTCCTTCGTCTAAGCGAAGATAAAATTATTGTGCTTTCTTGAAAGCTTCATAAACATGGATATAATACATCATTCCCATGCATTCCTTACATGCATACCAAACCATTATCAAGTTATTAACACCCCAGCAATACATCTACGTATGTATATACATACATATTTATTGATGGGCATAATCAATATTCTCGTATACAACAATATGCCGACGTTCAGCACTATGCACTCCAAGGTTACTTTATGTATACCACCACACTAACAAGAACAAAACCGCAATAATACCAGTCAAGTGAATGTACATATGTAGATGTGTGGGTGATTCCATCAGTTGTGAGCTTTGCTGCAGTAAATTTAATAAAGATTATTCACATGCCTTGTGCAGTTGGCACAACAGTCACTTGCCACAGACAAAAGCACAGAAAGACACTTACACACACACACACGTATACAGATGTATAAAATTATCCATTTCGAGGTTTCAAAAGTACAAAGCTGTAGTTGCACATCTATCTGCTGTATGCCCTCTATAGCGTTAAGAATTCCATCTTTGAGGTCTTGAATCGACGTTGCCCTCCCGGAGTAGACCTTATATTTCACGTGGCCCCAAAGGAAGAACTCGTAAGGCGTTAAATCACAAGATCTCGGTAGCTAATTGCGATCGCCTCTTCGAGAGATAACACAGTCCGAAAACTCTTCCATGGACATATCGATGTTTTCGTTTCTTATGTGGCATGTAGCGCGGTCTAGTTGAAAAAAAAATTGTCCAGATCAATACCAACCAATTCCAGCTATAAAAAATCATTAATCACCTTTCGATAGCGCATTCCATTCACCATAAATGTTGGTCCAGTCTTATTTTGGAAAAAATAAGGTCCAATAACCCTATCGGACCAGAAACCACACCACACGTTGAGAATGTAGGGGTCTCTCAACAATAAATCTTAAGTTCTCCGAGTTCCTGGTGCAATAGTTTTGCTTATTGACACAGCCATTGAGATGGAAGTGGACCTGATCAGTCGAAATGATTTTTCAATGAAATTTCGGATCATTTTCATGCATTTCAAGGGCCCAATCAGCAAAGACACGACGTTGTTGATGATCGGCCAGGTTGAGTTCTTGTGTTAACTGAACTTTAGAAGACTAAAGACCCAATGTCTTTATGCAAAATGCGGTGTAATGCCCTCATAATATCGGCCAATTGGCTTGCTGCCCGTTCTTTCCAAACTTTTCGAAAAAGTGCTGCTATCCAAGGAGATATCACCTTTTCTCCACGAGTACGAAACTATACCAAACCATCAATTTGGTTTTCGCGAAAAACATGGTACTATAGAACAAGTCCATCCCATCACCAATGAGATCAGGAAGGCATTTGAGTTGAAAGAGTATTGCTCAGCAATATTTCATAATGTGGTTCAAGCATTCGATAAAGTATGGCATGAAGGACATATATATAAAATTAAAATTTCCATCAGATTTTCACATCATACCTTACTAACAGAAGGTTTACAGTTAAAGTAAAGGAATTTATCTCCGAGGAGTGTCTAATCATTATTGGTGTTCCTCAAGGCAGCGTTTTGGGATCAATACTGTATACCGAAAAAGTGATAACTTCAACATACGCAGACCATACCGCTATTTTATGTCTGAGCAAGTGCCCAATAAAAGTCTCAAACATACCAGAAAACCACGACGGAGAACGACCCGGACAGGCAAAAAAATTTCAAGACGAAGAATTGGAGACATTGCTCGACGCAGATGCATGCCAGAAGCAAGAAGAACTTTCAAAAGTATTAGGAGTTGATCAAGCAACCGTTTCCAGACGATTAAAATCATTAGGATTCATCCAGAAGCTTGGAAATTGGGTGCCTTATGAATTAAAGCCAAGAGACGTCGAACGTCGATCCTGCATCCCGGAAATGTTGCTTCAACGCCACCAAAAAAAGTCATTTTAGCAACGGATTGTCACTGGCGAAAATGGATTCATTATGATAACCCAAAACGCAAGAGATCCTATGTGAAGCCCGGCCAACCATCGACATCCACGGCAAAGCCGAACATCCATGGTGCCAAGGTTATGCTATGTATTTGGTGGGACCACAAGGGTGTGCTCTGTTATGAGCTGTTGAAATCGGGTCAGACGATCAATGGGGACCTCTACCGAAAACAATTGATTCGTTTGAAAAAGAGTATTGCGGAAAAACGACCAGCATATGCGACCAGACACGAATCAATAATTTTTCATCATGACAATTCTCGGCCACATGTTGCAAAGCCAGTTAAAAACTATTTGGAAAACTGTGGATGGGAACTTCTTCCTCACCCGCTTTATAGCCCAGACATAGCACCTTCCGATTACCACTTGTTCAGATCAATGCAGAATGCCCTCACCAGAGTACGCTTCACTTCAGAATAGGGTATCAGAAATTGGCTCGATTCTTTCTTGACCTCCAAGACGGAGAATTTCTTTTGGGATGGGATCTACAAATCGCCAGAAAGGTGGACAAACATCGTAGCTTCCGATGGGCAATAATTTGAACATTAAATGTATAACAATTTTTTCACAATAAAGTCTTAATTTTCGAAATAACCGCACGAATTAATTATAAAATTTGAAATGTTGACTGTGGCGTTTGTCGAGTCTACTATGAGCAGAACACAAGTTCAATTGTGGTATAACCGGTTTAAGGAAGGCCGAGAAGATGTCCCTGGTCGCCCGAGCATGTCAACAACCGATGAAAACTTTGAAACAGTGAAGAATATGAGTTTGGATAATCGTCGAATCACTATCAGAGAGGTTGTTGACCGAAAAAGGCACGTCAATTTCGGTCAAATGAGAAGGTTTTGCTCACTGTTTTCTTCAACTGTAATGGCGTGGCGCGTCGGTCATTTATATGATGTAGAGATTCACATAAAATAATGCCAAGGTTCAAACTTTATAATAAAAAATAAAGAGAAAAATTAAAAAATTATTTCAAATGCATTTAATTTGCGTTCATTTTCGAAACCATGAAATGAATGAGCCTGTCCCTTAAAGCGTTGAGTTGCATGCAATTAATTACATTACTTGTTGTGTATATGTATATATGTAAGTTTGTTCATGTGTCCATTTGTATTCGCTGATGCATAAGTGTATAATTGCATAACTGTAATGCAATGCAAAAGGTGTTGTAATTTGAATTTGCATACCGTACTGAATTCTCCATTTGTTAGTCAATCGCAATCAACACATTAATTCTATTTTATTGATGTGCATGCGTGCACATAAGCACACACACACACACTGACGCACATAATTTCTGGGCGAGTAATTAATCTATTTATAGCGTAAAATATTTTATTGGTTGAGTAAATCAAATTCAGCTTCAGTCATGCATTCATCAATAAAAGATGAGAGTTTTTTTTTCTTTCTTTTTTTTTTAATGCAAATCGTAAAAAACGTTGCATATTTATTGGCGCGCAATGAAAGTATTTACAATTTAATTAATATTTAATTACAAGATATCTGTTTATACAATTGGATATTAATTTATTTGAATCAATAATTCAATGGGTGCTGAGAGTTGTTGTCGATAAATCTGTACCTCAAGTGATGTGGTTAAAAACTGTTTTGTTCAGTTGTTGTAATACGTTATTTAATTGTATAAATTTTAATTAATTTTTCATTAAGTAATAGCTTTTGAGGTTATGTGTAGGGTTTGAGACCCAAATTATGAACACTAAACTTTAATGAAAAAATAAAAAAAAAATCCCGGAGAACCGCAAACCTTTGATGGATCACATTTTGAGGGTATGCACCGGGAATGTCCGGTCTCTTAACTGGCAATGGGCCGCTGTCTAGCTGATATCCTCGCTAAACTAAGGATTGACATCACCACCGTCCAAGAAGTCCGATGCTCGGGAAAAGGACGGAATAAGGTGGTTCCATGTGAGAAATTCAACAGCAGCTATATATATATATATATATATAAAATTGGCGCTTTGTAACCGCTGAAGCTCGTCCTCCAATTTGTAGTTTTTGATGTCTTGATGTTTTCCCAGCAAATGGAGGGACCAACAGTTTATACCAAACCGCCTTCGAACGGCAGATGGTTTTTTTACGAGGAGCCTTTATTTCATGTCCCAAATATACTCAAAGGGGTGGACATTCCCTGCCGAGGGGCGACCGCAATTAGTAAATTTAACTTAATTTTTTATTTAAATTAATTTTCTATAACTTTTGGATATTGGTGGCACCGGGATTTGCACCCGAGCATTCCGAATGTCAGTACGCAATGCTATCCACTCTACCGCGGCCGCCCGGCTATATAAAGGTGCGCAAATTTGGCATCGGATTTGCGTGTGGATAAAGAGACTCTGTCGCCAACTACTGGCATTAACTGCAGTGGATGAACTTCTCAGAGCAGGGCGAAGGGGCCAAAGATGCCTTTTATGAGCGCCGAAACACCCCAAAATGTGTTAAGGTAGATCGAATTCACCAAAGTACTAGATTCCAGCACAAGTAAATTCACCAATCTATCTGGCTATATTCAGATCGAAAAAAATCAAAACCTCTTCGGTCATGTTGTGATAGACGGAAGACATGTCCATAGTGTTCTAGATGTGCGTACACTCCGAGGAGCCAACATCGACTCGGGTCAAGCTGTCTACGTGCAGCTGGAAACCTAGCAATTGGTTTTCGGAAAGACCTAAGGAAAATCTGATAAAATGAGTATGAACGTATGGC
The DNA here is from genome assembly GCA_037013455.1 of Ceratitis rosa. Lineage (NCBI taxonomy): Eukaryota > Metazoa > Arthropoda > Insecta > Diptera > Tephritidae > Ceratitis > Ceratitis rosa. The sequence goes on from JAWMAG010000008.1 coordinate 27,769,359, forward strand.
TGTGAGGAGAAAACAGACTGCCTACTCGTGCTGGCCGACAGGCTATTGACCGAAATTTCTATTGAAAGACGCGGTGGCATACTCTTATAGGACCCAGTGGATCTGCCAACTGATGCCCAGAATATGCTGAATTTATATAGGGAACACTTCAGCCTGCTGAATGGCAATGAAAATGAAACACCAGGGGAAGGCAAACCCGATTCTTCAATTCTGAGCGAAGAAACATATATTTCATTACCCGACTATGAAGAACTTCTAGTAGCAATTGACCGACTGAGAAAAATCGAATGCAGCGGGGGCGGATGGATTACCGTCCGAGCTATTCAATTGCGGCGGTGATAAGCTGCATGTATCAGCCTTGAAATCCAACGCAGAATCACTCTTGCCAACAGGTGCTACTTTGTACTAAGTAAGCAATTGAAAAGTAAAGTCCTCTCTCGGCGAACGAAAACTAAACTGTACAAGTCGCTCATCATACCGGTCCTACTATATGGCGTAAAAGCGTGGACGATGTCAACATCAGATGAGTCGGCTCTAAGTGTCTTCGAGAGAAAAGTTTTGCGAACGATTTATGGTCCTTTGCGCATTGGCAACAGCGAATACCGCAGACGATGGAACGATGAGCTGTACGAGCTATATGATGATATTGACATAGTTCAGCGAATCAAGAAGCAGCGGCTACGAATACTACAGCTTTGAAAGTATTCGATGCAGTACCCGCTGGTGGAAGCAGAGGAAGGGGAATACCTCAACTCCGTTGGAAGGATCAGGTAGAGAGTGACCTGGGTTCGCCAGGCAGCGAAAAGAAGAGAAGAATGGCGCTCTTTTATTGATTCGGCTATAATCGCATAAGCGGTGCCAACTCCAATAAAGAAGAAGAAGAAAGCTCGCATGAGCACGGCGAAAGTGATAACGGTGATTTTTGCCTATTTTGATAGCCGTGAAATCGTCCACAAAGTATTTCTTCCACCGGAGCTAACCGTAAATCAAGTCTACTATCGCCAAGTACTCGAAAGATTGTAAAAATGAGTCAACAAGGTGCGCCCAGACATCGCTCGTAACTGAATCCTTCATCACGACACACTGCCCTCATCGTATCCCAGTATTTAGCCTCTAAAGGGATCGGCGTGTTGCAACAACCGCCTTATTCGCCCGATATGTCACCCTGTAATTTTTTTTTCTTCCCTAAAACAAAATCGGTGGTCAAAGGAACCCATTTTGAGTCAATTGAGGTCATCCAGGCGGCCGTGACGAGGGTATTCGCGAACATCCCAGTCGAAGCGTTCCAGAAATATTACGAAGCATGGAAAACGCGCTGGAATCGTTGTATAGCTGCGCAAGGGTACTAATTTGAAGGGAATGGCAGATTTGTAGAATAATTTTGGAATATACGGTTTTTATGCAATCAGTCTCATTTCTTAATTGTCACACCTTGTGTGATAACGCACCCTTAGCTGAAGGAAAATAAGAATCCTAAAAACTGTTGAAACCCCTAACATACTTCAGCTTATAGGTTGTAGAGCATTTTCAGGCAAATGTTACTCCAAATAACCGGTTTTTTCAATAGGTTTACAATGGGTAAGATTCTTGTAGTTATAATGAGTAAAAAAGATAAATTCATGGGTAGATATTCAGACAGGTTCTATAAGTAGATCACCTGATATTTCAAGAATAATTCAGAATTCGACAGAACATATATGCAAATATTTTTTTTTTTTTTGGTTTTTTGAAGATGAATATCAAAATTTTCAAGTAAGAAAAGATATGTACAAAGAAAATTAATGTATATATGTATGTAAATTCAATGAAAATTTTCGAATATGATACTTACTGATTTAAATTCCTCTCATTCGAACCGCTCTGCGATTGCACATTATCCGCGTGCCGTCGCTCCTTATGCACGATGCCCATTAATTTCATCCATGGATTATTTTGGGAGCCATGGCCTCCCATGCCGCCACTCTGCCACATCGTCATTTTGCCGGCTGTTGTTGTTGTACTAATACAAAAGAACTGTACACAACAAACAACCTGAAAATTGGTGGTAGTGGTGGTAGTGGCACAATGAGCACGTCAACGCGACTTCAGTGCGCGTTAACAGTGCGTTGATTATGTTGTTCGTTCAGCTGCGTTGAGGTGATTTGAATTAATTTTAGTTTGAATTAAATTGATTTGTAGCGTATTTGTTTTAGTTTTAGTTTAAGTTGTTGATTTGTGTGGAAAATGTAACAAAAAAAATGTAAACTAAAAATACGCGAATTTCACTTTGAAATTATTTTTTGAAAATTATAAAACAATTGCTTAGTTTACTATTAGAATCTTTTTTTTTTTAAATCGCAGTATATTTTTTGGTAGTATTTTTTCCTTTCACGAATTCCACGAAGCGCTCACCAAATATGGCGCTTTGTCTTTGGCGCATGCGTGCGCTTAAATAATTGTCGCCGCCGGCAGGTCATTATGATAGGTAACCGGTTCAACTCTAATGTTGATTTAAATATTTATAAGGAAGCAGCTATTTGAAAGCAATCAACTAATTTGGTCACTTAAAAGAGTTTAGTGTAATTATAGCATGGTTACTTTTTGTGGGTAATCGGTTTTTTTTTTTTTGCAAGTAACCACCTATTTTTTGGAAAATTGTAATGTAAATTAACATTTATTTAGTTAAAGTTGCTATTCCATAAACTATTTTTCGTAGTTGATGGTTTGGTTGAAACATTTTAAGTGGGTTCAAACAGATTTTTAACGGTAAATTACATTTAAACGGAATTCGAACGGTTTGTTTAGATTTTCAGCGAACTTTAGGTAGCCTGCGCTCATTACTTTGTCACTTTTTCTTATATTGCGTAGATTACATATATGAACTTGAAAGATTTTATTTTTAAAGTAATCGGTTTTAATGTGTGGCATACTTACACTGCGTTAAATAAATAATTGGCTTCTTTTGATGCACACAAGCCGATTTTTCTTTGTCAAGAAAACAAATTTTTATTTTATTGTAATGAATTTACCATTTTTCGCAAAGTAGCCGGTTTTTGTTGTTTTTCCCAGGCGCGTATTTACTACTTTTATTGTATTTGGTTACTACTTTAATTTCTATTACTTTTAGCTTAAGCATTTAATTTAGCTAAATTTTTCATCGTTTAATAAAATTTTATTTGAATAAATAAATTTTCAATTAATTTATGTTTCATTCAAAGTGGGAGGAAGTGTATGGATTTTTTTTTTAATTATTATTTTTATTACGTTTTTAGGTTTAAAATATTTCTAAGCAGCGGCATGTAACATATGGGCGGCTGACGTTACGCTGGATTATGCTTTTAGCTATTTAAGCTTATTTTATAGATTTTTATTTTCATTTATAATTATTATTGTTATTTTAAGTTTTTGTTATTTTTACAGTCAGTTGTTTAAAAAATGAAGACTAACTTTTAATTTGAATTTAAAAATTTTGCACGCAATTTTTTAAAATGCTTTCTCAGTAATTTTAATTGCTTTGAATGCTTTTAATTATTTTTTTATTATTATTATTACGTAGATTTTTACTATTATTATTGTTAATTTTTCTGCTGAGCACTAACTTAAATTAGATTTTTATTTTCTGAATTTTATTATTTGATTATACGTAAATTTTTTGAGATTTATTAATTTTTCGTATCTGAGCATTTACTGCTTTCGAGTTAATTAGTTAAAAAATTTAATTAACAAAACAAATCTGAGCATTTTTTAATTAAGTTTAAATGTTTCGTTAATTATTTAATTCTTTTTTTCAATATTATAACTTTTTATATGATTTTTCTTACATTAATATTATTGTTTTAATTCTTATTACTTTTAATTTTAATTAATTTATAATTAATATTATTAATTAGCTAAAACTAAGAATCACAATGGCATTACTTCTGTTACATAAATTTTATTTTTTATTTTTAAAGTTTTTTTTAATTTAACTAATTTATTTAATATTTTATTTGAATATTTTTATTCACATTTTTCGCATGTATATATGTAATACTAATTCTTGAAGTAAATTGCTCTAGCTAAGG
>JAWMAG010000009.1:0-160000 GCA_037013455.1 Ceratitis rosa
CTTCTCCTTCTCTTCTCTTTCTCTTTCTCTTTCTCTTTTCTCTTTCTCTTTCTCTTTCTCTTCCTCTTTCTCTTTCTCTTTCTCTTTCTCTTTCTCTTTCTCTTTCTCTTTCTCTTTCTCTTTCTCTTTCTCTTTCTCTTTCTCCTTCTCTTTCTCTTTCTCTTTCTCTTTCTCTTTCTCTTTCTCTTTCTCTTTCTCTTTCTCTTTCTCTTTCTCTTTCTCTTTCTCTTTCTCTTTCTCTTTCTCTTTCTCTTTCCCTTTCTCTCTATCTCTCTCTCTCTCTCTCTCTCTCTCATTCCCTCTCTCTCTCTCTCTCTCTCACTCTCTCTCTCTACAAAACCGTTAAAAGAACGTGTTTCCTGTTCATCCCGATGGCATCGACTAGTTCTTCAGTTGCGGCAACCTCTGCAGTACTTCTGCATGCAAATAATAGCTTCACATATAAGTCTCTATCAACCATCCGAAGACGTCTTAAATCCAGCAACAACTGCAATCAGATGCCACCACAAAACGACGAGAAAAATTTCATTACCTTTTGTCAGGTTTTGAAATTCTCAGATTATCTGTTTAGGTGTTCCAGCCATAATGACCAACAATGGAAATGGAAATGGTTGGCGAACAACGAGTCCAACCATGACTTATGTCCAATTCAATCAAAACTTCAGCAAAGTAGTCATGCTTGGAGTAAAGAGCCACACGAACATTGCATCCTGAAATAGCCAAAGTTTGTGGTGGATGGTGGCGCTGCCCAAAATAGAAAAGTTGAACTTGGCGAATTTGGCGAACATGCGATTGATGCACTGGAGGCTAATATTGTAGATAGTGCCATCGACTTTGTAGAATCAAATAGAAGAGTTCTTAAAAATTTACTTCTTATATTTTGTTCATTAGGCTTGGAATCAAGCTCTTCGTGAATATTCGGAAAATAAGCATATTCCATGGATTGTATTGCGGCTCATCCTCAACCCCATGTTTGGTCCACAACCGAGAGTTGCCTAATGTTATCACATGTGGCAGCGGCTTCGTAAAGCTTCAAAAGTACTAAATTTACTGTCCAAAATATAAAAAGTTAATTCGGTTAATATTCTAAATAAATTAAATGTACTTCAATTTAATGGCTAAATTATTATATGAGAAGTATTTAAGAGGAAGTATTGGATGAGTGCATAAGTTCGTGCCCGATTTCAAGTGCAAACTAAAATTGAAATTTTTGAAGAAAGCGCTTTTATTAATCAATTATGTAATCGCCATCATGTTCGGCAATCCACTCCCAACGTTCAACCAATTTACGGATGCCTGATTCATAGAAATCGCGCGGTTTCTCGTTGAAAAAGGTGCCAAGGTGGTTTTTGACGTCTTCCACATTTTTAAATTTTTTTCCATTCAAATTGTTCTGCAGCGATCGAAACAAATGATAATCAGAAGGTGCAATGTCGGGTGAATATGGGGGATGCGGCATGACTTCCCAATTCATCTCCTTCAGTTTGGCCAGGGTCGGTTTTGCAACATGTGGCCTGGCGTTGTCATGATGGAAAAGAACTCCTTTGCGATTGGCCAAAATCGGACGTTTTTCATCAATTGCTTTCTTCAATTCGACCAATTGCTGACAATACTTGTTGGCAGTGATCGTTTCTCCAGCTGGCAAGAGCTCAAAATAGATCACGCCTCGGATATCCCACCAAATGCACAGCAGTACCTTCATCGGATGCAATCCACCTTTCGACATCGGTTCCGCCCCTTCGTGTGCCTGTTTCCATGTTCTTTTGCGTTGAACATTGTTGTACAGGACCCATTTTTCATCACCAGTCACGAGCCGATCCAAAAAAGGTTCGTTTTTTGATCCGTCGAAGCAAAGAAATTGCTGTTGATATACGGTCCACTTTGTTCTTTTCACTCAACTGATGTGGCACCCATGTATCGAGCTTCAAAGTGTACCCAACCTTTTTTAAACGACGAAACGCAGTTGATATGTTGACGTTCAATTCACTGGCAACCTCTTCCGTCGAAATACGTGAGTTATTCGCAACTAAAGTCCTTAGAACATCGTCATCAAGCTCAGAAGGCCGTCCACTGCGAGGTTGATCTTCGAGGTTAAAATCTCCAGAACGAAATTTCGCGAACCATTTCTTTACTGTGCGGAGTGCTGGAGCACGGTCCAAATAAACTTCGCGAATATCTTTAGTTGCAGCGCCCACTGTTTTTCCTTTGCGGAATTCGTATAACATAATATGACGCATATGATCTTTTTCGTTGTTCATCTTCCATGCGTCTTTTCACTAAGCAACTCAAATCAAAATGAAGTTATTTTATGCTTGATTTACAGTTCGGACTGTCACCTTTCCAACGATATATAATATGTATATATTTCTTTCCCGAGCGCCACTCTCAAACGATTCGTACGGCATCCAGCGGAATCGGGCACGAACTTATGCACTCATTCAATAGATCGGCGTGTACAGATTGAAACTACAGAGTCCGGCACTCCAAGTGTAACCAATTAAAAAGGCCATAAATTCAGTTTAGAAAATTACTTTTAATAAACTCAAAGTACAAAATGTGTGAAAATAATACAAAATTCAGAAACAATTTACTTTTGTTCGTTATGGCCACCTTTTGCCTTAACTATGACCGTGAGATGGTCAAAAAATAAATCGAAAGATGCCCGTATGTAACTTTCACGGTTTTCTTCAGCGCTTCGAGACTGATGTATCTTTTAGTTCGCACTTTGCTCTTTAAAATGGATAATTCAATTCATATTATATTTTATTAAATCAAATCTTAAAGACAAGACAACAGATGAGACAATTAATTAAAAACATAAAACTATGTGTGGTTACTATGAATAAAAAGCATTAAGAATACAGCCAAAACAAGATCTGAAGATTGCATATTATATTGCATAGTAATTATGATAATTGGCTTTAATTACATCTAAATAGAACGGATAATTACAGCGCAAAATTCTATGAGGAACATTAAAGTTGATTTGCTCAAGCAGCTCTGTGCTGTCCACTAAGCCATTGATGTTATTGATCATAAATAAATAGTACTAACTGGACTTATCGTCGAAGATAAAGAGATTTGAGATTGATAAGCTTACATCGGGAAGTATAAGAAGGCAGGGGATCAGAAATATGAAGCGGAGCAGCAGCAAAATGAACAAACCAACTTTGGACGGTTTCAAGTCTAGAGGAATTGGATTCCAATTTAAACTAGCATAATAATAATAACAAAAAAATAATTTAAAATTTTGCGCATACGAGTATAGGGATCTTTGAAATCACCACCATACTGCCGTAAAAAAACACAAGGTTAGAATAAGCTTAAGGAAGGATGCAGTTGATGTGATTAATGAAGATAAATCACACATTAAACAACACACCAAGGTCTAAAAATTCATAAATTATAAGAACTCTTATATGGGATCGTTTTTATTAAATAATTTCGTTATTTATTTAATTTCTATTTTTTGAAAACATAATAAAAATAATTTATTCTTACACGAGCTTGAATAAAAGTTGTGTTCATTATACTAAAACATAATTTTTTACGTAAACTTTTCCATTAGAAATAATACTAATGGACATTTTTCGATTTTCATTCACACAAATATATTATATTTTTAAATAGGTAAATGCCTACACATGTACATAACTATGTACTTATACACATATATTATATAATCCACAAATAAAATGCCATTAGCATTTTAAATACATTTTCTGCGCCTGAAAGTAGGCAACAAAACAATGAGCCACGCATACAAAGTGAATAACTGCTTTCATGTGTAGTTGAGTGGCTGAACAATATTTAGTACGACCACAAGCAATATTGCCTTAATTTAATACTTTATATGATTTTCACAAAAGCATTTAAGTATTATTGGCTATTTTTGATGTGCTGCGCAGTTTTGTTTTTTCTGACAAAAAAAAAAAACAATAAAATGTTAATATGTATATATTTCTATAAACATATACTCGTACATATATACTTATGGCATATATACAAGTACAAGGTATTTATTTTGTTGTTATTGTTGATGTGTTTGTGAGTAATAAGAATTTTTATTTTGTTGCCACACAAATGATGAGCGTTGAAAGATGCGTAGGAGAATATGCCCATACACGTATAGGAGTATATGAATGGTACAAGTATTGTATATATTATATGTACGTATGTATTGTAAATATGTACATTACACACAGTTGGCTGGCTGAGTGAATAGCGACATACATAGTTGTTCTTGTTGTTGATGTCACTTAAATTTTATGCTTATGATTGCCCATAAAAATAGTTCCAGTAGTGTGTATGTGTATGTTGTAATGCATTTGAATATATGTACGTATGTAATTTTGTTTTTACTATAACATTTATTTTTGTACTTCAATTTTATTTTTATTTACTTTTTTGACATATTTTGATGTCATACAAATAAAATCGTAGTTTTCCGTAGGCGTGGGCGTGTCCCGAAACACCTCAATATATTTTTTTATTTGGTATACAGTTACACACGTTTATTCTTTTGATTTGCCTTAAGCTTCAATAAATTCCCAAAGTACTATACATAAATATGTGTGTTCATATGTCTTCAATATACATAGACGATGTCGAATGTATCGAACTATGAAACATACATACATATGGTACATATATAGGGTGGTATAGGGTTATTCGATAATAAATGTTTGGATAGAAAAATTTCATGTAGAACTAATGCGGGACTCACATTATTGTACATTATTTTAAAGACTAGATAGATAGTAGACCATCTTTGGGCAAAATCAGTATTAAAAATTAAGTTATTGACAGCATTAATTTGCTCACTTTCGTCCTGAAAATTTCATTGCAAAAGATGACGAACGCACAGGCAGTCCAATGACTATTAAATGCACATAAAATAGCCGACTTTTTCACAGTGAAAAAATAGCTGAGAAACCCGACACCCCAAATGCTTTGACAAATATAGGGTTATACATTTCGTGGTTTGGTTTTAGTTAAAAGTCAAACGTTTATCAAATTGGATCGCTTAATATCAGCACAACGCGTTAAAACTGTTAGAGCCTACTATAAAAATGGTGATTCAAATGCTTTAAAAAGAGATTATAGCGCACATAATCGTCAGACCAATCAAACATTTTTCACATATTAATTGGGAATCCATCTCCCTTATAGTGCTGACTAAAAACATCGGAAAATCGTTCGAAAAATCAAATGTGGCATCTCGCAACTTACTCCAACTGTTCACAGCGGAGACCTTGACCTATGTTAGGTAGATGATCTTGAAATGCTTTCTGCAGGCAAACATCCCAACTAACTTTTAAGGGTAATAGAGGAGGTCACTTGCAGCTTATTGGCCTGAGAAGCAAAGACTCTCAGTATACCCGAAAAAATCTGAGATATGACCCCTTTACTAGAAACACAAAAGTTCGTCTATTCAACCCTTTATAATTCCCTCCAAATTTGTTTAGTATCTCGGTGTAGTCCTTGTTATGTAAAAAATTAGATGTAGAGAACATGTTGAAAGCAGGGCCAGTAAAGCGCTTAGAATTTGAAATACCTGCAAAAGAGCTGTTGCGCCAAAATGGGTGTTAAGATCCTATAGGGTGCATTGGCTTTACATAAATGTCGTAAAACCCATAATAGCATATAACATAGCACTAGTATGGTGTGTGATATTAAAGAAGAAATTGTGTATTAAGCCTTTAGAACAGATGCGACGTCTCTGCCTACATGTTATGCCAAACATGTAACCGTCAAGTGGCAAAGCCAAAACATCGCGGCAAAAATATTGGTAATAACTCCCACGAATTTAGAAAGCAGTGAAAAGAATGATGCTCGCGTTGATCTTACAGAGCCCCCAAATGTTACTTAAAGCATTGGACTATAGATAAATAGTTCAAGTATTGGATTTCTTTGAACGTAGTATGTACCACTAGATTATTACGGGGCAACGTGGATAGTAGACAAACCGAATTTTTACTTGCATTAAGTAAGAGAGAACTAACCATTCTTATGGGCATATACCCTTAAATTATCATCTATATACAATAAATATATATTTATATATATATAATTAGTGCTTTGTGACCGCTGAAGTGATTTTTGGCCGAGTTCCTCCTCAAATTTTTGGTTTGCGTCTTGATGTTTTCCCAACAAATGGAGGGATCTACAATTTATCAGCCGAAGGGCTGATGGTTTTTATGAGGAGCCTTTTTTCATGTCCGAAATACGCTCGAAGGGATTGATATTCCCTGCCCAGGGGCGACCGAAATTAGAAAATTTAACTAAAATTTTTATTTAAATTAATTTTCTATAAATTTGTCAGGACTCGAACCCTGGTCTTCTGGATGGCAGTACGCAATACTACTCGACCATTGCGGTGGCTAAAAACCAGGTAAATTGGAATCGCCTAAGTACAAAGTATGCGCAGAGGATGACTAAATACTGCAGCACTAACTTTGCGAGTGTACGTCGTTCAGCCAATGGACACGGCACCTCTTCCATGATGCCCCCAGCTCCAAACATAAGATGACGGGCACGCATGGTTGGAAGAAACTAAAACAATTTATAAAAGTGAGAGAACTTTTTGCAAACTCTTACTTGGCTTTGGAAGGGGAGCACAATGAGCGTGTTCAAGGACTTCAGTTGCAGTCAAGCAACCGACCAACCATTCGTATTAACAATGCGGGCATCAAAAAGAGTGATTTTGAAAGGGTTTTAAATAGTGTTGCAAGCTTTTTGAAAATTTTAATGCGTCTGGCTCAAGAAGGTTGTTGGGAAAATACGTTTTTTATTGCACTGCCCAGATTACAAAAATTCCTTGTAGAGAATACATATTGGAGCTTAAAGAATCGTTCAAGCAATCACGCTTTTTTTGTCAAATATTCCATAGAAAAACTAATAAATGTTGTGAAAGGAATCCAATGTTGGAATAGTTATATACTCATATATAAAATTCTGGAATTGTCAACTTCTTTTAATATTTGTTTTGGTCCAACGAAATGCACCTGCTCTGTGTAAAACTGTTGTGAAGTTAGTCACTACTGAAGTCTGGCCTGGAGCATCCTGTATATTGAATAGTGATATATATACATATATATGTAGTTAAGTAGACATTTTTATATTGCATATGTTGCCGTCATCAATGCACACTCCCACGTATGAATACTAAGTAGCTCATATAATCAGCTTTAAAAGCACTCTATGCTCCATTTAGTTCTGGGGCGAAATGCTACTGAATGATGAATTACTACATAAATATATACACGTACATGCGTATATGCATAGTTACGCTATATTCACATCATATAATAGCAATATGTATATGTACTTGTATATAGATATGCACTCGCATGTATTGCCATTACATAAATGCAACCTTTATAAACATTTTCTGTCCCACTTTTTATATCAACGCGTATCACATTCACATATGCAGGTGTGTATGTGTGTATGTGTGTTTGTAAGTTCCTGTGTGTATATAAAAATGCTAATGATTACTGTCATTCACATTTATCTGCTCACTTTCTTTTTTTTTTTTGGCTCGCACGTGGCCAAGTCACCTCTTTTATGCTGTAGTTGTTGTAGCTGTTTCCCTTTGTTTTTTTGCTCCTTTTTTGTTGTTGTCAAATGAAGCATAGACAATTTAAAGCTTTTTAATACAGCTTTAATTTATAACTACATTTTTCAATCAACACATTCTCTTTTGTTGTTTGATAGTAGCAAAAAAGGCAGCGTACGATGGAGTTAAAAGAAAAACAAAAATAAAAAAACGAAATCGGCGACACGGCAAACCTGTACAAGCGGCGCGGTGAAAGGTTGGAGGAGTGCGGCTTGAGTTTGGGGAAAAAATTGATTTCATCATTTCATTTAAGGCTTTTTGCAACCAGTGGCAACCCCGAGCATACCGTTGCAGCTTTTTCATTGTCTCTCTTTTTGGCTTTTATCCTCGTCAATTTCTGTTGCCCTTATTTTCTCGTTAACATTTGTCTCTGTTTTGTGGCAGCAACAATTTACGCTTTGTAGTCATGAGTTGCAGCACCGTTAAACTATAGCAAAAAACAAAAAAAAAAAAAAACAACAACAAAAAACAATATCAAATATGTGAGTGTGTGTTCGCATGTAAGCATGTGTATGTGTGACACCCATTCATTTATTTCGTTAAAATTTTGTGCAACACACACACACACACACACAGACTCACACAACTGCCAATAAACTACACTTAAAGGTAGCTAAAATTTTTTTTATAAAAATGCATGCTTATATGTACGACTAAATATACATACATATGTACATACGTGTATGCAAGTGTTTATTTGTGTATTTATATATAATATAATGAAAATAAATGGAAAATAATCTCTGAACACAAAAAATTATCCAATCAACCCGCTGATGCGCAAAAACCGTTGGGAAAATTCACCAAAAACAAAAAGCAAAAACAAAAACAAACAAAAAATATAGAGCAATGCATTGAAAAAAAAAATCCTCCGCACCATGACAACATACGGTAGCAATTACAATAAAAACAATGTCAGCGAAATTGGTGAAAAATAAATTTTCATTAAAATCACCGTAAAACGCAAAAAATATTTACCAAATAAAATTTGCAAAAGCGAATGCTATGAAAACGATGTCATAAAAATAAAGGAGATGAAATAAAGAAGTAAGGTAGGCGAAAAGCAGTTGGAACGTATTGCAAATGGATTATGAATTTACTCGAGTTTAGTTGACTATATTAGACCCCAACTTGGTTAATACTGGTTCAAAAAAATAATAATCCATTGTTTTTGCAATAAATTGAAGACTTTATATACCATAGTTAGAATTATCCGATTTACCATGGGCGAAATGTGTAGAAACCAATGGTCAATACTTTGAATAAAAAAATTTTGAGATTCCTCTGAAAATTAAGTGTTTTCTTTATCGAAAAAAACCGGCAAATTTCAACTAACACACCTGGTACATATATCAATTTGTGTAGTTTTGTCCCATGACATTTTGCCATATGTTATTGTTATTGGCTAACAATTTGATCAGTCGATTTTCACAAGTTTCTCTTGAGGCCCATCATTTCCCATAGACAGGAATAAATTATTTCCACTTTGTACCAGATTCGTACTAGAGGTCCGTACTATAAACTGGATGCATAAAAACCAGCTTCTGACAACTTACTTTCGAAGTATATTATCTGGCCTTGTCCTAATGAAACACAATTTCCTTCCTATTGGCCAAATCTGGCTCAATAGCTGACGGCACAGGTCTGAGTTAAGAGCGTGGTCAAAGAGGAGCAGCTCCTTGTGGAAAAATCCTTACCAGTCCCACAAAGCACACAATAAAACTTTCCTGTCCGTCAGTCCTAATTTGGGAACCATTTGTGCCGATTCACTATCCTTAGACCACGACCATTTTCATTCCGAAATATGTCGATTTTATTACGATTTATCATCATTTTCGCACCATCTGGGCATGTAAGAAGACGATAAGCTCCATTTGAAACCAATTGCATGCATTGGTGATGGTTGGTTGGGTGAAGTGGCTGCCGGGCATCGGCACACCTAGGCCCCAAACGGGCCTATTGTGATATCACTGAGTGTCTCAAAAACTTTCAATCGCTAATCGAACCAGTGTGTAGAGTTTGTAAAACTGAGAAGTTGACACATCTTAGCCCCCGTTATCTCGCTCAGGTCTCCAAAGCTTACCGCCCCGAGAGACTTCAACCTACTCCTCGAATTCGCAAAGAAAGTGCCTTAAAGTTTCCGGTGCTTCTTCCTGTCTGGAATTTCTGTAGGAATAATTTATGGCACGCCCAATCTCCCTGCGTGCCTGCCCAAAAGATATGTGCTGTAAGAAGACTTATAACTGTGGACATATCCTTAAGGTCACGTGTGATTTTCTACTCTACCACTCTGGCCATATTGTCTTGACCACCTTACATGTGTTGAGGCTTTTCCATCTTAAGTTAGCATCTTTAATGAATAACTGTTACAAGTGGAGAGCGGCATGCTAAAACTCTTCCATAATGGCGAAAGTTGAAGGAAGGGAAGTCTCCTTCTTGCAAGCTCGTCCGCCAGCTCTTTGCCCGGTATTGTGACCCGGTATCCATTCCACATGCGACAGTCCTCTTCGGTTTTGGATTTTACTGCTACAGACGCTAGGGCTCGTAATGCGGCCTGCCTATCCGAAAAAATATGGATACGATTATCCGAAAGTACCAACGACCTCAGACAGTTGACAGCCTCATATATGGTCACCATTTCTGCCTGAAAAAGACTACAGTGATGGGGTAAGCGAAAAGATTTACATATACCAAGTTCCTTTGAGTAAACCCCTCCACCGACCCTGTTGTCTAGTTTTGACCCATCCATGTAAAAGTGAATCGTTTCGGTGCTTGCTGGTATTATCCTGTCCCGAATTCGGAAATAGTTGACTTTTTCTCAAGGACTGGCAACCAGATTACAACTCCCCATAGAGAAGTATTGGACTAACAACTGTAATATGAAGCCAACGCACTTTTTTGGGTGACATGTCCCATTTCCGGTCTATCGTTCCTTTGCTTAATTTTTTGTCCAAGATGAGTCCGAGGTATTTTCCAAGTCCATTCCTGAGAGCGTTGGTATTGTGAATTTTATACCTCCCAGGGAAAAGAACGAATTCAGGTTTCTGAGAGTTGATGCCTAGTCCAGCATCAATGGCCCACTTTTCTAACCTCCTCAATCCGCTTTGCATGATTGTTGATTCACGGCCAAGGCTCACAGAAAAGGCGAAAGGAGTCCACCCTGTGGGGTTGTGAATCTCAATCAATTGTTGCGCTACCTTGAGCAGCAAGGATGTCAGACTTTTGAGTCTAAAATCCTTGGAGTTACAGTGAGACACCTTTAAATATCACGGCACTGAAAGAGGGGTGCTTGAGAGTACTTTCCTGAGCCTACTACCATCTGATGCTGGGATACACAGCGATAGTTTGCTCTTCGGTTCGTAGGTGTGATTGGCTGCTGCCATCAAAATCTCATACAGGAAATTACTTTACCGGCTATATTTAGGAAGTTACTCAACCTACCACCAATGGATATTGCAAAGATAACTTCATGTACGAATACAAATCAAGTTGGTAAAGTCGATAATACAAAAAATATGGTACATTTTTTAAGAAATATATTCCGATATATCCAGATTTTCTTTAATAAAATCTATACTACATTTGGCCTTTGACTTGCGGATCAACCCACACGAACGACCAACGACTGATCGTAGAGACTTGAAATTTGGAGGACATATGACGTAAGCATTCGATCAGAAATAATTCTCCAGGAAATAATTCTCCATAAATTGTATTTATGGTTCGATTCTCTCAGGTTAATATATGGAAATTATTCTTAAAAGAATGTGAACCTGGGACCGATCTGTTTGAACAAATTTTGTTGTTTTGGTTCGATTCGCTTGATATTTAGCTCTTTCTTTGGCTAGGATTATGCCCAGAAAACTTTTCTTTAGGGGAGGGTCTAATCTGTTTAAAAAAGTTTAAATATTTCTTCTATTTGAGCACAAAATTTGTATATATATTTATACTCGTATTATATAGCATGCGAACGAATTAAATTGTTAATTATAAGAAAAAAGGTAAAATATACAAAACAGAAACTAGGATTTCATTAGGACTTTTTGACACGACAAGCAACCACTTACCGCACAAATACAACAAATTAAATATACCTTGTGCAACAAGT
Source organism: Ceratitis rosa (assembly GCA_037013455.1). Classification (NCBI taxonomy): domain Eukaryota; kingdom Metazoa; phylum Arthropoda; class Insecta; order Diptera; family Tephritidae; genus Ceratitis; species Ceratitis rosa. The sequence goes on from JAWMAG010000009.1 coordinate 11,730, forward strand.
TACACCTGAGATTTGACTATGTAGGTATATTCCGTTGTGCAATTATGAAATCAGCGCGAATACTCAAAGCATATTGTGCTGCGGACTGTGGCCAACATGGCATAACAGCGTTACTGAGATGGTTGTGGCACAATAGCAACAAGCAAATCAATTACATTTAATTTCTTGAACATCTATATACTCAACTGCACTATTCGAGCAAGCAAAGTATGAAATGCTCAACCGACAAAATGAAAATAACGAGATCAACTGACTTAGTCAGCATTGTTCGGCTATTTTTATCCGAAATAATTTTTACATGCTGAAATCTAAATTTAGTTTTGAATAAAAATTCTTATCAAAAGCTAATTTGGTTTATTAATTGAATTGCCAATTTGAGAGTTTTTGTGGTTTGTCACTCCGAGTGAAAGGAAGGCATGTATTGGATGAGTGCATAAGTTCGTGCCCGATTCCGCTGGATGCCGTACGAATCGTTTGAGAGTGGCGCTCGTGAAAGAAATATATACATATTATATATCGTTGGAAAGGTGACAGTCCGAACTGTAAATCAAGCATAAAATAACTTCATTTTGATTTGAGTTGCTTAGTGAAAAGACGCATGGAAGATGAACAACGAAAAAGATCATATGCGTCATATTATGTTATACGAATTCCGCAAAGGAAAAACAGTGGGCGCTGCAACTAAAGATATTCGCGAAGTTTATTTGGACCGTGCTCCAACACTCCGCACAGTAAAGAAATGGTTCGCGAAATTTCGTTCTGGAGATTTTAACCTCGAAGATCAATCTCGCAGTGGACGGCCTTCTGAGCTTGATGACGATGTTCTAAGGACTTTAGTTGCGAATAACTCACGTATTTCGACGGAAGAGGTTGCCAGTGAATTGAACGTCAACAAATCAACTGCGTTTCGTCGTTTAAAAAAGGTTGGGTACACTTTGAAGCTCGATACATGGGTGCCACATCAGTTGAGTGAAAAGAACAAAGTGGACCGTATGTCAACAGCAATTTTTTTGCTTCGACGGATCAAAAACGAACCTTTTTTGGATCTTCTCGTGACTGGTGATGAAAAATGGGTCCTGTACAACAATGTTCAACGCAAAAGAACATGGAAACAGGCACACGAAGGGGCGGAACCGATGTCGAAAGGTGGATTGCATCCGATGAAGGTACTGCTGTGCATTTGGTGGGATATCCGAGGCGTGATCTATTTTGAGCTCTTGCCAGCTGGAGAAACGATCACTGCTAACAAGTATTGTCAGCAATTGGTCGAATTGAAGAGAGCAATTGATGAAAAACGTCCGATTTTGGCCAATCGCAAAGGAGTTCTTTTCCATCATGACAACGCCAGGCCAAATGTTGCAAAACCGACCCTGGCCAAACTGAAGGAGATGAATTGGGAAATCATGCCGCATCCCCCATATTCACCCGATATTGCACCTTCTGATTATCAATTGTTTCGATCGCAGCAGAACAATTTGAATGGAAAAAAATTTAAAAATGTGGAAGACGTCAGAAACCACCTTGACACCTTTTTCAACGAGAAACCGCGCGATTTCTATGAATCAGGCATCCGTAAATTGGTTGAACGTTGGGAGTGGATTGCCGAACATGATGGCGAATACATAATTGATTAATAAAAGCGCTTTCTTCAAAAAATTTCAATTTTAGTTTGCACTTGAAATCGGGCACGAACTTATGCACTCATCAATATTTCGAGGGACCCAGTAACACAATTTTTATTTACATTTTCCCTTAAGAGCAACATGATAACAGAAATAAGCAGCTACATCAGCCAATAGTACAATAATTTGACGGTTAATAAACTGTTACACAAACTAACGCAAAATCAATAAAATTCTCGTGAAATAGTTGTTCACAAAATGGCAGCTGCATCAGCTGACACTGCCAACACATCAATTACCCACACTTGAATATTATGAACTATCAACGATACCTTCTGTATCCAACTGATTCCCAATTGGCCTACTCACTGATATATCTCATAATTATTTCAATTTTATTGTTTGCTTCTGTTTTTTTTTTTTTTTGCTTTACGAGGTGAACTCCCTTTGGAGGGGTGAAAAATACAAGTTTTTTTCTTCAGAAAATGAAAGGTAATATTTTTTATGATTTTTTGTATCCTTTATTGATTAGGGGCAACATTTTAGATAAACAATCATTTTTTCAAAAAAGCGCTAAAACGTTAAATTTTAAACTAAAAATTTTTCATCCCAAGAGTAGGTCGCTCCTTTACCCTAGATATTGTTCTATTGATGTAATTAACTTGCCGAAATTTTATGACAATATATTTTTATCACTAGCTGCCTCGAGCCAAAACTAATTCAAATAGATTTGATGTGGCAGTGTATGAATTTCGAATAGATACCTGGCCGAAGATTAACACAAATAATGTTAGGAAGTTTCGTGGCTTGTGACAAAGTGTAGTGATGGGGACACAAAAAAAAAATATTCAAATAGCCTTTTTTAGTATTTCTTCCAGATTAAAGGCAGTTTATCAGATTAAAAGCGTTTGCAATCGGGTAAGCGGTGCCTATACTAATAAATAATAAACCATATGTACATCAGAAAGAGTCAGTTCTCTTTCAAAAGAAACCTTCGTCAGCATGATATTTTATGATGGTTCTAGTAAAAAATTTTTATTTTATTTTTACGTTACAACCGTTGGTGTGTATCCCGCAAAAGGCGTCCAATAATTAGGAATTAAAAAACAAGAGCTTATTTTTTCTGATAATCTGTAATCATTTAAGGCCATTTTTCTTCGTTTGCTTAGTACCTAAAATTAAATATCCAGTCCCTGTATATAATATGAGTACTTACTAAAAATGATCGAGTTTTGAAATGGTAGTTTCCTTTCTCTTTCTAAGCAGAATTAACCCTGTGTTTGAGCTGGTTGAAATTATATACGAGTATGTTAAAATTTCTCATGTAAGATTTACCTGAAATGATAAAAATAAATATATTTTTAATTAATGAATTCCATTTGAAATCAGTCAATAAAAGAAATCAGAAATCTTTTAAATAGTTAGCAAACTTTTTTTCGGGAAACGAAAAAATTTAACAATTTTTCAATTCAAAAAAATTATATTTAAAATTTTATATATAATTTTTTTTGTTAGTCATTTACTTTTTGAATATCTGAACTTATTTTAGAATATCCTAAATAGCATAATAAACATAATAATGATTAACATTTAAGGATTTTTTACCATATCTACATAATTTATCATAGCTTGTTCAATGTACTTACATTCAAAGCTTTTCTACAAATAACGACACATTTAGATTTTACAGGATTAAAGTTAAAAAATTTATGTAAAAATCTAACTACAGGTAGGGAAATAGACTTTCTCTCACCAACAACAACATCAGACTCGTTGCTCGACTTGTAAACCTAAACAAGCTTCTCAACTTAGAACAAAGAAAGTTGTAGTCAACTTTGTCAAGTATTTAAGCATTCCAAAAACGGACAAAACTTTTCGGTAAACCTAATATATGATTTTTGATTCAGAGTTCTCTCCGATCGTCTATTTGGATTTTCCAATACCAATACCAATCCTCTCTACGGTATGCCGTTTTTGATTTGAACTGAGCGCGAAATTATATTTGTCTGTGTAAAACTTTTGAATTGGCAGCAAACCAAAAAACATCCCGACTTATAACATTTTAATTAACTATTTCATTTCTAAAAATTTTCTGATCTATGGTTACCAAGAAGGTTCTGGACAACATTCACAAAACATTGTTAGGCAATTGTTTCCTGGTCATTCAGTTTTTCTTCAAATAAAACCTTTATTTAATTAGTAGCCGAGTTTGTGGACCTACAAATATTCCCTTTTTAAGTTGATAGTTCATATCTTGGGTCCCTTGATTATTGAGATGCCCCGTCGTGCTTACTTAGGACAAATTACTCACTAGAACTTGGTCTTTCTTATTAAGTTGGAGCTTTTCACAGGTAGGTCAGCACCATCTAGGATGGGTCTTTTGGCGGCAGACAAGTTGGCAGTAGTGGATATTTGAATTTGGTGGTAATACCTTTTGTTTGAGTCAAAAATAAAAAACAATACCTTACGTGGCACTTTGGTTGCGGCAAGTCAATGGTATAACAAAGAGCAGACGCGTTGTTGGTTAGCCTGCGCATAGTATTACACAGGTTATGCAATATTATCGAGGAACTCAAGATTTATCACGATTCCTCACAGGCGATTTACGGCCGAGGTCTTCCTCCAATTTGTGGAATGCATCCTGATATTTTTCCAAGAAATGGAGTGACGTAGAGATTATTTTAAGTAGCCTCTAAACGACTGATAAAATTTTATGAGGAGCTTCTATTGCATGTCAGAAATATACGCAGAGTTCTTGACATTCCCTACCGAGGGGCGACCGCAAGAAGAAACTTTTCTTTAACCTTAAATATTGTTATTAAAAAAAGAAGAAAATCTTCCGAAATTTTTTTTTATAAATTTGATCTAACTAATGTTTTGTAAACCCAAAAACATCAGCAACATTTTGAAAAATCAAGTAAAAATACTCAAAGCAATCGTAATAGAAGCAACACATAAATAAGTAAAACGCCAACCAACTAACATATCATATTTGCAGTACTATACGTACTCGTAAAACCCGTTAGTTGAAAAGTCTATTAGAAATTCAGTAAATCGTTTTCGGTGAAATTGCTACAACTTCTTGTTTATCGTTAAAGAAAACGAAAAGAATATGAAAATGAATATGAAATGTGGGTGTGAATGCCAAAGAGCGATACATTTCCTGCTGTTTCCATATGCACATCATATATACATACCTATGTGTTTTTGTGTGTGTTTGTGTGTGTGATTTGTGTGAATGTGAATGATTGTTTGCACCACAGATATACTGGCATGCGCTCATAAATTACGAACGGGAGTACAATGAAATTGAATTTTATTTACAGCGCAACAGCCCAGCAGCTCAACTTTTCCGCGCCACGAAACGCGAAACGCCACCGTCGAGGCGATTTAGCGAAGCGTATACGTAACTTAGTCCACCGCGCAACGCGTATACGTGTATGTCATAATCCGAAAACGGCGGGAAATAGTCGTTTGTTAGCGTTTGCAGCAATTCATACAGTTCAAGCAGCTCATGCGCCGCCATTCGTGTGCATTCGCCTTCACGTTTTTCTCTGTTATACTCTTTTTGTTGTTGTTCTTGTTACTGCTATTATTCCTGCTGCTGGTGCTACTGCTATTATTGCAGCCTTATGTTGTTATGGCGCTTTCTGCTGCCGCTGCTGCTGCTGCTGCTGCGCTTTGTGCTGCTCCTTCATATTTCATTTCTCATCTCATCTTCAACGCTTTTCTATTTTCATCTTTTTTCTTGCGCTGCTGTTTTGCTTTTCGCCGCAACTAAGCGCCTTTTCCCTTGAAGATTTCGCCATAACAAGCACGAACTTACCAGCAGCAGCAGCAGTAGGAGCAGCGGTAGTACAGGCGATAGCACAGTCACGTGATACACGTTGCTACTTTTAGTTGTTGTTTTGTGTTTGTGTGAGAAAGCAGCTTTGATTGTGCAATGATGCATAGCAACGAGGATGCGAATAGAAAGCAGTGGATATGTACATACATACATACATACATACATACATACATACATACATACACGTATGTACATATCCACGGTGGACTGTTGTATGTTTGTTTATATGGCTTAAGAGCTCAGCTGGAAATCGAGTTAGTAAATTGTTTTTGCGCGCATGAGAGAATCGAAGGTCTCCAGTGAGGTCGTTGCTAAAGGCAAATAAATAAAAGAAGACAGCTAAGGCAAAGTTTTAATACGCGTTCATGGAGTTTTACATGCATTCTCATTTATTTATTTCGCTATGAATTGAAGAAATCCCGCTTGAAAACAAATATTGATAATAAAATTTGATTATCATCTTCCTACTTTTATTGCTATGTAAATGTTACGAGATAATGTTAACGTTAGCAGTTACTGTTAAGATTAATGTTAATATACTAACATAATGTTATTTACAGTGTTGAGCGTGAATTGTTATTAATAACAGTATTATTCTTTCAATGAAATATAGCATAAATAGTTATCGTAAATTAATTTAATATCATAAAAATCTCAACTTTTTGATAATAATTTCTTGGAAATTTTTAACTATGAAATTCATACATTTCTCTAATTGGACTTAGGCTTATTGACTTTATAGAGGGCCTAAATATGGCTATGCATAAAACCAGAATCTAAAAAAATCCAATATGAAATTACTTACTTGGCTCTCGCGGTATCGAAAAAGAGGAACCCAAATTGCTTATGTTGTGACAGATGAAAGACATGTCTACAGTGCTTTAGATTTACATATGCTCAGTGGTTTACCAGGGGAGTTAGTTGAAATCTGCCGGTTTTTTCGATAAAGAAAACACTTAATTTTCAAAGAAATCTCAAAATTTCTTTATTCAATGTATTGACCATTGGTTTCTACACATTGCACCCATCTCTCAGGCAAATTATGGATACCATTCCAAAAAAACTTTTTCTCTTTCGAGGCAAACCATTCGACGAGCCATTTTTCGACTTCTTCAAAATTAGCGAAGCACTGCTCTGCAAGGGAGTGTCCAATCGATGCGAAAAGGTGATAGTCGGACGGGGCGAGGTCTGAAGAGTACGGCGGGTGCGATAATATTTCCCAATTAAGTGTTTTTAATGTGTCTTTCATCAGTTTAGCGGTATAAGACGGCGCGAGATAACTTTGCCATGACTTAGGGCCCATTCCGACCGTTTTTCGATCAACGCATGATTCAAATTGATCATTTGTTGTCGGTAGCGATCCGTGTTCACTGTTTCACCAGGTTTTAACAACTCGTAGTACACCACACCACACTGGTCCCACCAAACACAGAGCATTGTCTTACGGCCAAAGCGATTTGGCCTTGTAGTCGATGGGCCAGCTTCACCAGGGGAAAGCCATGATTTTTTTCGCTTCGGGTTCTCAAAATAAATCCATTTTTCGTCCCCCGTGACAATTCGATGCAGAGAAGGTTTCCTTTCGAATCGTTGAAGCAGCATTTCACAAACGGTTTTTCGATTTTCCATTTGTCTATCGTTCAGCTGGTGTGGCACCCATTTTCCATACTTCTGGATCTTTCCCATGGCTTTTAAACGTTGGCAAATTGCTCCTCGAGTCACTTGTAGTGTTTCTGCCTCGTCTTCGAACTTCTTCGCTGCACCAGGATGTTCATTGTCTGTCAAATCGAAATCTCCTCTTTTAAATTGATGAAACCATGTCTCACATGTTCTAATCACTGCCAAACAGTAGGTTTTTAACAATATCAAAAGAAGAGCTTGTACAAAGATCTGATCTACACGATGCCTATCCGGCGATCGATCGCACTGCAGTAAAGGGAAGATTCTGAGAGATAAGAGACCGGATTGCATGGGCAAGAAGAGCTCAGATAGCCTGTCATCAAGGAAAATGATAAAAAATTCACTGGAAAGAAGCTGCCACTATCAGAAAACTTCTTTTAAACTGAGATATGCTCATATTTTAGCGAGGGAAGCAGATGATCATCTGGTCGAGTTTATATAGGTAACATTTCTCTAGCCTGCCATTTTACAAGGAATGTGAAACGCATGAAGACGGTTAGTTCAAAACACCAATCAACAACGATATTATATACGTTCCTTTATCCGACTAACATAACGTCCGAAAACCAATTGTTTGTTAAAAGTACAAAAACGAAGGGGTGGGAGTCAATACTTTGTCGGCTGCACTATACAAATATCGTGCCGAGAAACTGCCAAGGGGCCAAAGAGCTTTCGTCGTGCATTGTGTTCGTCCAGTGCGTTCACAGGACAATGTTGCTGACGGTGCTAAAGGCAAAATTAAACAATCGCGCTCTTTTTCGTACAGTAGTTAGCATAAAGACCTGGTAATGGATCCAACACGTAGCCACAGGCCGTGTCCGCAACGAGTGACTGCTTTATGCGGCATATGAAACGGCGGCATTATTAGTCCGTGTTGAAAACAATAGACGGTGCAGCCGTAATCGACAATGCCGATAGTTTTGGTGTCATCGTTTTTCGTTTCCAAATGTTGGAGACAATGACATGGTCACATAGCCACATATCCATCGTAACAATCGATGTTTTGATTGCTGATTCGAAATTCTAACAATTAGTCGAAACGGTGATGTCAACCTGGACGCCTCGCAGCTGTGAATTGACTCTGTTGGACTACTTTTTTTTGTAGTAGTTGTTAAGAACAAAAGCTACGCCAAGAATCCAGAGACAATACACGGCTTTAAACCTGAAATTTAAGTCTCCATTGCGGCCATAGATGGTTACACAATCGAAAATACCACTTTCTAATGAACAGACTTACTTCGGAACAACGTTTTCAAACAGTATAAATTTATTACTGAAATAATAGTTCGGGCTTGCACGAGACATCACTTGCTGTATCTAATATTCGGTCGATATAATCCTCCAGCAGAGTCGGTTATTCGAGCAGCTATGGGCCGGTTTCGCACCACATTTACTCTAGTGGAAAGCGCGCATACTCATAGACGCCATACATTTTGTGGATCATTTTTCGGGAGGTTCCTGTTTTATATAATCCAACTCGTGCAAGAATTTTAGTAGAATTACCATCAAGTGCGACGCACGTTTGGAGAATGGGCCCAAATGAGATGGCGACCGTTTACGATTTTCACAAGAAAATTTTGCTCAGATGTGAAGCTCACTTTTGAACACAAATTTGCCACATTTATGTTGATATACAAGCCGATGTTGAGCCGTCGTCATATCCTCAAAAATTCACTGTTGGGTATTATCTGTGGGCAGGGGATCAGCCATGATGAGATAGTCAATGGGTAACAGCGCTGGACTATTTATCTGTATGCGACATGATTGATGCCTTGAATGAGAACTTTTGTCGTGTTATTGCTGAAAAGCAGCCACAACTACTATAAAAAGCGGTCGAATAGACACTTCCGCTTATTTAGAGTAAATATTATATAATATTTATACTCGCTATTAAAAGAATTTACCACTTTTAAAAACATAATAACAAAAATTAATAATTTTAATTGTTTTACAAAAAATAAAATTTACTTAATTGCTTAACCGTTTAAAGCCTTTTGTACAACGTCATGAGCAATAAAATCCAGTCTTTTCATTCTGGAGTATTTTTTTTTTGTGTATACAATCGATAACAACAATAAATAAATTTTCCAGTTCATCGCATGCGATTTACAACTACATAAATATAGCAAAAAAAGCAAAGAGATAAACAAGTGGTTAAGCAATGGCAACAGTATCCACTCCACGACTGCAAAGACAGCGGCAGCAGCAGCAACAGCAATAGCAACAGGAACAGCAACAGCAACAGCAATAGCAACAGCAACAGCAACAGCAAAAGCAACAGCCACTTCATCAATGCCCGTTTATGACAGCAGACACAGCGAGACGCTGCTGCTGGCGGTCGCCACTGCACAATTCGATTGGCAGTAAGTAATATCATTTCCAGGAAGGATAATGCTGTGTAGATGTATGTATGTATGTATGAATGTATGTGCATGTGTATGAGTGTTGTAAATACAAAGAAGCCAAATAAAATTTCAATAACCATAAAAAAGCTCGCGGTAAACGAGTAGGAAGCAACTGCAGTTGAAAAATGATATAATGCTATATACAAGAATGTATGTGTGTGTGTGTGCGTCTGTATGTCACAACTCTGTAAAATATTGCATTCAATTGAGGCAGGTCAATGGGCGAAATGCAATAAAATCTATAAAAGGCTGAAGTTTGAGTGCAATTGATAGAGTGCACTTATAAAATTTCTTGACATATTAACCGGTTTAGTTTTTTGTTTTTTTTTTCTCTTTTGTATTGAATATAATGTGGTTTTATTAGGTTACATATATTATAAAAGCGAATAAGTTCAAAATCTAATCAATCAGCGAGTATCGATTTGATAAAATTCATTTCGATTCAAAGCTTATATTTTGGGAAAGAATTTTAGTCTAAAGATGTGGGAAGAGACTTATATTAGAGTAGCAGACAGGTTGCTGTGGCCCTTTTCTACTTTATTCAATTTGAGTATTATAATTAGCTGGTGAAAGAAGATAAAGGTACATTTTTTATTAAAATATTTATTTAACACCCCGACCAACAGCACAGTTGAGTTCTCTCTTGATGAACCAAAACAAGTCCCTCATCATCCCCAACCTACTATGTAGTGCGGAAGCCTCCACATCTGATGAGTCGGCCTTGGGAGTCTTTGAAAGAAAAAATTTGCAAACGATTTACGGTCTTTTGTGAATTGGCAAAGGCGAATACCGCAGACGATGGAACGATGAGCTGTTCGAGTTTATATGCTTTGAAATTATTCGAAGCTGTACCCGCTGGTGTATTCGCTTGATAATCGTTCGTTACTCAACTGCTCAATTATTTACTTTCAATTTTTTTGTATAAATTTCTCCAGCATTTCAAACAGTTTTTCACTTTTAATAATTAAATTTTAACATATAGAAATATGTAGTGAGAACAACAGTCAAAAGCTTTTACTAAAAATGCTCGAAAATGCTCGAAAAAAGCTCGAGCTTGTCCTCGAAAATCTCGGAACAATGAGCACAGAACGAGTGTGCGAGTACTCGATGCTCCAATGCTCAAGCTGCTCAGAATTCTTCGAGTACTGAGTATGTATGTACTAGAGCTCAAGATTTTGTTCGAACATTTACGAGCTGTTCGAGCATTTGAGCAACGAGTACTCGCACGCTCGTTCATTGCTCATTGCTCGAAAATTTTCGAGCTTGAACTCGAGTAATTCGAGCTTTTTCGAGTGTTTTTGAGCATTTTAAATAAAAAATTTGACTTTCTTCCCAGAACTGCCTTCTATAGTTTTAATTTTATTTATGCAAAGTGTAAAACTCATTTTAATACTGAAGAATTTTCACAAACAAGATTGAAATTTGTAAAACTTCAAATTATCATTTGAGCAGTTGAGCAACGAGCGAGTATCGAGCTGCTCACAGTGCTCGATTCCCGGTATCTGGAGCTGTAGTACGTGTATGTACAACAATATTTGGCATTCCATTTTTTATTCCATATGTTCACCTGGGCGAAAAATCTTTCTAACAAATTGAACTTCATCCCTAATCCCTGATCTTTTCAAATAAGTAAGGCCCTAGTCCACTTCCCGAACAAGTTACTTCATACGAACCTTTTCAGGAACCATAGAAAGAAATGTTTTTATATAGGGTTGTTCCTCAGCGACACATAGCGAGGCACTCGGGGGATACGCATATAAGCAAAATTATCGCATTTTTGGCACCGAGAATTCTCACAAACTTTAAATGAGGTCACTACATCCAAAAAAACTGGCTGCTGCTGCGGTCTTTTTTTCCGGATGTGTGATTATTCCTTTTTCTTATTTGAAATCGACAACGGCGAGACAGTCACTATCAATTCGGAGCCTTATTGATCGTATAATAAGCGACTTTTTTGATCTGAACCAATATTCGTCAGGTTATGGCTGAGTTGCCGCCCAACATGTGTCAAAAAGTGGTCGGAATTTACCTCAAAAGGATCGAAGTATCCGTAAATTTACGAGGCGGTCATTAGAATGATGTTGGGTTTCATATATAATACCAAAGCCGAAATTTTATAATAAAAAAGGACTTTGAAGAAAAAATTTAATTTAAATGCTTTTGACGACTATTTCTGCGGCCTGTACTTTAAATTTAGTTATAAGTTTTTATTGAGGTGAAAGCTTATTTGTTTGTATAAATTCGATTTTTTTTTCAACCAAGAAAAATGGTAGAAGTGACAACTGTTTCGGAGATAACCACATCTCCTCATCAGACTTTTTCTGACCGGGATCGAACCAACGGATCCTGACTTAACAGGCGAGTGCTCTACTACTGCGCCAACATCAGCCATGTAATCTATTGTTGTATTATTCAATTCATTATTAACCAACAACTATTAACTGCGCTAATTTAGCCGCTAGTTTCCTAACAGCGTGGTTAGCGAGTTGCTTTGTTATCCTGTATACTTTCAGATGTTAATTGACGCATTTTATTTACGTTTGTTTTCGAAACCAAAATTGATGTACATATATATGATTTTTGTTGTCCAGACGAAAATCTTTTTTACATAATTAAGTAAAAACTCGGGCCGTAGCTATCACACGTCATACCTTCTCTGCCTTTTTCTTCACATGATGACTAAGCTCAAAGTAGACGAGATTTTACTATATGTAAAGTGTCAAAGTATAAGAAATAATATTATACATTATACAAATATTTCCAGAGAAAAGCCTAAGCATATTTGTCATTCTTATTTTGGCTTATTTTTCTTCGCCCAACGAAAGTCAACGATCGATTATTGACAACGGAAATTATTTTTCTTGTATTTCTTGTGAAGCGAGTATTCATTTCATACTAACGTAGAAGTGTTCACTTGGTAATAAGATTATATTATGTAATTTCGTTGCATATTTTTTTTTTTTTTTTTGGTTTGCTTTTATGTTTACTTTCAAAGGGTCAATGAACTGGTGTTATATGCTTTATCATAGAATAAATAAAAACAAGAATAGTGTTGTATACTTAGCACTAAAGAGTACTGTAGATGTCTCTTTAGTCTAGGCAGGTGTAGGCACCAGTTAGCTGATTCAAAAATTTTGCATTTTCTTCGTTTTTCGGTTTCTATTTGATACGCCAGTGTCGTGTACAGCTCATAATTCTGGCCCTGGTTTCCGTGGCGCATACAGCCTTCATTACTTTCAAAGCTAGAGAGTTTTCCTCTATATGAACGACATGACTTAGCCAGCGTTTCTCGATTCGCTGAACTATGTCAATGTCGTCATGTCTTTCATATAGCTCATCGCTCCATAGTCAGCATTCGCCGTATTTCAGCTTGTCCATACTCACCACCAGACTCAGTCGAACTTACGGTATATTGTGGAGTGACCTATTGTGTCATCATCTACTTATGATAGAATATTGTACTTTCTTCATTGATTATACTATCTTCTTCAGCATTCGACTACATAAGTCACACGAAGGAGGGTCATATTGCCTAAAGCTTCGTTTGGTATAAAACGGCTCGAAGGGATATCCTCACAGCATCTACGACAGTGCTTAGCGTTAGTTTGTAAGAATACCAAGTTCATATAGTTCACCATAAAGGCAGCATCTTTTCGTACTATCGAAGAACACTTAAATATCGACGTAGAGGTGGAGAGCGTGGTACCTTACTTACCTTACTTACCATTCTCAAGGATATTTTCCAGAATTTCGCGCATAGCAACTATCTGGTCAACGATAATGGCGCACAGATAAGATCCAATCAGTTCCAGTGGGCTTTCTTATAATACCCTAGGTAAGATCTTATATGCGAAGGCTTATCCCATGGTAACTGGGGGTTCCCTTTTTTACGGATTGTCAGACGTGCTTACCGCCGAACAAGTTCTACCCAAAGCTGATACACCTATATCGGATTTATTAAGGCTTTTTCGTCATGCCTGAATGACTACGCGGATAATTTGTCGTCTTCCGTCACTTGGCTTTTTTCAAGCAGGGAATTGCTCAGATCACATACATTTTTTAAGAATTTTTAAAAAGATCTATGGGCTGTCATGTCAAGTTTTTCATACTTACGCATGTCGACTCTCTTCCTTTCCTTTACAAATGCGTGACACTTTCTTCTCGATATCATTTCTAAAGCGGTCGGTAAACCGCCTCTTCTTTTTCTCCAGCTGAGGGAATTATTAGTTTGAATATTTTTATTAATATTAAAAATTCTGCTCAAATATAAACGAGACTTTATCCATAACTCGACAAGGACAAGACATATGGCCATAATTTTTTTTTGCTTAGGTTGGCAGGACTGTTATATGTTTACATGTCAAATTTGAGCGCGATCTGTCTCATAGTTTTTTTTTTGCGGCACTATAAACGAGTCAACCTCGAGTGTGTTTTTCGAATTTTACTATGGAAATTTAACGTTGAGCAAAGAGTTTGTTTGAAATTTTGTTATTCCAATGGAATAAGTGCGACGGACGCAATGAAAATATTGCAGAAGGCATATGGGGAGTCTTGCCTATCACGTGCACGTATTTTTGATTGGTATAAGTTATTCAAGGACGGCCGTACATCGCTGGAGAACTTGCCCCATGATCGTCGTCCAGTAACGTCAATAAACGAAGAAAACGTCGAAAAAGTAAACAAAATTGTGTTGGAAAATCGTCGTGTGACTGAAAGAGAGATAGCTAGTGAGCTCAACATATCAAATGGATCCGCTCATAGCATTATTCACGATGTTTTGGGCATGAGACGTGTATCTGCTCGACTTGTTCCAAAATTGTTGTTCATACGTCTCGTCTTGTACGCGATTATTTGATCAAAAACAACGTAAATATTGTTCCGCAAGCACCGAATTCGCCCGACATGGCACCGTGTGACTTTTATCTTTTCCCTGAACTCAAAGTGCCGCTTCGTGGAAAGCATTTTCAGTCTATTGAAGTCATAAAAGAGAATTCGAAGAAGGAACTGAAAGCCATACCTAAAGCGGCCTACCAGAAGTGTTATGAAGATTGGAAAAAAATGTGGCATATGTGTATCGCCTCTAATGGTGACTATTTTGAAGGGGATAAAATAAATATTGAAGAATAATTAACCGTTTTTGTTTTATTGAGCAGTCTCGTTTATATTTGAGCAGAAGATATAGTAATTTCTTGGTCAAGTGGATATTTTGGTCTATCTGGTAATAAAATAATAATTTGACGTTTACTAAGCCGCAATGTAAAGTTTCATCGCCTCGACTTTTTTTAAATAAAATGTTTAATAAAATGAAGACATTGCCATTGGAATTAAAAAATCCCCTCCGGTTGCTCAAAACTAGACGCTTCTGGGCGATGACTATAGGGAAGCAACTCATGGTGAAATACAACAAACTCTTCCTAGCCGTCCGTCTTGGTTTGTGCCGGCTAACTTCCCTTCGACCAAGACTATTTTCTTTTGACGTAGCTGAAGGTGATCCACTTTCCATTATCAGTTCCCTTCAGAAATGGGACGACTTTGTTACGGCTAACGAGCAAAGCTTCGCAGATGGAAATTCGGTCTATGATTATTACTTATAACAATATTTGTCGAAAAATATCTGGTAACATTTATTCGGTAGAACGAACTGAGAGTTCAGAAATTTCAAAAGTAAAAAATGTGTGGTAACAAATTTAAGTAATATAAAATATGTTGTACAGCGTGTCACCCAACATGACAGACAACAATGCTAATAAACTCATTGAGCATGACAACAGTTAAGTAGTCCGCTTAAATTGCACGCTGATAACCCCAGCTACCCAACCGTTCCCATTCCGCTTATTTGCATATGGAAAAGCACCAACAAAGCGGGTTAATGTGGAAATTGTCCAAGCGATTAGCGTTGAAGACAGCGGCGGCAAAGCCAATGCCAAACAACTTAAATCGTACATTGAAGCGGAGGTAAAGCTACTGACTGCATGATGCTGTCCTTGCTACGAGTACATCCGCCGGTGAGTGGCAAGGTACAAGGTGGCTAGGCAATTACTAGTCGTCTGCTGATATTAAGCGGAAGTCGATGTACTACATACACAATTATATCGTATAGGTATATGTATGTTTCTCTTTAGATATATATGTTTAACGTAGGGAGTTTCTTATTTGTTGTTGTAGTGTATTGTTGTAGTGAAATATAAGCACTTAAATCTAAGAGAATACATTTGCACTTCAGCTAGGTTGTTGTAGGCAACATAACAACAGCAGCTGAGCTGTATAGAAAAACAACAACTGGCAAGTAGGAAATGTAGGCATGTACAAGTATGTATAAGCAAATATATGTATGTAGAAAAAAAAAAAAACAAAGAAATGCAAGGCACCTTTATTTGAAAATTTTGTACCCAACGTGCGTTACTGACAATTCGAATAGTTTGCTTTGCGTGAAAACTGTGCCGAATATACATATGTACGAAAATGCCTATAGTTGTCTCAATATCACGATGTTTCAAATGACGATCATAAAATATTAGTTTGCGTACAGCATCAGCTGTTTTCGGAAGAACAACTAATCTTTAGTGGTTTTCACTCAAAGACGATCGACGACCACGATTAAGTTCACCATACCGTCCCACACACTAACCCTTGATGGAGCTTCATACCCGAAAATCGAATAAAGTTCATCGACGCACTGGTTTTGAGATTGATTATGCTTCCGGACGTTTATGAAAGTCATAAAGCAGGGCAGACGCTTTGGTTATTATAATGGTTATTGTTATGGATAAAAATGGATCTAAATATGTTCAAACTCTTAGTGTATTTTAATTATGTTTTCATTCAAAATCAGCAAATCAGATATGAGCATTTTTTAGATTGCGATCAATATTTTTTTCGAATATTTTGACTTTTTAAAAAAAAAAGTTTTGCTATATTATTACTCAGAGTATTTTTTTCTTTCTTTCAATTTGTGAACTCCAAACCAATTTTTGATACCTAGTTCTGACGTAAACTCTTTTCTACTGAGCGCGTTCCACAGAGCCCTGCCAGAAGGGACACAATCGGCATTTCAAATGAAGTTGAACATTATTGTAATGAAAAATAGTCTGGTTGCGAATTCCGTACTTTTTTCGAAAATCGATGGCTTCAGTTTGATGAGTTATTGTCGGTAGCGTTTTCCATTACTAGTTTCACTCAGTTTTAGAAGATCATTATAACATAGCACGTCCTTCTGACCTCTCTAAATACAGACCATGTTTTGACAAGCTTCACATATGACTTTTTGCACTTAAGATTACCAAAATGGATGTAGTTCTTATTACTAGTCACAATCCTATGCTTTATGTAACACTCAAGCAGCATTTTTTCACATAAAAAATCAACATTCAAAGTCGAAGCTTGGCTTCAATTCATATATGTATATAATTGGCACTTTGTAACCGCTGAAGCGATTTTCGGCCGAGCTCCTCCTCCGATTTGTGGTTTTTGCTTCTTGATGTTTTTCCAACAAATGGATGGACCTACAGTTTATACTAAGCCGCCTCCGAACGGCTAATGGTTTTTTTACGAGGAGCCTTTTTTTATTTCATGTCCGAAATACACTCGGAGGGGTGGACATTCCCTGCCGAGGGGCGACCGCAACTAGAAAATTTAACTTAATTTTTTATTTAAATTAATTTTCCATAACTTTTGGATGTTGCTGGCACTGGGATATGAACCCGAGCCTTCCGAATGTCAGTACGCAATGCTCACCACTCGGCTATCGCGGCCGTCATTTTCATACGGTATACAATTTTCGTGCTTTTGAAATGTTATAAAATATCTACTTTACTCAAAGATTTTGCGAAGACTTCTTACATTTGATAACAATCTTCATCGACTAATGCTTGCAGATTCTAATCTTCAAACTTTTTTTTGGCTAAGTTCTTAGTTTTCGAAACCAAATTCACCACTTTTATATCGTGCAAACCACTTTTGACCGCTAGAGCAAATTCACCATAAATTTCAACCAAAAAACGATATCTCTCGGCAGTGATTCTCCTTATTTTAAAGTAATGATGAAGAGCTCGCCACAAGAACACTTTTTCGGTTACAAAGTTCGGCATATTTGAGAAAAAAATGTTTTGTTGTTTACGCTATAAATTAATAATATTACTTACTTACTTACTTTACTGGCGTAGACACCGCTTACGCGATTATAGCCGAGTCAACAACGTTGCGCCATTCGTTTCTTCTTTGCTGATGGTGATGGATGCACCTTGTCAGCTCTTAACTAGATCACATGGCTAGGTCACCTATTTGTGTTCTACAGGAGGCTGCTATAGTCTTGAAGCCTTCTGTAAGTCGTCGTATCTTCACATAGAATTTTCGAGCATTACCCATGTGGGCCAGCTTCTCAAGCTCTTCATACTCACGCATCTCGGCCTCTTTCTTTTTTTGTCTGCAGTTGCGTCTTGCTTCCCTCTTCAGTTCTCGGTATCTATCCCACCCCGCACGTGTTGTGGTCGATCGTACCGTTGAGAGGATCCGAAATTCAATAGTTTCGTTTACAGCTGTATGGAGCTTGAAATGCCATCCCACAGGTCCTTTATACCGAGTTACGGATGAGTGCTCTCACAGTGCTGGAGTGCAAGTCGAGTAGAAAATCGTTCGGCAGTCTGTTGTGATTGTGGCCTTTCGACGTCGAACTTTTCTTGAGTTTGTAGACGAATTAATAATATAAGGTGTAGTAAAAAGAATTCCATTATTTTTCCAATAAATGGCGTTATTTATCCATATCTCGCCTTGTATAAGTCCGATCGGGTTCCCCTAAATGGCGTTAGAAAGATTCGTACTAAAAGAAAACTTTTCTGGCAGTTTTGTGATTAGTTGATTCAGTTTTGTTTGAGCGGGGTTTAAAGATGACACTAGCAAAGACAAAATACACTATATTTTACAGGTATTTTAAAGATGATCCACGGTACGGAAGGCCAATTGTCAAAAATGTCGATAAAATCATGGACATTCTTAGGACCGTCATGTAAGCATAGTTTCGATTGCCCAAGAACCGTTTGAAACCATTTCAATAAAGCTGGATACGAAAAGAAAAATATCAACAATTCAGTTGTATGCAAAAATAATTAATATCTTCTTACTTACTTACCTTTATCGAAACACGAAAAGGAAGTAAAGCATGATTAGGTCTCCTAGACCAACGGCTAGATTTGTTAAAAAAGACCTCAGTGAAAACATTTTTTAGCATATATTTTGTGCGTTGGGTATGAGTGCATTTACAAGTATACCTACACCATACTTATATACGAGTACATACCCGTATGAATGTATATAAAGTACAGTAGTAGCATCAAGGTAGAGAGTGAAGTCATAAAAGAAACAGGAGTTTAAAAACAATAGCCGAGAGTAGCGAAGGACAATGTAGACAGAAACAGCAACTTAATGCTGGCGGCGACAATAACAAAAAAAAAAAAACAAAAAACAACAATAGCAAAAAAATACAGGAATATAGAAGCAAGGCTGGTTATAATAGGTCTATGAGGGCATTAGCACCTGCTAAAGTTTAATAGAAGCGAATTAGATATGCAGCACTTAGTATGAGTGAAACGGTGCATTTTTGCATATATATTATATACGTGTATATATATAAATGTATTTATTTTATTTTACTTAAGGCAAGGAAAACAAATTGGTCCTAAGGAGAAAAATTTAGTGGAAAAATAATAATATTTTTTCGAGTTAGCCCAGCAAAAGTAATTTTGATTCTGTTGACGTAAGAACACAATTTTCTTATTTAGGTAAAGTCAAGTTTATGTTTAATGTTATACACTATATAATATATGTATGTTGTGTAACATTTTACTCCAAAACATTTCCTGCAGGTTGTTTGGGCTACAACTCCACCATTACAACGAGTTGCCTGGCGTCCTTGCCTAAGCTGCGTTGAAAAGCAAAAGAGTTGGCTGATGTAATCCACTACTTTTTCAGAAAAACTTTCGCTTCCTAACCAGCTTATTTAGCTGAACACTGTACTCTTCATAGCTGTAAATTACGGTAGCTTAGTGCGTTGTATTCTGCGTGAAGTTTCTTTCACTTTTTGTTATGTTTTTCTGTGCAAGAGAATTGTATGCAGTTTGAAGGTAAAACAATAGTGCATGAGTGTTTGCGTGCAAGGATATTGAAGAAAGTAGAGGCATTTAACGAAGAATATATTTCACTTTGAAGCTGTCAACAGCATTGAAATGAGAAGTGAGAAATACGATACCGAATGAAATCATTTTATATATTACTATGAGGTTTCACACCAATTAATCACTTGAGTAAAGGCTAAAGTATATTATAGATGGCCTATTATCACTAAGATTCTTAGGAGTTGCTCCCAAGTAAGTCTAAGCAACATGTTCAATTGGTCATTTTAATTAACCTATGCACCATTTGCAAAAAAAGGAAGTGAAAAAGTAATACATCTCTCTATACTCTATAAAACGTGTCTGTAAAACAGAACCATAACTATATACATAGTTATATCTACATATGGCATATTGAGATTATGCCACTTCAGAAATGATCTGCGGCAAGTAACTCTCTTATACTGATAATACCGAGCTGAGTGTGACATGCGACAATACTTCTATGTTAAGGAAAGTGGCAGGAAAGTATTTTTCTATGATCGTAGATCGTCCACGATCGCTGTTTTTCTGTATACCTGCACTGTTACTACAATAAGATTACGTAGAACTTAACAGACTTTGCGATAAATAATCTATAGCAAATATGTGATAGACGAAAGGATTTGCTCACATATATCGAGCTCCTTTAAAAAGAAATATGTCCATAGAATATGGATCTTATAATTATGCAGTAGACAGAAGTTTTTCAGTATGACCGTAGTTATATAATATGTGCAGGAGCAAAATGAACCTACTCAATGGCTCAAGCGCGGCTATTTGCGATCAGGTTCTCGACCTCCGCTTTCAACCAACCATAGTCATAGCCTTCCTAGTTTTGGTACACAGTACTCCATTAATGCGTAAATGTGCTACGCTAAGAACTCTTTGGATTCTGCAGATACTTTGGACTCCATACAACTGCAGCAGTAAAATGGAAAATTAAATTAAAAATGTTACAGAAATATTTGGCTGTAGTAAGTAGAAAGGAAGAAAGAAATTTGGAATACCTGTTCTATTGCCTCAAAATGAAGGATCCAAACTTGAGGTGGCGGTGTAAACGAGTATAGCATGTAGGAAGGCAGATTATCACGGTCACACCGATGTATATATTAGAAGGTAACGAAAAAGCAAATGATATCGGTTTTAACGAGACTAGTACCGTTGACTGCTTCAGACCTTTCAGCTCATTCCAATTCTGTCTAAAGCAGAGAAGCCTTGGAGAAAACTTAAATTGCACTTTGAACTTATGGTGAACCACTAATCCTCTTTCAAGTTTTTTGTTCCTTAAATTGAGGGAACTACTCACTAGCGAAAAGTTCGAATATACAGGAGAATACAATGAGCCTACTCAGAGCTCCCACTTTGACCTGAAACTCCCCATTCAACCAAGCAATCAAAGCCCTATAGGAACATAGCTAGGTACAGCTCTTCTTCCTCGACGAATTAGTATACCTTTTACAAGGACTTTCCCTCCCATTTACAATGCTTAGCTCTAAATAATTATATAAAAATATATAAAACAGGACATAAATGTTCAGATTGTTCTTTGCTAAAAACCACTAGAGTAAGCGAAAAGAAAACCTTCCCTCAACTTAAGAAGCAGTTCTTCTTTATTACTCATACGAAACTAAGTTCCAACTCACTCATAAGCATACACTGGTCACACATGCACTCATGTTAAGAGGTTTTTCTTAACTACGCATGCAATTGTATTACGAATACTCAAAATGAAAATGAATTTCAAATCGAAATAAGTTCTGTCGATCGTTATGTTTTGAAAATATTATTTACAACAAAACTAAAGCCGAGCAGAAGGCGTCCGGATAGGAGTGTGTTGGGTGAGTTAGCGAGTGAAACTAGTATAAAAAGCTCGTCTTCATTTCTTTCAACAATATTTATTTCAAATTTAAATCTTTACTTTCATAGGGCATAATTTTTAACAAAAAAAAAAATAATAACAAATTCAAGAGCTATAAGACATTAATTGAATGTGTATGTTATATGATATATTTTAGCGATTTCGATCATTTTCATTGTGAACTGTTTACCCCTCGTATGCCAAATCTCATACTTGTAGATGTTTTTTGATGGAGTTCTGACACAAGCCTCGTTTCTGAGAAAATCATTTGTGTGGAAACTATATGTTGTAGTCGTCCGACTTCGATAATTTTCAGCATCAATATTTAAAACCTCAAGTCTGAAAAATCCGTCGCATATATGCAACTTCGATGATATATACAATAGTAGTGCATCAAAAACGAAAAATCCTTTCAAATTGGCAAAATACCCAACGCACATATTTCTTATTATTTTATGGAAGTATACACTATTTCGGCCTGACCAAAAATTCAGAATGAAACATTCATCTCTCTTTTCAGATATGTATATACTCGTATATTTATGTTAAGAAAATATTTATAATTTTACTCTAACCAAAAATTTAGAATAAAATTTGATTCTCTAAATTATTTCCTTCAAAGTATTTATCAACACTTGGCATTGTTTAACAACCACAATTCAATTTAATTTTCCACCACACTAAAGTTTGCGCTATTGTCTAATGAAATTATTGTATTTGTGCATCAAGAAACAAGTAATGTGGCCACAACCACAGCAACAACCAGACATAACCCCCAAAAGCCGCAGAAAGTCACGATATTCATCTGCTTAAAATCTGCCAAGGAGCAATGCTATTTTGCCAGCACTTCGTTTGCTGATACAACGACATACATATTAACATACTTAGGACTTTCTAATTTAGAAAAGAGAAATTTATTCTAATATTAGGAGGAAAAGTTGTATGTTTTGCCGCATACTTGTGCTGTAGCGCACTTAAAGCTTTCTGGAGTACAAACACTTCAAACTCAAACATGCCGAATTCTATCTAATACCACTAATGCTGAAATGTGGATATATATGTACTATAAGAGTATATGTATATGTGTATGTATGTATGTATGTGTGGTTTTAGTTTATCAAGAAAACAAACGAGCATTCTCTTCCTTTCTACGCTCTTAGTCCCTTCTGGCAGACATTTTGGTAAAGCTGCTTGAAAACTTTTGCGTATTTTGATTGCTGTGCGTAAGTCTTATCGCTACGCAACAGCGTCGACAAAAACTCAATGCAGACTGGGTGCAGGCAGAGATAGTTTGGTTTTAGTTTGAAAGTTTGCAGTGGATTTTTGAATGTAATTAGAATAAATCGTTTTATCAAAGCTAATATTGATTGCGGTTTCACATGGAATGGTTTACTGGGAATGTAGCTTTCTTACTTGATAAAAAAACGATTGAGAATTAAAAAAAAAACTAAAATTGAAATATAGATAATATTTTCACTAAGATTCTTTGCATTGTATATTTAAAACATTTTTCATTTTTTTTATTAAAAAAAAATTTTTTTTCAGCTATATTTTACATTCGACCCTATGCTATCCATGCATACGCAATTAATATTCCTATTCGTCACTAAACTCGTCTGAGTAATTTCGATTTTTGGCACATCACTAATATCGTAAATGGACTGCACATACATACCAACGCAAGAGTGACACTTGCATGCACATATATCCAGTTTATATAATATTCAATAAAATAGCAAAACTTTTGCGTTAGTTATGTAATAAATATATTTGCATAATTTTATTATCATTGCTGCAAATCTGACGTTTGCCATAAAATTACTCATACGCCCCGTGGTGTGCTCGATTATCGAAGCCTTTTGCTTTGTGGAGAAAATTTTTAGCCTTTAAATAGTAAATTCAAAATACAGATTGAGTTTTTTATCTGGACGTGTTACTTAAATATACACTAAAATTTACATATCAACTACTTTGTTATAGCACGTCAGCTGTGATTTGTCGGGAGCACTCGAAGGCTTCGAGCAAAACTTTCGTTAAAGAAAATTAAGTAAATGTTCTCGCTGATGAACAGAGGACATAAACTAAAATTGCTTGGGTACCTCCAACTCTACTTTACTCATAAACATTTTTCCTTTTCCTTTTCTTTTCAAACGAAGACACCGCTATGCGATTATAACCGAGTTTAACAATGTGCGCAATTCATTCGTTATTTTCGCTGTTTCGTTTCAATTGGGAATACCAATTATCTGGTACCATTCATCGTGTGGTATTCGCCGTTCCCAATGCACAGAGTACCAAAAATCTTAGGTAAAACCTTCCTCTAGAAAACTCTTAATGGCAATTCATCACTAGATGTCATCGTCCACGCTTCCACACCATATACTCGTCTACTCAGCGTTCAGATAATATCATTTATTTACCATGCAATCTTCTGGAAACATTGCGTAGAACCCGTAATCGGGATTATAAACGAAAATAGTTAGCCTTGAATTAACTTTTGATTGACTTTGACATATTTTTTTCATTTGGAAGATGCCAAACTAAAGCTTGGTAGGCGCTCTGCATGTGCCAGCATGAGTTACAAAACGTTTTCTAAAAGTTGGTCAAAATTCACGCATTCTGCTTTATCTTCAGTAATCTTTATGTAATTGGGTTTTGAAAAAAAAATCAAGTCGATCAGCAACGCATTTCTTGCACAGTCCATAAAATTAACATAAATTGATTCGTGAAGCACATCAAATTACAATAAAAGCAATCTCACTCAAACTTTCCACCTTTCTTGTGACGATTCCCTGACCTCTGCAAACCTCTGAGATGACCCTGACGGTAACCTTACATCAGATACCGCTTACAGAGCAAAGATCACAGAAACTCAACACTAAGACAAAATAATTTTTACATAATAAAATTAAACATTAGTGCTGGGAAGTGAATACCTTCTGCTGTTAATCTTTCCTACGAATTCGAATTCGGGCTCTGTGACTTATGAGAGGCTACCTGTCGCTCGTTTGACGTCTAGCCCATATGACTGGAGTTTTGTTTCTTACCTATACTCTAATGATGAAGCAATTAAAAATTTTATCATAGAAAAATTATTAAAAAAAATTTGTGAAATTTTTAAAAAATAGGTATTTATTGCCTTTTACAGACTTGGAGTCTCGTTTTTTGTTAGGAAATATTTTACATATTTTTTGTGCTGTAAAGACAGGCCCACAAATAGCTTTCCCAGAGCGTACTACTATTCGGAAGGCCAAGGCTCTAGTCAAAATTTATAGAAAAATAATCTTTTCAATTGCGGTCGCCCCCAAGCAGGCACCCGTCTGAGTATAGGTATATCTAAAATGAAAAAGCTCCTCCTAAAAGCCATCAGCCATTCAGAGGCGGCTTAGAAAAAACTCTAGATCCCTCCAGTTGATGGAAAACCATCAGGACGCACATTAAAAATTGGACGAGGGGCTCGGCAGTAAACCGCTTCAGTAGGCATAAAGCACCAATTACATTATTATGGCTAGCAAGGACAAGAGTAAATTCAAGTACCAAAATATGAAGCTATAACAAGATAATAAATGAATGTAAAATACTATTATTAAGCTTTCACAACGTGACCTTCATACATGCGAGTGCAAATATAAAAAAGTGCTCCCGAACAAATTCTCACATATTTAATTGAAAAATATTTACGAAACACCTGTTTTCCGAAAACCACCAACAAAAGCTTGGCCTCAGTTGCCACATTCATTTTGTGTTGTTGTTAAGTTGTTCCAAGAAAATTAAGGCTTAAGCGTCAAGAAGCTAAAATAACAATAATATTTGTTCATCTAAGTAAGGCGGCAGCAACAACAACAACAGAAGCAACAACAACATGTTGCATAAGTAATTTTCTCATTTCGAAAATAGTGTGCATTGCTGTGTGCTCTCATGTACTCCCACTTCAAGCCGCCAACCACAAAGGCAAGAACAATAATAAAACCAAATGCAACAATAACCAAATAAAATAACAAACAGCAACAACAAACAACAACAACCAAGCATAACATCTTCACCAAAAAGCTTTTACAACTTGCGGCGCGGGTGCCATGAGGAAGCTTGTAAATTTTTAATTACATACATGTGGCAACTTTGCGTTTACCAAAATACGAGTGCACATGCATTCCGGCTGTCGTACAGCGTCAGCAAATACCACCACCAGCAACAACAACAACAGCAATAACAACAGCAGCGATGTTAGCATAGGCAGCAAGTGTTGCAACAATATTATGCAACAGCAACAAAACAACAACATAATAACAAAAATACCAATATAAGCGTAAAATTTTAAACACTGTTGCTCTTTTGTTGCCTTTCGGCTTTTCAGCTTTTTGGCTCTTACTGTGTTGTTTCACTTCTACTTTTACAATTGCATTAAATTTACAAAAACACTTATAATATTATGCGAGCTAATTTTGCATGAAATTGACTACTGGAAGCGGTTGTTCATTATATACAAATTTACTTAAATTTTTAGTACACTATATATAGAACTGCTCCAAATGAGATCCTAAAGCAGAATCGAAAAAATCTTGGGATTTGGGTCCAGATATACAAATAGAGTTTCGGAAGGTAAGAGAGCATCTGCTGGTAAGCCATTATTTTCAGTGACATTCCCGATGTGTCAGATATTCAGCAGAGGTTTGCAGTTTATGAAATAGTTTTTTGCTTTTTTGCTAGAATTCCTGGATATTTGATTCCAAAATTTTGATTTTCTACGACAACTGAATAAAAACTTCGCACGATATTCGCCCGATTATCTTATTTTACTTAATTTTATTCAATTTATTTTATTTTATTTCTTTTATTTTATTTTATTTTATTTAATTTAATTTTATTTTATTTAATTTAATTTAATTTTATTTTATTTTATTTTATTTTATTTTATTTTATTTTATTTTATTTTATTTTATTTTATTTTATTTTATTTTATTTTATTTTATTTTATTTTATTTTATTTTATTTTATTTTATTTTATTTTATTTTATTTTATTTTATTTTATTTTATTTTATTTTATTTTATTTTATTTTATTTTATTTTATTTTATTTTTTTTATTTTATTTTATTTTATTTTATTTTATTTTATTTTATTTTATTTTATTTTATTTTATTTTATTTTATTTTATTTTATTTTATTTTATTTTATTTTATTTTATTTTATTTTATTTTATTTTATTTTATTTTATTTTATTTTATTTTATTTTATTTTATTTTATTTTATTTTATTTTATTTTATTTTATTTTATTTTATTTTATTTTATTTTATTTTATTTTATTTTATTTTATTTTATTTTATTTTATTTTATTTTATTTTATTTTATTTTATTTTATTTTATTTTATTTTATTTTATTTTATTTTATTTTATTTTATTTTATTTTATTTTATTTTATTTTATTTTATTTTATTTTATTTTATTTTATTTTATTTTATTTTATTTTATTTTATTTTATTTTATTTTATTTTATTTTATTTTATTTTATTTTATTTTATTTTATTTTATTTTATTTCATTTTATTTTATTTTATTTTATTTTATTTTATTTTATTTTATTTTATTTTATTTTATTTTATTTTATTTTATTTTATTTTATTTTATTTTATTTTATTTTTTTTTTTTATTTTATTTTATTTTATTTTATTTTATTTTATTTTATTTTATTTTATTTTATTTTATTTTAATTTATTTTATTTTATTTTATTTTATTTTATTTTATTTTATTTTATTTTATTTTATTTCATTTTATTTTATTTTATTTTATTTTATTTTATTTTATTTTATTTTATTTTATTTTATTTTATTTTATTTTATTTTATTTTATTTTTTTTTTATTTTATTTTATTTTATTTTATTTTATTTTATTTTATTTTATTTTATTTTATTTTAATTTATTTTATTTTATTTTATTTTATTTTATTTTATTTTATTTTTTTTTTTTATTTTATTTTATTTTATTTTATTTTATTTTATTTTATTTTATTTTATTTTATTTTATTTTAATTTATTTTATCTAATATACATTTACTTTTTTATGTATTACTATTATTTTAATTATTCTATTTTGTTGAACTAATTTTTTATTTTTTTATTTTTACTAAACCCGTTAAAAATTATTTACCTTCTCAATAAATTATTTGCTGGTATTTATATGTAATCTCACACGAATTTTATTTTGTAGGGCCTACGCCAGCAAATATAATTGCACAAAAATATGTAAATGAAAATTATAGTACATTTGATTTGGAAAATATTATCGGTAATGTAAATTAACTAAACTTTGTTGACTATACAAATTACACTTGGTTAAATGTGATTTGAATATCGGAATTGATAACCCCTAGGCACCACGGCGCTAACCAACAGGATGGGTGAAATATTGTTGGAATGAAATTTGGGGGAAATTGAAAATATTTTGATTGTTGGTGGCTACGTAATCAATTAGTGTTGACTTTGCATACAAATGAGTTGAGTATTGACATCGAAACATAAACAATCCAGCAAATAATACATTTGTATCTAGACATGTGTGTTTGCGCTTTTTCATTTAATTATATGTTTGTACGTACAAAGCTTTGCTGTAAAATATATAACATACATTTATTTAGAGGCAGCTAATTAGATATATGTACATATATTTACGTATATGAATATGTATGAAGATTAATTGTTGTGGTGCATAGAAAATTTGCATTCATAATGAATTTGAAGCGTTGGTTACAGCATATTTACATTAACATACAAACAAACAGCATTTATTTGACTTCATATAACATATAAATATATATTAGCGCGACCAATTCTAATATGTGGTTTGATATTGGTTTTAAATTAATGAATGCCCAAAAATTGAAAATTAAATAATTGTGCAGATATACACATATGTAATGTAAAATCGAATTATGCATTTCATAGGGCTCTTGGAGTACCACAAAATTTGAAAATATGGTATAAATTCTGTTGCCAAATTATACAATTGCATTGTGTGAGCAAAGTTTTAAAAAATTGTGTAAAAAATATCAAATTTAATTTTTCTATAAAACTAAATAAATGAAGAAATTAAAAAAATTAAATAACTAAGAAAATAAAATAAAATAAGATAATTTAACGGAATAAAATAAAATAAAATAAAATAAAATAAAATAAAATAAAATAAAATAAAATAAAATAAATTAAAATAAAATTAAATTAAATTAAATTAAATTAAATTAAATTAAATTAAATTAAATTAAATTAAATTAAATTAAATTAAATTAAATTAAATAAAATAAAATAAAATAAAATAAAATAAAATAAAATAAAATAAAATAGAATAAAATAAAATAAAATAAAATAAAATAAAATAAAATAAAATCAAATCAAATCAAATAAAATAAAATAAAATAAAATAAAATAAAATTAAATAAAATAAAATTAAATAAAATAAAATAAAATAAAATAAAATAAAAATAAAAAAATAAATATAAATAAAATAAAATAAAATAATATAAAATAAAAAAAATAAAATTATATTAATTAAAATAAAATAAAAGAAATAGAATAAACTAAAAAAAATCAAATAAAATAATATAAAGTAAATTAACTTAAATTAAATTAAATTATATAAATGAAATTAAATAAAATTAAGTAAAACAAAATGAATTCAAAACAAAATAGCATAAAAAAATAAAAAAAAATTAATATAATTAAATATATTAAAAAAATTTTAATAAAGTAATAAGAAAATTAAATTAACTCAAAAAAATAAAATTAATTCAATAAAAGTAAAATCAAATAAAGCAAAATATCATTTGCTTAAGTAATTTTACCTCAGTAAGCATAGAATGAAAAATCTTCTAATCCTTATTCGTCTATAATCCAGTTCTGGCTGGTTTGGCGTGTGTAGTTCGTTAGAAATCTACTAACTCCCGAGTCCCATACATACATGTTTGAATTGATGTTTCTACTGAAAATTAATATACAATATAACTAATGATGTGATGGAAATGCAAATTTATATTTATTGTTCACTGATTGCCAGCAATGTTGCGGTGTCTATATTAAATTATTGACTTGACTGAGTGCATTACGAATACATACAAACATACGTATGGCATAAGTAAAATGTAAGAGAAGGATAATGCATTAGTTTATCTAGCATGCACAAATTACCGTTATGTTCATTTGTCAGTCCAAATTTATATTATCTATCATAGATATAACTTACTTACATATACACATACCTGCAGGAAAAGTAATTAACAACTGCGAAGTAGACTAGACTAGTAAGCACTTAACAACTATTTTCGATATTTACCATTTTAAGTACCGTACTTTTTATGTCACATCAAATGTTCCCGACTCATGGTCGATAAAGCACCGCTCGAAGTTTCTAGTAGTTCTTATATAATTTCTAATAAAAATATCTGTTTTAGAAATTGGAGAAATTGGCAGTAGCCTTAAACTACTAAAGAGAGTATTTATCTGGTAAGTGACCTTAACCCAAATAATTTCAGTTAGTGGATAACTAGTTGGATACTAGTAAATATTTTTTCTACTACACAACTAAACTTTCTTTTAAAGTGGGCATATAAAGTAACTGAAAGACGAACTAGTAGTAGGTGTTATATGACTTCCTATTCGCCTGTGAAATCCACTGCACTCTGCATTAAAATTCCACATTTGCCCTTGTGACATACGCACATACTCGTAGGTACATATCTTGAAAGCAATAATTTATTAGTTAAATATTTAGAGAGATTTCGAATTGGCAAATTGCATATCAACAAAATATTCTATTTATAAATAAAACGATTAGGAATATCTACCATATATACATACTAATTGTGTTAATAAAATTATCTACAGTGCCAAGTGTCTTCAGGGAAAATTCTTAATACGGACTAATCTGTTTATATTTAATTATATATACACGCATACATTAATGTTTTAAAGTAAATTACTTATAAACTACTTTGCAAATGCAACAGTGTATATACGAGTATACATATGTATGTGTATAGCGTTGCAAGAATTTACTAATACGAATGCATTAATTTAAGAATTTAATTTAATATTCTTAAGTTTAAAACTTTTTAAAGGATTTTTCATAAGCGAAAAAGCTTCCTGCAGTTTGAAAACTTATTTAGTTTACTTAGTCGCCTAGTTGTTGGAAAATTTTCGCTTCAAAGGATTTATGTTGTGCTCGTTCCTGCTTTCACAAGGTGTGTCAAGAGGAAGTTTCTCTTTAAGAAAATTCGTTTTTGTAAACACAATAAGAGCAAGCATGTGGATAAAAAGCACGCGAAAAGTTAATAAACAAGAAAAGCTAAGTTCGATTTGAGCTGAATTTTAGTTATTATTTTGCTCGAATTTTACTAAAAAGAAATTTAAATAAATATTTTCTAGGTCCAAATCTAGGCAAGTGTTAAATAAAAAATAAACACAATAGAATAGCTTGCCATGGAAAAACAGTTTAAGTTTAATCCAAGAGTGTTTTAAATTAAGTAATAAGTGGCTTTTCGGTTATGCTGTCAAAATTTTTATTTTTTTCAAGTTATTCATAAAATCTGAGATCAATTAATGCAAAATATTCTTCGAATCTAATTTTTATACATAAGACTCTCGATCAGCACTGCCGGAATAAGCCTTGCGCTCCGCTCAACTCATCTTTTGGTGTGTACTCTGCGAGCATCCTTGAAAAAAAATCAAGAATGTAATTCTATAGAAATTTTCTTAAGATCGGTTTCGTAATGAAATAGTTCAAAACTATATCTAGAAAAGCTCTTCGCTTAGAAATATGGAAATATTAAAAAATTAGCAGAATTTTGTTTATGAACTGTCATGCAAATCTATTGAATCGCTTTGAAGGTAGACCTTACGCTGAAATAATATAGTTATGGCAAAAAAATGAACATCATCTGGAATCCATTTCAGTTCCTTAATTTTCGTAAGATTGCACTTTATTGTGGTGCAGTATAAATTTACAAAAAAAAAAAAATCTGAACTTTTTCGACGAATTTATTTCCTCAAACGCCGTCTTATGCTATACCATAGATGAAGTTTTATACAGGTGTTCTGGAACTAGTTGAACGACACATACAGATATCATGCTCAACCAATACACAAAAACTGTAGCTTTCTCAGAAACCATTTTTTGCTTATACATAATATCGTCAGAACTACGAGCGTTATGACGTCGACGGGCAGCTTCCATAGATTCAGTTTTATCCGGCCCATTGCGCCGCTGATAAACACTGAAGTAAAAAGTAATCCATTATTTTTGCAGTAGATGGCTTTAGTATTCTCTATCCTTTAGGGTTCAAAAAATTCATTTTTTTATTTTATTAAATATTTTCTAAAACTATCCAAAAATATGTCTTCAAAATTTCAGTGACCAATTCGACATATTTTAGAAGCTATAGCTGTTTTAGTGGCCGAGCGTGGAGCAGGTTTGAGTGCTCGGACACTTTGAAGTGCGTTTTCTCGAGTTTTTATTTTCGCAAGTCTTAGAAAATCGTGCCGGTGATAGCAAAAAGAATATGTGTCAGATCGAATAGAGTCAAAGTAATCTAGCGTCAGCACTGTTCAAGTTGCAAAATGAAGTGATTTTTTTTCAAAAAGTGAATTTTTTTGCAAACTTCGAAAAACTATGGAATTTTTCAACTTCTTCGGTATTTTTTTAGTTCATATAAATGGAAGAAACACTCAAATTGATTCCATTGTTTCAGATGCATCGCACGACCTCCATAACCGGCACCGTTTCACAAGTTCAGACTGCAGCCGCTTCAGAAAACTTATCAAAACAGTGGAATATTCCAATATTTTATTATACTAAAATTAATTTTAATTAATTAATTAATTAATATAGTGGTAATTAATTAATTAATTAATATAGTACATTACCGCAAAAACTTCCTTCTCTTTCAAAAAAAATTGCAGAAAAATCGCATTTTTTCGGGATCTAAATGAGACTACTGTCTTAAGTGATCACTTAACTCAGCATTTTTTGAACGCACATCAAAGATGGACATCAGCAAGAGAAAATATGTTATATTCTCTTTCTTCAATAAGGCGAAAGCGTAAGTGAAACAGCTGAAAATATGAAAAATGCTCCTGATATATTAACGATCAATTGTGTACAATTTTGGTTTCGTCTATTGTATCGGTAATTGTGATGTAAAAGCTTATCCATGGTGAGACAAATAGAAATCGTCGAATCTGAACGTGATTCGTGTACTGAGCTTAACATTGCACAAAACCCAGTATGGAACCACTTGAAAAATGCTGGACACACAAAGGAGCTCAATGTATAGGTACCACATGAGAAAAATCCTCTTGGATCGAATTTCCATTTGTGAAACGGTGCTGAATCGTTACAAAATCGACCTAATTTTGAAGCCCTGGTATTGAAAAATGGATCACTTACAGCAACGTCAAAGGGCAGTGATCCAGCATAAACGATCTACCAGCCAAGATATATGACCAGGACTGTTTTGTTATGTGTTTGGTGGGATTCTCAACTAATCATCCACTATGAGCTGATTCCCTATGGCCAAACTCAGGCAGATTTGTTATCATTACGTACTACCATGCGGAAGATCATGGAAGGTATAACATTTCAAATTTTACTACATTTAAATAAATAAAAATCCAATTTTCTGGGAAGTTAATATCAACCTCTTCGAGTGTATTGCTGGCTGACATAATATCTTCTCATAGAACTGTAGATTTATTGAATCATAATTCTGTCGGCGTATTTCATGTAAGCTGTCAAGCTAAAAAATCTAATGCTAATGTTTCGGAACATGAATTTAGTCTTCATATTGCATTTGGTGCTACTATTTCCCAATTAGTGAACATCACAATCCACTTTTTCTCTGTACATGAGCAATGCTCATAAAATTTTGACCCCTTTTTTTTCTTTTTTTTTTTTTGAAGCTTACACAGAATCCACCTTTCTTTAATGCCTCAACGCAATGGCTTAGAAGAAGAAAAAAATTAACAAAATCTATTAATCAAAAGTTGTGTAATTTTTCTCCATACCAATCTACTACAATTTATTGTAAAGTTTTACGGCCTTTCCACTCTGCAGATTTCCTACTTCTTCCGCAACATTCCACACGAGCCCATTGTTTGGTAAACTGACTATTGGCTAATGGTTGTTGTAGGTATATGTATTTCAATGGTATGGAAAAATAGTAGTAGAAAAATATATGCAAAATACAAATTGCATGCAAAACTACTCCATTAAAATTTGTAGAAAAAAATATAAACACAACAGAATTCTAAACAAAACGTTCAACGAAAAAAATTGCGATTGTTGGCGATTTTATGTTGTGGTTATTGCTGTTTTATTCGTCTTTTATTTCAAATTTTTTTTCTTGTTTATTTTACTTTTAAATTTTATTGCTGTTTTTCACATCTAATGCTCATTTTTGCTGTCACAGCCACAAACGCCAACCCACTGTATGTGGTGGAAAAACACGCCTGCTAAAACTACATATAAGTTTTTGTATTTTTACTCATACTCATACCTATGCATACGGGCTTATGTGTATTTCGTTGTCTGCTGAAGTAACCCTGCAAGAAAGTAGATGGTTGTGAACAGAAAGTATTATAACAGAACGACTTCTGTGTCTTCCAATGACTGAAACACATTTTTAATGCGAAGAAGAAGACCATGGGTTTATTTGGAAGAAGAAAGTATAATTTCGCTTATTTTTTATATAAAAAGAAAATATTTTATTCAAACTATTTATTGTCATAAAGATATATGTACATTTGAACATTTTTTTTTTGAAATTCTCAAAGGAAAATTTTCATAACTCAATTGGGTTCGTTACAGGATCATTCGAAGTGAAAATTATCGTGATTTATTTAATACCAAAAACTAGACCTAGGACGAAGGAAAATAAAAAATGCAGTATTGGATTTTGGCAGAGCATTTGCAAAGAAATTTTGGTAAAACTTGGTAAACATTTTTTTTTAAATTGTTTCGATAAAATGCGCATATCTTCGGCGCACTGAGCCTACCTACCTTTGAGCACGCACTAGTCCAAGGCTCTATCTCCAAAACTTTTATTCGAATCGACTTGAAAATATTAAATTATTTTCTCGATATATTGTAGAAATTAAAAGAAGACAATAAAAAATTGAATTTTTTAAGTTGTCAAATTCATGTAACCTCTTAAATAAATAATGTTTTAAGTAAAGTGGACATGATTAGTGCTTTATGATTTTGATCAAGGACTTGTTTATAAATATGTTGACCAAAAGTAAACGACTATTTTTATTTCTAAACTTGTCTAGCTCATAATTTTTTCATCTCAGTGATCCTCTATGTGAATATACTGAAGTTTTTATCTTATATATACCTATATACATGTAGTCATCGCAATCCTTCTGGATATTTAAGTTCAAAAATCCTTAGAAAAGAAATATAGACATTTAAGCATATTGTTGCTAACTACAATATTTATAATAATTAAGATTTTAGAAGTGAAATATACCATACATGCTGCAGGAAGAGCTAAGTGACGTTCTCTCTTTTCTGGAAATAAATTAGATCAGATCGTTTTTTCTACGATAAATCATGTACATGGTCAAGCTTTTATACTTTTGAAATACTTTTATGTAATATAGCCCCCTGAAAATGTTTTTGGAATATTTTTGCACTTCATTAGTTTCTTCAGCATCTTTGACGAAATGATTTCGGTACAAAAAAGTAAAGGGGAGTGAAATCTGTGAATCTGGATTGTCAGTTATTAGCATATTTTTGTTGGGTCGGAAGTTAAAAAAATTTTCGTTGTAGAAATCGAATAGTTTGTTTTTTATTGTAACATGGTTCGCCGCGTTTTTAAAACCAACGACCATACGACTTTTATCACGCATTTGTGGGCAGACATAATGACTTAATATTGGCTTTCGCAATTGCGTTTCATAGATCTCGAAAGAGCTTCATACTCCACAGGTAGTATGAAATGGACCACAATATTTTTTCTTTCCAAAAATCGGTTAAGTATCAACTAATACCGTGTTGTCAAAGGTTACCTGTTGGCCACGATCTCTTCGACGATATGAACTGAATGATTATTTTCAATATTAAGCGATTTATGGGGAAATTGGCTGAATTTGACTGAATTGAGGTATGCAAATCATATACAACTAAGTTAATCGGTTTATTTATATGAACATTAATGTACCAACATAAGTGCAGGCAGTTCCTGTATGAAAAGTGAACAAAGCAGACAACATGAAGGACGTAAACTGGAAGTTATGATAATTTGGGGAGAGCTATCTTCGAAAGAAGAATACAAAAAAATTGTTTTGCTCGCAGTTTGCTGGAAACGGTCATAACTGGTGACAAGACGTCGGTATACACATAATTATGACGTCGAAATCATGACCCAATCATCCGTATGAGAGAGTCCAGTTGAGCCAAGATCGAAAAGTCAAAAATCGAAGATTCACCTTTTCTTTAGAATAGTCCTCAGACTTCGGACCAAAGTCAATATGCCTCTTCTTGTATATGAAAATAATTTTTTTAGCTTTAGTACTCATGTCATGTATATGAGGGGTTGGCGGTAGTTTTTTTTTATCCGAACACACAAAACTCTTTGTAGGAATATTTAATTACTGCAGAGCTATTCAAGTCGAGAGTAGGTCATAAAAGCGTAAAATTCTCCATAAAAAAATATATTATTCTTTAAAAAAAGTCAGGTGGAAATAAAAACTGTTTATCCCAAGCAAAGTCTATATAAGTATTTGCTGTACTGCGATGAACCACAATGTTGGTTCAAATAATATGCTCTCTGACTTCCTGGTTCCCTAGAAAAGGTCTCTCAATTACTGGGCAATTGTGATACTTTGTTATGGATTTTGGAAATTATTTCCCTGTATTCTTTTCAGTAATGCAAACCGCAAATTAAATTATTTAATACTTTATAATTCAAGTGGAAGAATATTTAGTCAAGTTTGGTGATCAAGGCAATATGGCTCACAATTGGTCTTGTTTTGAACCAAATATAGGGATGTTATGAAATCGATAGACTTTTATACATTCATCTAATGGCTTAAGTGATTTTTAAAATAGCTTTTTCTCCTATTTTTATTATTGTCTTGAAGCTTTTCCAAAAATGAAAAAACTTGGGAAATTTGGAAAATTTCATATCGAGGGTATAGTCAGAGTTACGGATATTTTGATGTTATATCTAGACCGTCAAGGCTGAGTTTCATTCTCTGTTACGCTCTGTGGAAGTTCGCAAAATGCCGTTACTCTCTACATTGTCACGATAGCCTAGTGGTTAGAGGCGTCACTGTAGCGCAAAAAAGTTCACGATTCGACTCTTGCTGCAAGCAAAATCATTTTTTCCTTTGGTTTTGGAGAAATTCAACATGCCTAAATGAATTAGTATTTAACTAGTATAAAGCTGACGCATAGATGGATAATCTGCCATTCATAGCAGATCGCTGTGTTAATAACATCAGTTGCTTGCATGAAAAAAGAAGGTAGAAAAATGCAAACTATTTGGCCTCTAGTCAACAACTAGTATTTTTCCCTCAAGAAGACCAACCATCTTAACAACTTATGCAACATTTTTGCTCATCGGGCTCTGGCACCGGATATACCTCTATAAAATTAATTTGAAAGCCTCAAAAGAGTGTCCAGAAAATAATACAGCTTGCCAGTAAATTAAGCTTAAGAGAATTTTGCTCTAATTTCCTGCTGTATGTATATGCACATTCATATTAATGTATATATGCATACGTATGTAAATACATTTTCAGCGCCACAATTTACCACAATTTTAACTCTTTTTAACTACTCATCGGTTTTCTCCCCACCTGTCTTCATCAAAGGCAGCAAAAAAAACAACGAAAAACGAGAAACAAGAAACAAAAAGAGCACAAAAAAACTTACCTTAAAAATGTGTCGGTAGCACCGAATCCTTACTAAGGCAAACAACAGTTGTTGGCAAATAAACCCTTTCGCCGAAAACGGTATTTATTGTAGTTTTGTGTAGTTTTTGTGGCATTTGCTCGTGTTGCTTCTACTAATACAGCGGCTGCTTTGAGGGAGAATGAGTATTTACATATACATACATACATACCCATATACAGATATGCATACGAATATAAATATGTGTATCGCTTTGAAGTTAAAAAAAGCACTTTGTAAATATATATACATATATATGTATATGTGATACGTGTATGTAAGCGTACGTGTGCAATTTAATACGCCAACAAAATTTTCGTGGCATGAAAAGGACATTCTGTGGCAGGAAAATGCCATACGCATACGCCAAAAAAAAACACACGCACACATATGCAAGCACACAAGCTGACATTTAACGCTGGCTGTTTGCATCAGTGCATTCATTCATTCTTACCTGCGTATTTACGAGTATATACACGTATATACATATATACACATCTGTAGTTACATAAATTTGTAATGTATATACATTTTTGCTGAGAGTGCTTAATCGCACGTATATGTATATATGTATGTATGTAAGTGTATACACGTATGTTTGCTTCTATGTAAATAAATGCATTTTCAAACTGTCATTGTCATTTTGATACAAATGTTTGAGCAGAGACATTCACCGACATGCACTCATGCGAAGGACACACTAACATACATACACACACATGCAAAACCATACATTCAGCCATCCATAAATATTAACAGGTGTATATGCACACGCACACGCACATGCACACACGCACGCACACAATCTAACCTACTCTGCGAAAATGCACATTGAAATACCTTAAATTACACTTTCAATGTTGAATTCTTGAAAAGTTGCATTGCGTCGTCCTTGCATTTTACTTCGCATGAAAGCTCAAAGGATATTTAGTAAAAATATGCACACTTGCATGCAGCAGCTGTTGTTATTCAAGTAAGAAATATATGTATATGTGTGTGTATATTCTTGGAAACTTTCTTGAGATTTTTGAATGTCGATTTTTGACAAGAATGGGAGCAAAATCTTCAACTATTTTCTAGATAAATAATAAACTTGTTAATAGTTACTTTAGCAAGAAATTTCAGAATTAGTTTGTATCTCAAAATGCATTCATATATAATGAACCTAACCAGAAAAGAAGCGCCCGGCGAGGTTCGGCACTGAGGTTGGGAACTAGCGAAGAAGAAATAAAAGTCTTACATTAGCCTCAAGTCTTTGTGACTCTAATACCAGTGGCCACATAAGGGCAGGGAGACCTATTAGCTGACTAACGTTCATAACGGTGTACGAACGTCAAGCCACAAACCGCATCTAAGCACGATCCTTTGACGTAGCGCTGGTTAGTGCTCACGTCTCGCCGGAAGTGCAGAAAGATGTGACCAAGATCTCCTTCCTCCGTCGAGAGACAAAATCGTGCTTAGCGACTGAAGCAACAGGGTGTTCGAAGTATCGAAATATGTCTATTTCATAGAGACCATCAAGCGGAAAGTGCATAAAACTAGCTATTTCGACGGGTTCGGGCCAGAGAAAAAAGAGAGCAATAGAGAGAGAGAAAGAGAGAGAGAGAGAGAGAGAGAGAGAGAAAAAGAGGGGAATAGAGAGAAAGAGAGAACAAGAGCGTGAGAGAAAGAGAGGGGAATAGAAAGAGAGAGAAGAAGAGAGAGAAAAAAAGAGAAAAAGATAGAGAGAAAGAGAGACATAGAGAGACAAAAAAAAGAGAGAGAAAGAGAGAGAGAGAAAGAGAGAGAGAAAGAGAGAGAGAAAGAGAGAGAGAAAGAGAGAGAGAGAGAGAAGTAGAGAGAGAGAAGTAGAGCGAGAGAAAGAGAGAGAGAGAAAGATAGAGAGAGAAAAAAATAGAGAGAAAAAGAGAGAGACAAAAATTAGAGAGAAAAAGAGAGAGAAAGACAAATAGAGAATGAGAGAGCAGCATGTTAGTAATGTGTGGGTGCTCATTGCAAGCAGGAGCATTCTGCTTACCAGGATCAACCCTGGAAAGGTAAAAGTGGAGTCTCTCACAGCATCCAGAGCTTAATTGTGCCAGTATTGCTCGGGTCAAAGCGGTGCAGTTCGAGTGCTATAGATATTTTTTGAATTCCGAGTATGCCATTCAGGGAAAAATATTTTATAAAGGTTTGAATAATATAATTGGTTGTCACTGGATTGTGAAGCTCGTAACCAGATTGGCTTTGTGATAAACGAAAGACACGAAATAGTGGAGAGCGAGAAGCATGGAGATAGAAAAAGAGAGAGGATGAAAAGGGTTAGTATGAAGCAAATTTGGAGGCGGCCATTAAAGAAGTTGACGCGACTTACAGATGATTTTAAGACCGATAATTTTCCTGCAGAAGCAACAAGAGGCATCTCTTAACTGACATTCGGTGTATATTGAGTACGTAGAAGGAATATTTCTCTAGCCTGCTTTACCTGAATCCCAGTAAAAATCTAACACTCGCCCGATGCTACGTTAGATGGAGGTGACATATTCATTCCACCACTCGACTATGTTGAATTTAGAACAGCGATTGCTCGCTTGGAGAATGGGCAAAATATAGGGGAGCCGATGGCTTACCGATTCAGCTTTTTAAATATTGTGGCGTGGAATTAACAAAAAAACATACTGAGAATTGACACTTAGCACAGCTGAAGCCATTTCGGGCCGAGCTCCTCCTTCGATTTGTGGTATGCGTCTTGTTTTTGAGACCTAGGGATCTACAGTTTATTCTTAGCCGCCTCCGAACGGCCAATGAATTTTTATGAGGAGCTTTTACTTCCTGACAGAAATACCCGCAAAGGGCTTGACATTCCCTACAGAGGGGAAAATAAATTTTCTATAATTTTGGATGGTGGTAAAACCAGGACTCGAAATCTGACCTGCCGAATGGTTGTACCACTTGACTACATTTGTTTTTTGCGGAATATGGTAGGAAGAAGTATATTCGACAAATATTGTAGAATTTACAAATCTACTAAAATGTCCCACAGAGTCCTTGTAGATCTTAACCATGGTCCGAATGTCGTAAAAAATACATAAGAAACTATTGCCAAAACCAGGAAGAACCTCTTTGAGGAGTTTTTTAAATAAGACTGAAATTGTATTTGTATTTTTTCCATTTTTCTTTTTGTTTTCGCATTTAATAAGCATATTTTGCAACAGTGAGTAGTTTAAGTTAGCAGATTATATATATATATTAGGGTGTCCGTTATTTCCCAAATTGATTTTTGACTCTGCAGCGCCCCTTAAATTTTTAGTAAATGCCCTAAAAAAAATTATGAAACTCATATGAGCTCTTAATATTGATAATAAACCGTGCCGCAAAGACGATTCATTTCCCGTGTAAATAACATGGAGTTTTCGTACTTTTTGCTATTAATTTTTTCTTTGCGAAGCCAGTTGATACAATGCTGCGGCATCGAATTACTTTTGTAGGAAATTGAACGTTCTACAAAAACTTTCTCTGAAGTTTTGCAAAAAAATCACTAGCGTCAAAGTTATTCAAGGTCAAAGTTCAACTAAAAATAATTTTTTTTTTTGAACAAAAAACTATTATTTTTTACATAAGAATTTATTGTTTTTCGCCAAAAATATCTTATTTCAACGATTTTTGGATCTGTGGGAATAGTTGAAAAAGGACATTCAACACTTATTGAAATAAATATATATTTAAATTTAATATTTTTAAATTTTCCTTCGATGACTAAATGTTGCTCATACGACATGTCCTACAAAAATAATTCGATGCCGCAGCATTGTATCAACTGGCTTCGCAAAGAAAAAATTAATAGCAAAAAGTACGAAAACTCCATGTTATTTACACGGGAAATGAATCGTCTTTGCGGCACGGTTTATTATCAATATTAAGAGCTCATATGAGTTTCATAATTTTTTTTAGGGCATTTACTAAAAATTTAAGGGGCGCTGCAGAGTCAAAAATCAATTTGGGAAATAACGGACACCCTAATATATATATATAAATAGTCGTCTATCTATAAGTATATAAGTTTTTATTATCAATATGGCTCATCCTTTAAGTTGGAGTGCATCGCTCATTTCTTACTTACATTGACAAATTAGCTCTCCAGCAAATGTTGTTCAACAGTAAATGAAAATGCCAACTATCTTTCTCCGAATATACATACGTGTATATATAGATTTGTACAAGTATGTGTGAATGTAATGATAAATATCTACTACTTGGTCCGCCACTCGAACTAATATATCACTTCAGTTCAGTTTGCCTGCGTTGGCAGGGTATGCACTCCAGTCAAGGACAGTCGGAAGTGAGTTTACGCAAAAATGCAAACAGGCAAACAAACAAACAAACAAATATGTACATTTGTAACGGTGAACATAGTCGTACTTATTCAACCAGTGTGGGTGTTTCGAGTTGACAATGTTGAAGTAAATATTTATTTATTTATTTACTTATTTATGTAGGTTTTTTTAACTCAACTCGTTTCGAAAGTTCTTATTTACTTGGATTTGGTAACTATGTATATTTCGCGGGTATACAACTAAATCCATTTACTGTGGAATGCCGCTGCTCTTGCAACGAAATGTAAAACTCTCGCACTATTTTGTGAAAAATTCTACCCTTACCATTTACTATTGGTGTAGTAAAAAGAAATCCATTATTTTTGCATAAATATGAATGGTTTAATTTTTTCTTTTCACATCCTTATTCAAATGGTTTAAAACGCTCTTCTGTGTAATCTTTAGCTCTTGGGCAGCGAAACAGTGCTTACATGATGGTCGGACTCGGCAAAGATTTTTTTAAAGAGATGT
Source organism: Ceratitis rosa (assembly GCA_037013455.1). Taxonomy (NCBI): domain Eukaryota; kingdom Metazoa; phylum Arthropoda; class Insecta; order Diptera; family Tephritidae; genus Ceratitis; species Ceratitis rosa. The sequence goes on from JAWMAG010000009.1 coordinate 54,049, forward strand.
CATCGGTTCTTCATAACTCTACCACTTCACATACAATAGTGGAAAAATGGGCTCGGTTGTGTCAACAGGGAAGAGAGATTTGTGAAGATGACTCCGCCCGGTACACCCAGTGACGAGCAGGACGGAAGAATATGTTCAGAAAGGTGAAAAATTAGTAAGGGCTGATCGAATAATTAAATTTTTGTAGCAGAAGGATTGTAAATTAGAAAAGAACGAGCTGGAGAGAAAAAAATTAGTTGACGTTGAGTACCGCGAAAGCTCACAGTTGATGAAACAGGAGTCAATGCAATCGGCGTCGAAGGTTATGGCTATCATTTTCTGGGATAACGAGGAAACAGTATTAACCGATTACTTGATAAAGGGAACTACGATGTACGGCCAGTATTACGCTAATTTGTTCAGTCAGGCCCGTGAGGCAATGAGCGCGCGGAGGGCTGTTTCTTCAAGACAACATACCCGTTCACACCGCTCGGGTTGCAAGGGATGCCTTCAAAACTACTGAACTTACAGAAATTGACAATCCAGCCTACAGTCCGGGCCTGGCTCTCAGTGACTTTTTCCTTTTTTTTTCAAATTAAAAAAGGAGTTAAGGTGAAGAAGCATTTGTATTCACGCTGTGAAAAGTGTATTTCACTTGAGTTAGACTAAAATAGAAATATAAAACTATGCATTTGTTTGGTTAAGTATTTTAGGACGCGAACTTATCATCTTCCTCGCATTTGTGCAGAGTAAAACTGAAACTTTTCATGATATTAGCGAAAGAATTCATCAAAATTAGTAAAAAAAAATACATGGTTGAACATTGTAGAAAACTCGAGAAAAATCGCCAGTTATGATAAGCGACTGAATAATATAATATGTACAGTTCAACTTCTGTGCGAGTCAGCGCTGAAAAACGTGTCAAAATTTGTTTTTTCTTCACATCGGTCAGCTTTACACTCGGCTCGGCTTGGCTCAGCTTCCATTCGATTATAACACAGTGAGTTGGTTATGAGTTATTCAGTTATTTATCAAATCACTGTAAAAATATTAAACTTTAACAAAAAACAATTTCAGCATCGGATCTCGACTTAAGGCTCAAAAACTACAAACTTCAAACCAGAGATGCCCAACTATTGTAAGGATGCCATTTCCTTTTTTTAATAAGAAAAACAAAGCTACCGAAATTATATTTATGTTATTGAAACGAGATGAAATTGTTAACATTAAAACTGCACAAACTCGTCGTTATGATATTTAAAGCCTATTTTAATTTTATCGTCTAACATTATCTGTTAAAGATTTAACATTATTAGTTAATAATTTAGCATTATCTGATAACGATTTAGCATTATCTGTTAACGATTTAACATTATCTGTTAAAAATTTAATAGTATCTGTTAACAATTTAGCATTATCTGTTAACGATTTAACATCACCTGTTAACGATTTAGCATTATCTGTTAAAGATTTAATAGTATCTGTTAACGATTTAGCATTATCTGTTAACGATTTAGCATTATCTGTTAAAGATTTAATAGTATCTGTTAACGATTTAGCATTATCTGTTAACGATTTAACATTATCTGTTAACCATTAACGACAGCAGTTCCTTTCGCGTAATAGCGAAATAAATTAAATTTTCATAACTGCTTTAACGTTAACATTTTGCACTGCTAGAACCGAATCGATTGGAATTTTTTAATTAACTTTAAATTAATCGTTACGATGCAGTCTTGCTTCAAGCATCAAAGTGATTTTTGAAAACTTCTATATGACTTTTTAATAATGATACTGCGGTTAAAAAAATTTCGAAATTTTTATGTACCAAAATTGGTTTCACTAGAGCATATTTTCCACGACGTTGAGCTCGAGAATCGAGCAGTACGAGAAACCCATTCAACTTTGTTTGAGATTCTGTTAAAATTTCTATAGCAATGAAGTGAAAGATTGTAGCACTTTTCATAAAAAAAATTAAAATAGTAAAAAAATGCAGAGAAAAATGTAAAAAATATAAGATTACTTCCTTTAATTGCTGGAAAAATCTCGAAATACACATTATTTTACTCGAAGTATTTCCAAGCGTTGACCATTGACCTCCGAGCAAGGGTGCTTGGATTGCTTAGTAAATGTTCGGATAAAATTTTAAACTCTCGATGTGGAAATACAAGGCATTAAATGCACAAATAGTGTTAAGTGTGTACATACGTGTACAACATTCATATGTGTAAACATAGATATCTCCACACAAAATGAGCATATTTAATTTGTCGTCTGGATGCAGTCACAGCCACCGAAGTTACAATTCTAGGTAAGCAAACATGAGAGTTGTGTGAGTACTTTTTGCACACTCTCAACATAAATGAAAACTGTGAATTGTGTCTGCTGCAGCTTCACATTTTTCTACACCACCCACCGCCCATCACCAGCCACCAAGTGACATGGGATATTTGGTTGAGATAAAAATTAAAATTAAAAAAAAAACTTTAACTTGCCTTAAATGGGTCGTGGCGGTGATGAGACAGCAGACCGTTAGTTGTAATGGGAATAACTGTTGTCTGGCATCGAAGTAATAGTATGTGTATATGTATGTGTATGTAGTCTAAAACTTTGAGCGAAATTAAAAGTGGCAGTCAACAAAATTTTTGTTATAAATTCAGTTTTTATTTAAAAATTTCTCTGAAATTTTGTTGCTGTGGAAACAGTCCAGCTTCTCATGCTTTTTATCCATAAAGTTGTTTGTACTCTCAAATTCACACAATTAAATTTCTTTCATTTTGAGTGTGAGTATGTGCATATGTATTTTAATTTACAGTTAGTGAAGGCTCTTCTTCACCTCCACCATATTAATATTAAAATTATTTTCCTTATGTTAATGAAGCCATGAAAAATTCCACACCAAAGCGATTAGTTTGCGAAAATTTAAAGTGTCATTGCAGTAAGTTAACAGGAAATAACCTTTCAAAATATTTAAAATACATCTGCAGTCTGTTCGTGTAGTTTGATTAATTTTTTAATTTAAATTAATTAATATTATTATTTTTAGTTTTTTTTCTTAATATAATGACTAAGAAAAACGTGATCCATAATATTTGATGATCTGTCATATTCTTGTATTCCTGACCTGCCGCAAGAGTCACCTTTCCATGACGAATGTAGATAAGAGTACAAACCTTCGCGGAAAGAGAATTTCTCTTCACACAAACTCAACAGCTTTGAAGTTTTTTATCGACTGAGCAGTAGCCCGCTTCCCATACAATTTATTTTATCGATCAATATTGAGCTTAACTGTTGTGCGATGGGGATTTCCTAGTTGCTACTGGAAAAAAAGAATAGCCTATATGGAGGCGAAACGACCCCCCGCTGTGTTAATTACGAGATGGAGTACAACACAGGAGGCTAAGCCTTAATGGACTCGCAGACATCCCACGGGCATAAAGAAGAGTGGCTGAACAACGTTACGCTGGAGAAAGTAGTAGCGTTCTGCAAATGGCTGACCCAGAAGATATCCAAAGTGAGAGTCAATCTAAAAAAATGAGCGAACTACTCCATCAGCGAATACCTATTCACATGAAAGTAAAGCGTACCCACATATTATACGCAGAAAACCCTGCACGAAGCCACCTATCTAGCCTAGTTGCTGCCTCTCGATTTTTCCAGCTATGACATCGCAGTTTTTTCATACATCTCATCATGTGCTGCACTAATCCTTATTGCCAATACGCAAAATACCATTAATCTTCCGCAAAACCATTCTTTCGAAAACTAATAGTGCTGACTCATCAGATGTTGTCAACATCCAGGCCACCATACCCCATAATAGAGCAATAATGACGACGAACTTGTAGAGTTTGCCCTTTTTCATCGAGAGTGGATTTTTACTCTTCAATTGCCTACGCTGTCCCAAGTAACACCTGTTGCGAGGATAATTCTACGTTGAATTTCGAAGGCAACTACAAAAGACAAATAAATTTTAAGCACTAGGAAACATGCTAACCTAAAGAGCGGATGATTCATTCAACGGACCACTTGTGAAATCTCAAAGCATGTGAACACGATGGTTTTCAAAAGTTTACAGAAAAGTTTTCAATGAACAAGGTAAGGATAGTGAACCTAAGCTGAGACGGGCATTCAGACGAGAGGAGACGAGTATTCAGAAGAGAGGAGACGAGCATTCAAAAGAGAGGAAACAAGATATTGACTATCTACTACTGAAGATAATGCTTCAATAACTTAAAAGCCTCTGCGAAAAAGAGACCTTAGCAATGCATTCGTGCAAGAAGCTGTTCCCCGACTACCGAAAACAGTACTTCACGTATTCAACGTTCGGTAAGAGGAACAAAACGCCATCAGCGATTGAAAGCTTTTGCATTTTAAGGGAAGTATTAGGTTTGATGCCCAAAAGTCAGTGAAAAGCACTTACCGAACATTTACAACAGAAACCCGAGATTGAAGAATTGGTTCTGCCGAGAGTACCTACTATTTGTCAAGAGCAGTGGGCAACTTCGCAGTAAAGCTAGCTCCGAAGTACATTGTAACGGTACTGTCGAGGTATTAAAAGGCGGCAAGGAACTATTACTCGCTCCGAGGCAGCCGTGATGAGGTACGACTAAACGCCTTTACGGAAACACATATATGTGACCTACTATTCTTCTAACAAAGGTACTACCATATAATTTTTAAGTACGCGTACGAGACTGGAAGGGTACATCTTGCCATATTTATTAATATAATACTTTTATAAAAAATTCCGATATCCAACGAGCTTACCACAATGATATGTCGGAAAATACCGTGAAGCTTCAATTCGTCCGAAAAAAATAATCCACTAGCGCTAAGCTACTCAAGAGGTTAAGAATCAGTTTTGGAGTGGTTCGCAATGGTCCGTAGATGTTTTGGCGATTTTCAGGCTGGACTTGTTTCAACAATATCAATAGAGATTCCCCTAAGTCTCCCCAGACTTACTCTAACTCTCTCTATCTCTATAAGACTCTAATGGTAACAATTAGACTTGTCAGTAATTAAAAGGGTCTCTCCTTGTTGAAGATGAGACGAAAGAGGAAAATGAATTATAATTTCATAAAAACTGCATAAATGTGTATAGAGAGTGGGAAAGAGTGAAAAAGATAAGTATGCATCAACACGTTTTTTCTTGCAGCATATGTACATATGTATATGTAGTCTAATCTTCAATTAACATTTGGCTACATAGATAATTTTACTCTCGTTGGAGTTCCACTAGCTTTACTAGCAACAACAATTACAGCTAAACAAGCAGTGCACCGAATGGAGTGCAGCTAACACAATAGCTTAATTGAAGTTGCAACAACTCCAGCTTTACATGCATATATGTACATACGTCCGTCCGTATGTATACGCTTCCGTTACCATCATTCCGAAAGTGTTTGTGCTGATGGATTGTTTTCCTTGCAAATGGCTTTAATATTAACTGTGCAAACTTTTCTGATGACGAGCACCCGACAAGCTTCACTGTAGCTCGCTCGCTATAACGCGAGTGGCAAAAAGATTAAAATAGTAAAAAAAAAAAATAACAAAAACAAACGTTATTTGCTAAGCAGACAAGTTAAGAGATCAGGCGTTGGCCCTCAACGAGCGAGCGAGCGAAAGCAATTTTGCAACGGTCACTCCGCTGTGAGGTTGCAAGTGCCACCAGTCCTTGCATGTGAAGTATTGTGAAGAGTTTGACGCAGGCAATGCTGCCAGTACAGTTTCCGCTAGCGGTATAATCAGCAACATCTAAAACAGCAGCTGAAACAAACACTTTTAATTCCTCTTTTGTTATATACACGTACACTGCATTGCATTTTATGCCACTTCTCTGCGCTACTTTTTCATTAAATATGCACAGAAGTTGAGGAGAGCATTTGATGTGCTTACTTTTCACTTGAAACTATAGTTGAAGTTACAAGCTAATTCACGTAAAATGCATTACATACTCATACATATGTACATATATGTACTTAAGGACTTGGAGAATGAAGTCATATATGGAACTTAATATTTTTAAAAGCTTTATATGTTAATTAAAATACTTATTATACTTATAATTAAGACATGGAGAATTAATGAGAATTATTTATGTAAATATTGATGAACAAAAAGATAAAAAAGTATATTCAGCTATATGAGTATATTTATGTATTGTATATCATATTGATAATTAAAAAGTCTCCGCAGATTTTTTGCCACTAAATGACCTTTACATACATACATATTTCCTGTAAGACTCTCCCAATTGTGCCAAACTAACAAATGTTTGAAAGCTGTTATTTTAAGCAAAATATTTCATTCAGACAGCTTTCAAAAAAGCTTTAAGAATTCAACTATTGAAAAGGTCTTGTATTACATCAAAAGCCACACCACATATATTTTTGGTGACCAAACAAAAACCGACTTTGGTTGGTTTGTTTTGTTGCATTGACCACATAGCCGGAACTATCAGACTATCATTTGTTTTAAGCTCTGAAAAACTCACTCGCTGGTACAAAGTTGGCCGAACAAAGATCCGCTGAAAATAATTTTTGCAAAATTCTTCGCCGATAAATCACAGAAGGTTATAAATAATAATTCTTAATAAAACTTTATACAAAAGTAGTCAAAAAACCGCGGAATTTTTTTTTTATCTGTATACAGGATGCGCCATCTGTTGCATTTTAAACTTGAATACTTCCGCCATTTTTTGACATAGTGATATATTTATATGTCTAGTTGCTCGTTCGACGGGTCATATCAGTTTGTTTTGTGCCATGAATCCATTAACAACGATACAACGAGCAGAAATCGTCAAATGGATTTTGGTTAAAAATCAAAATGAGCGAAATTTATTATTATTTATTATTTTTTTCCAGAGCGAGACTTTAAACGCCGCGGAGATCAATGGCGCGCGCTACAGAGCGATGCGTGACTTTATGTTTCCGGAAATTACTAAAAATTGTGGTCCACTTTTAGACAAAACGGAGCAACAGCCACTCCACACGATGTTCGACCGACGCACCATATTGAAAAACGGTGATTTCGACGACGGCTCACCCAATTTGACGCCGGGTACGCTTTCTTCTTTTTTTGGAAGTATTTAATGAACAAATTTTACCTCGACAAGCAGCAGACCATAGCTCAGCTTAAAGTCAATATTCTCCGGAAAATATCGCCGCCAAAAACCTGTCTGGAGTACTTGTATTTTGAAGATGAATGTGGAAAATCACCGAAGGTGTGATACGACCTTACTTTTTTGAAAATAACGACAGCACTACTGTCACTGTCGATTCGAAGCAATATGGTCGAGTGATAACCCACTTTTTTGACCTGAAAATCAAGACCACAACTTGGACAATTTGTGATTTCAAAAAGATTGTGCCACACGTATTACAACACGAGCGAATATGACTTTATTTGAGAGAAACTTCGCGGCCGCGTAATCTCTCGCCTTGGTGATATCGATTGACCACCGGAATCGTGCGATTTGACGCCGTTGGACTTTTGTTTGTGGCTCCATATCGAATGATTGTGTTTTTAGGATAAACTTTTAACTCTTGAGCAGTTGAAAATCAATATTCGTCAAGTTATGACTGACATACTGCCCATTATGAGCCGAAAATTCATCGAAATTTACCTCAAACGGATTGAAGTTTGCAAAAGTTCACGAGGCGATCATTTGAATGATGTTGGGTTTCATATATAATATAATGCTAAGGATTAAACTTTGTATTAAAAAATGAATTTAAATATATTTTAATTAAGTTTAACCATGCAACTGATGTGACTTCATCTTCAAAATACGAGTACTTAATTACAATTTTTGCTTTCTTCCTAAAGGTCTCATATTGACATATATGGATGAAGCCGGCCAATAGACACGTCTATAAATTTCATATAATTTGGAATGCTCTTCATTAAAGTCCATCATCCGTTGGTCTAAAACTGGCTTCGATGCTTGAAGGTATTTTGTAATAATTATGTACTTATTCAATTGTTAGAGAGCTTCACTCCGTGAGAGCATTTCTGCTAAGCAATTGATATCGTTACAGTCCGCAATGGTATTTTGCACCGGAAGTTACTTTCTTTCTTCCTTATTGGGGGCATACGTCGCACAATGGGGTAAAAGGCCTAAAAAGAAGCGCTTTAAAGAAAACATTAAAGTAGCAAGCAGATTTTTTTTGCTAATTTTGTCTAGTTTACATATATTAGGTAATAAGGAAAGCTTTACCGTGATAAAATCGAATAATGCGTTCCTGAGATATGACCAAAGATTCAAAGTTGAGCTATCTTAAGTTGAATTTTTTATATTTGAAAATTGCGTAATTGGTGGCTGTACAAAAATGTCCGTAGGAAACACATTTATCAACTAACGATTCGGTCCTTTTCAGAATATACCAAGATATTAGTCAATTAATCCTACGTTAAGCCTTTTTAGATTATTTTTTTTTGTTTACAAAATATAAGCCTTCAAACTTCTTATAAAGGACTTGCCTTTTTTGGAAAAATTATCAATTTTTTTAGATCATAACTTTTTTTAGTAATCGCAGATCAACGAAATACTTTATATCTTTAAGGTATGACTTTGACTATAGCAATTGGTATTAAACTTATCTGCAGTGCCCTACATTATATTGAGATATTTCAATTTGACCTTACATCTTCAGGCAAAAATTTGCTGAATTTTAACTTTTTTATATGTAAATTCTTTGGCAAATACTTTCTTACTTAACTTTGAATAAAATCCATTTCGAGTTCAAAAAATTTCAAATTCGCTTACGATATCTTGAGTGGGTCATTCTATTGCAATAAGAATTATAAAGAATTCATGTTCGAGCAACCGACCACAGAAATAAGATGTCAACAACACAGGAGATATCCGAAAGTTAATAATCTTACCGATATTTAAAATCTATCTTACAAATTGAAGTTAAGCATATTTTAAAATAAATAAAATATAAAAATATTTTTTTTTTATTCTGGTCTAGGAAGTTAAATATGTGTTTCTGTACTATTCATGAATTTATCCAATTTTATGTACTGTATTCTTTTTTACGATTTAACTAAAACTTTCATTTCAACTTACAAAATCGGTGGTCGGAACAATTTATAATAAATCGGACTTTATTCAATTCAATGATTTTCAGTGTAAATATTTTTTTAAAGTTACGTACATACACGGCGTGTCCCAAAAATAACCGAACTTTTTGGATATAAAATAGTAAAATACACATTATATTATCTTTGAAAGTTATTATTTATTCAAAATAGGTTCCATTTGACTCAACACAACGTTTGGAACGATCAACCAGCGCATGCATAGATTTTTTTATGTCATTTATAGAAATGTTCTTCAGTACCTCGGTTACGGCTGCTCATTTTTCTTTTCAATTTTTTTTTAGTTTTTTAAACTTCAATTTCAATTTTTTTTCAAGTTTGACACAAAATTTTATATTTGCTCTTTGTTCCATTTTTTTTTTTTTGAACCATTAGCACACTTTTGGTTTTATTGAAATGGCTGTCACTTTTACATCTGTCATCCGACTTATTGTACATGAAGTTAAGTGCGTTTGAAGGAGAATGAATGTATCTTTTTAATTCTGCAAATTTTCAATAGATGGCGCTGTATGTTGTATGATTTAAATATAAAGTTCGGTTATTTTTGGGACACACCGTGTATGTATGAATAGTACCAAATTTCACGATCTTATATGCTTTTAGACGGATTTATTACCCAAAATCTAAAAATTATGAAAATCGGTTTAATTCGTATATGTTATAGTGGTCTGATCTGGTCGGCTGCGAGAGCTGAAATCGAATAAAACTACATCTGCTAACAAAATTTCCTTGAAATATTTCCAAAACTAAGGGACCAATTCATGTCAAAATAAGATGTTCAGACGGTATACATTTTGCTGGGTCTTATCTTTCTTCTCCTAATTAATATAAAAAGCATACAAAGGAAGAAGTTAATCGGTACCTGTGCGTCGTACGCAGAATACACTTTCCAAGTCTCAGGTCGCTACGATCAGTGGTTTTGCTGAGGGTTTATTCGTCAGTCATTCAGGAAAAAGTCATACATACATATATAGAAGATAATGAAAAGCAATATAATGAAAGAGTTTTCACTAGCTAACTTTGCCCTCAGATGCAAATTTTGAAAATTAAACTACATATTTTCAAAATTGAGAAGTAGAAAAATAAAAAAAATAATAATAAATGCATTAGACATGAAAATTTTTCTTCTAGGATTAATGGTGACTTTTGAGTATAAAAGATGAGTGAATTTAAAATTCATTGAAATTCGAATCACCTAAATTTCTATAAACTCGACAGAAGCGATAAAGTAATTCTCAACACAAACTTTCAATCACTTTTAAAATAATAAATATAGCGAGTTCAGCACATAACCTAAGGCACTCTGGGAATCAAAAACAGCTGAGCGCCAAAGCCTTGCTACAACAAATTTTTATTAACGATAACAAAAGAAAGCGATTTCACTTAAACCAATAAATTTGTAAAAGCCAAAAACTTTTGAGAGAAAAAAATAAATAAAAATAAAAATAAAAATAAAAATAAAAATAAAAATAAAAATAAACACGAAAAGCCAAAAATTAAATAAAACGAATAAAAGCTAGAAGCGAAAAATAGCAGCAAAAGTAAGAAGAAGAAAAACAAAAAATATTAGATAAAAGCACCTCGTAGCATAGTATCAACGTAATACCGCCAACTGCACCTGCTACAGCATTTACAGTTATTGTTATTATTGTTACAGCCCGTGCCACACAGCAACACACACACACACACAGGCGCGTGCGGGCGGCGGGGAGTAGGTCTAACACTTAACGTGCCACAGCTGTTGTGGCAACTATGGTGACAAGTACAAGTATGAGCAGGCATAGCTGTCATGTTCTTACTGACGCACAGACGCCCATACAGACACACACTCATAGACACACACAGTGATTGTCGCCAGCTTACTCAAAATGACATTTACAACAAAAATGCTAAATAATAGTAGGTGACACAGCAACCGCTTCAAGCGCACACTCAGCCAAAAGAATAAGTAACAGAGGCAGAAGATGATGAAGAAGGAGTAGGAGAAGGAGAACAAGAAGTAGACGACGAAGTAGAACAAATAATTTGCGTAAGGCGGAAACGGAAATTGATATGAGTGTCACAAGGAAAAGGATATGGATATGGATATGGATATGGTAGTGGCTGCCTGTGGGTGTGCAAGGATTTTCGGAAGTGCTCACTGAGAATTTAATGCGAATTCCTCCAGCCAAAGCACGAGACGACAAACATTCACTCAGTCACCGCATGCATAGTATACCATATACCTATGTATAGTATGTATGTATTTACATACCAGTATGTGTTAAGGCGATGTGTGGGCGTTAGTATTTGTGTGGTTTAAGGCTGCGGCCTGGTAGTGATTCAAATTTTGTACGCCTCTTTATAATCACGTTGACATGAGACGAGCCTCTATACATAGCTTGTTTGTATTATGTATGGGAGTGTGTGTGTGTCGTTGAGGCAATATTTTTTAACCTACTTACCTACACACAGACACACTCTCTTTTAGGCACGCGCTAAAGTGTGCTATGTCTCGTTGACTTTAAGTAATTAAATTCTAAATCCACATCCACTCGAACACAAAGCTTTATGAGACCATAAAAAAGTGACAATTTGTCCATTTCTCTTTTGTTGATTTTTGTTTAATGAAACCGAAATTTTTGGGTAGGAGTAATATAAATTTTTTTTTTTTTTTTGTTTTGTTCTGGCAAATATTATATTGTGCCGTTTAAGCAATCCTCTGCTTGAGAATAATTGACCCCAATTTGTTATGCTTTGAAAGTCTAAAGGATTTGAACTTTGTGGGCCTATATGTATATGCATATACTGAAATAAACTCTATGTGAAATTTTAATAAAAAAAAACATTTAAAACCACGCTTTGGAATTCATTCAATTGAATTATGGTGATTATGTATTCAAAGAGACCAAAAAAATTTTAATTGTTTGACTGATCAAAAGGATTACAGGAAACGCTGCACTCAAAAACAATGTATGAAAAATAGGTTCAATAAAAAATCATCCATTTTATTGCAGTAAATGGCCTTAGTGATCTATAACTCTATTCTCTTGGGTTGCCCCAAAAGAAATCGGCGATTTTACATACAGACGGCGTAGACATTTTTTTTGACAGCTTGTGAATATTTAATAGTATTTTTCTTTTGACAGTTATAAACTGTTACTTTAAGCTTGCTTTAGAAAAAAAGTACGCGTAATTTTGTTCATACGTGTATTTGTTTGTTTGGCGTTAATTTTAATATGGTACCCACAAAAGAACATTTTCGCTATATTTTGCATTATGATTTCCTTAAAGGAAAAAATACAGCGCAACCACACAATTAATTCGGATGTCTACTGTGAAGAGTTGCACAAATTTAGTACATCCATCAACGAGAAGCCACCAGAATTGGTCAATCGTAAAGGTGTCATATTTCACCAGGACAAAGCTAGACGGCGCACACTTTTAGTCACTCGTCAACAAATGAGAGAGCTTGGCTGAGAATTGTTGATGCATCCACCATAAAGCGCTGGCCTTGAACCGTTAGACTACCATTTGTTTCGATCTTTACAAAACTCATTAAATGGCAAAACTTTCGAAAATGACGAGGCCATAAAATCGCTCTTGATTCAGTTTTTTGCAGATAAAGGCCAGAAGTTCTATGAGCGTGAAATTATGATGTTGCCGGAAAGATGGCGAAAGGTCATCCAAAAAAATGGAAATTACATAATTTATGATAGTTGTATATAAAATATAAAAAAATGTGTTTGCTTTCTTTTAAAAAATGGCCAGTTTCTTTTGGGGCAACCCAATATAATTTGATTGGATTAGCTGACGTAGTTGACGTTGATATTTTGAATCAAATAAGATAGCAAGAGAAGGACAGATCATTTGACTTAGTACAATAGTTTCGTCGATTTCATTCAGCTGATTTTGTTGTAAAAAATGATCCACGGTAATAAAGGCCAATTGTCGAAAATGTTGATAAAATGATGGAAACCGGAGAGTCTGACCACTTGAAAAAGGCTGGATACCCAAAGAAGCTCGATGTAAGGGTGCCACATGAGATAAAAAGAAAAAACCTCATTATCCAGCAAAACGGTGACTATTTGACATAGATTCATAAATCGAATAATCCTAATTATGGTAAATAAAACTTTCAATTTAATGCAAAAATAATGGACGACTTATTACTTGACCAGTATAAATCTTTAGCTTAAATCATATATATCGGAAGTCTGTTAGTTATGGCTTCCATCAGTTATAAAGTTCTTCATTTTAAATTCTCCTTTTATGCGTCAGAACAAATATGTCCTGAAATGGAGGTCACCTGGTATTGCCAAGGAAAAATCTTGTCTAAATTAATTAAAAAATGAATTAATGGCTTTAATAACTAAGCTTAGTCTTAAGCGACCCATATATAGAGGAGGAGAAGCTTGAAAAGATTTTAACTATTGTACCTCCTTTGTGTAATCCACACCTTAAGCTGTTCTAATAAAAGGAAGTCTTCTCCTTGTTGAAACATTGCTTTTAAGAAGGTAAGAACTCAACTGAAGAAACCTGTAATGAAAGTTATAGTATCGAGAAGCAATACAAAAAGCAGTGCGGAAAGCAAAAGCGGACTCATGATAGGTTTTTTGCATATTGATATAAAGTTGCAAAGGATCTGCAAGATTGAATAAGATATTGTACAAATAACATACCAATGCTGCTTATATAAAGACGGAGGATAGTACTTGGATCACATCTGCTAGACAATCGTTTAAGGAACTTATGAAAACGAACTTCCCTGGTAGTCAAAAAACGATTCTAAGGGAAGTTTAACCAGAAGAATTTACAAATACAACGTATCAATTCAGTCTGATAGTAAGTAAGAAGTAACCCTTACCATTTAAAGCGGCGAGTATTGATGGGAGTATTACCAGAATACTAAGGAAGCTGAAGAAACCTATGGTTCTAACGCTTGAATGACCAGTATTTAACTATCTTATATTCTAAGAAGCTGGAACAGATCCAAGGTGGGTGATTTTCCTGCAAAGGCAGCAGAAGTACAAACGATAATGTTAAAGACTTCGGACCAATAAGCAACACTTTCTGCTTGCTGAAGGTTCTAGAAATGCATAATGAGTATACTTATGCATAAGATCTATCCCAGTGGATAACTTATCAAGTATCCTGTCCTCGCTTCCGCGGGTAGTGATACAGCGATGTTCTGAGCTTTAAAAAAGCTAATCCCAAAGTTCGAGTTAGATAATGGCTTCCAGGTGAGGATATAATCTGGACATGAAAAAAAAGAGATCTAGTGGGTAAGAAGACTGTAGGATAGTGACAAGAGTAATCCATGGATCTTGATACCCTTCTTCCAAGCAAAAGTACTTACTATAGAGATGTCCAGGGAAGTTTTATTGAATAACTAAGGAAGGACCAAAGACTAACACTTGCAGCAAGGTCGATTTATGTCCTTTCGTCCATGAGATCTTTAGTTTGACATTGCTTTAAGTATTTACCCCCTTTATAGAAGTAAAATTGTAGAATATAGATTATTTTGTCTTTGCGCTCTAACAATAGTAAAGTGATAAACACTTCTCTAATTGGTCTTTTAAGTACAAAATATCAGCTTTCTAGCGCCATCCGATCGCACTTATAATATGCCATGTATAGATCACTGAATCAATCTTTCAAAACTAATGGATTACTTTTCACTAGGGGGAATATTTTCTTTATTACCTTCATTCAGTTCCTATCTATTAACACACTCATTGCCAATATGCTAATTATACTTTATAGTTATTTTCCCACTGATTTATAAAAAAAGTCCACATTTTTCAATTTTAAAATCTTAAATTTCAGCTCTTCTTACAAGTTAAACGTTTAAACAGCTTTCATTTGGTCGAGTTGCGAGTATTTGCTTTTCGTACACTCACCTAAGTAACTACTCTGCTTCTAACAGTAAATTTATTTTACAACACTTTCAGCGACTAAAGTGGTCTCTGATGCCATGTTTCTACACAATTTTATATCTACGTGTATAAGCATGTATATGTGTATAAACATATATACCAACAAGCAAGGTTATATCAGCACAAATCATGCACACTACACAAACAAACTCACTATGTGCATATACATATACATATGTATATAAAAAATGTGTATGTATATGTATGTGTAAGTACGATGGTATCATCTAAAACCATGGTATTGTAAACGTGAATGTATTACCAACACTTTATCGAACGAACCAAGCAATTCAACAGACAACATGGCCGATTACCAACTCCATCAAGTTCCAATACAATTTTTTTTGTTTTTTTTTTTCGTTTTACTTGCCATTCCACCAACAACACCAGCATAAACGCTTTCGCCGCAAACGAAATCGATATCGTAACGGCATTACGCTGGCGTGACTGAGTCGATGCCTGATGATGCTGCTTGGGTTAAGAGCGAGCGGAAGCAGGTGGTTGGAGTTCATTACTTGGTTACCAGTTCAATCGTTAAACTTAATTTGTAACCATCAGCGAGCATCAATTTCAACTTTTCAGGTACGAAATGCGCCATTTACCCAACAATTTCATGATGACGGCGAAGCAGGAAAACTTATTCGCTCCAGCAAATGGTTGAGATGAGGATTTTCGG
Source organism: Ceratitis rosa (assembly GCA_037013455.1). NCBI lineage: Eukaryota > Metazoa > Arthropoda > Insecta > Diptera > Tephritidae > Ceratitis > Ceratitis rosa. Next base: position 69,733 of record JAWMAG010000009.1, read on the forward strand.
CTGGTGATATACCCACTTAAGTGTTGAGGCGTAGAGGCTGTAAAAGTGGGCTGCGAAGGCAGTTTGAAATGCAAATGGTATTTGATGGCAGCTCAAGAGCAATTGATACTTAAAAATCTGCTGGCAGCAGTGAATTTTCAGATGTCGACGACACATTTTCTGATGCTGCTGCACAGTGGTTTAGTGGGGTGTATGTACAAGAGGCAACTCTATATTGTAGATATATGCATGTTCAGGCAACAATAGCTAAATTTAAACATTTTATCGATAAGTGGTATAGATGAATAATCTTACAGTCAAATGGGTTCGTCGTAACTACTTCGAAACTAATTCATCTGGCCAGTGGAACTAAACACACAACTGTAAATTATTTTGAAAATATTTTTAACCAGAAGATGTAACAGTAAATTTCCTTTTGTAGTTTTGCGAACAGAAATTAACTAGTCCTATACTGATTAGAAAAGGACAATAACAAAACTAGCTCACAAATGTTGTATATTTGGATTTTTTTGCTTATTTATAATTCTCACATATTTGTATTTCTTTTCGCGTTTGGAGATACGAAGGATCATGGTCACCGCACCTGACAGGCCAGCATTCAAAATTATAGAAAAAATATTTTTAATTCCATTTGCCACTCGGCAGGAAAATTGAACTCCTCCAATTGTATTTCTGACTCTGCTCTTCATAATAATACATCAGTCGGCCGGAGATGGCTTAAAAAGGACTGTAAGTCCCTCAACCACTATCGATAAAAAATTGGTATTTGATTGAGCTTAATGTAAAGTAAAGGAAATTAGGTAATTACCAAAGTAATATTAAAACTAAAATTAAACTCAAAACTTGCTTTTGGGTATTTGGCATAGGTTTTCTTCAAAGATGAGGAGATATCGCCCCCTTCATCATTAGATAGAAGTTTGCTTCGAGAAGAGGAAGACCCTCTCCTTTTAAAAGCAACTGAGTTTCGGAATCTGTATAGATTAAAGCCAGATTTAGTTGAATGTTTTCCAATTTGATAGCCAATTTAAAGGCAAAACACTTCAAAATTCTAACCGCCTAGGGATACTTCGCAACTGTGGTTACAGAATTTTCGTGCGGTAAAGCATGCCTGTGGTAAGAGGCGACTAAAGTCCAATAGTTCTCGCGACAATCAGGTCTTTACCAGGGGTATTAGTTGAAGTTTGCCGGTTTTACTACTAGATGTCGCTAGCAATACGTATAAATTTCTATGATTTGGCATGCATGTAATTTTTTCTATTGACATTAACCTACCAAAATACGAAAATACGCAAGTCACATTCCGCGAAAATAATAGTGTCATATTTGTTTACCTCAGTGAATATGTCGAGTTTCGTTCCAAGTAAATCGCATTTGGGGCATTCGTTGCTTTCCTTATTTCATCAAAAGAAAAAAGCAGCTGAAGCTCACCGGTTGCTGGTAGAAACTTATGGTGAACATGCTCCAGTGTTTAGAACATGTGAGACATGGTTTCGTCAATTTAAAAGTGGAGATTTCGATTTGACAGACAATGAACATCCTGGTGCAGCGAAAAAGTTCGAAGACGAGGAATTGCATGTTGATCCAACCCAATCGCAACAAAAATTGGCAGAAACACTACATGTGACTCGAGGAGCAATTTTCCAACGTTTAAAAGCCATGGGAAAGATCCAGAAGTATGGAAAATGGGGGCCACTCCAGCTGAGCAATAGACAAATGGAAAAGCGAAAAACCGTTTGTGAAATGCTGCTTCAACGATTCGAAAGGAAATCTTTTCTGCATCGAATGGTCACGGGGGATGAAAAATGGATTTATTTTGAGAACCCGAAGGGAAAAAAATCATGGCTTTCCCCTGGTGAAGCTGGCCCATCGACTGCAAGGCCAAATCGCTTTGGCCGTAAGACAATGCTCTGTGTTTGGTGGGACCAGTGGGGTGTGGTGTACTACGAGTTGTTAAAACCTGGTGAAACGGTGAACACGGATCGCTACCGAAAACAAAAGGATAATTTTAATCATGCGTTGATCGAAAAACGGTCGGAATGGGCCCGAGGCCCGAAGACAGGGCAAAGTTATCTTGCAACATGACAACGCGCCGTCTCATACCGCTAAACTGGTGAATGATACATTAAAAACACTTAATTGAGAGTACCCGCCGTACTCTCCAGACCTCAACCCGTCCGACTATCTCCTTTTCGCATCGATGGGACACTCCCTTTCAGTGCAGTGCTTCACTAATTTTGAAGAAGTCGAAAAATGGCTCGTCGAATGGTTTGCCTCGAAAGAGAAAAAAGTTTTTTTGGAATGGTACCCATAATTTGCCTAAGAGATGGGCGAAATGTGTAGAAACCAATGGTCAATACTTTGAATAAAAAAATTTTGAGATTCCTCTGAAAATTAAGTGTTCTCTTTATCGAAAAAACCGGCAAATTTCAACTAACACACCTGGTAATTAAAAAAAGTTATCTTTTTATATGGGGGGAGTGTATTTCTTCCCTTGAAAATTTTATAATTTTTTAAAGTTAAATAAAGTAAGTATTAGTATGTGATCAATAATTCGAATCTTGGTCACACAAACTTACAGAAATATTTGAAAAAAATGTAATGTCAAGCCGACTGAGTCTATTTCTGATATAAAAATCGAACCTCCTCAAAAATCCATCATCCATTCGCTGATGGCTAAAAGTGAGTGAGAGAACCTACACTAGTATTAAACTAGTAATTTTACAACCAGTTTAAGTTTTCACTACAGAAAACTATACATATACATATTTTTCACTAAGGCCTTTTTTTACCAATATATTCCCAACGGAAGTTACAGTTAACTCGTTTAAGTGGAAAATTGTATAAAAATAAATATGTAACTGCCGAGTATAATATTATATAATAAACTACAAACGGGAATAAAAGCAACTCTATAGTGCAGGAATTATGTGCGCTGAGTGATGAGTTTGCTACGATTTTAGGCTTTAGCAGCAACACACACACACACACACACACACACACACACACGCACCGAAATATACACAGGAACCAACTTGTACTTTCGTTTAACAAAAGGGTTGAGCCGCCTGGGAAAAACAGCAACATACGAAGCGTGCTATTTTAGTAACAACAACAACAACATTACTTATACTGAGTAACAACAACAAAAAGAACACAGACATTATGTACTCACTGTCATTGATTGTCGTCATTATGTCACTACGTCATAGTTACCCCCCAGTCGACATCCTCTCGTCGTCAGTTCATGATTTTAAATAGCAACGCTTACTCAACTCCAGTTCGCCCGCACTCTTTTCACTTTTTAAGTATTCAACAAACTGTAAACTCGTGCCGTCACATCTAATGAGTGTCTTTCTGCTTTTGTATGTATGTACACGTATGTATTGTGTGATTGATAGTCACTGTATGCTTCAGAGCATCGAAGATTTGTCGCAATTTACAATAAAATTAAATGATTTTAATATTCGGAGACTGGCAGCGTCTTCACGGTCATTAATAAGAAGTGATGTTGATTAATTTTATTATCATGCATAAATCATTCGCTTTCCTAATTATTTCGAAGGACACACGATTTCTGTTAAAATGTTTTGGTTATACCATATATCAAAAGCTCTCAAGTGGTCAGCAATGGAGGAAATGCTTTGGGAAATGTTAATTAAATTTTCCCCTTTTCTTCACTAAATCTAAATATATCACCCACAACTTATTGGTGCCATTTGAGTAGGCGACAAATGTAATTCCATCAGGCATAATTTAAGTTATTATATTAACATCACTCTCGGGACATGCATAACAACAAATAGAGGATTAAATATATACACGTAAATAGAGTATAGAGGAAAAGCCGAGTAGAAGATTACTTGAATTAAAATTACCTTTCTTTTACCAAAAAATTAATATTTTTTTAAACATATGTAAACAGAAACTAAATAAAAAAAATATATATCAAAAATGTTTAGCTAAAAAGTGGTTTTGAAAACTTTAGAGCTACCTTTAGATTTTATTATTTTTTTAATGTTATTTTCTTAGGAAATTAAAATTTTTTGAATTTTCGAAAATTAGGAAATTATGTATTTTTGGAAATTAAAAATTATAATTTTTGAAATAAATATGAATATGAAATGAAAAAATTTTGATTATTTCAAAATTACGAAACTACGAAATTTCGAAAATTAAAAACTAAGACTTTTGAAAATTAAAAATTATTAATTTTTGAAAATTACGAAACTACATTATAACATTTTGAAAATTTAATGGAAATAACTTTTAAGAAATTAAGAATTTAATATTGTATTTTTGAAATATAATATAAATTTTTGAATTTTAAGGAACTATGAAGTTTTAAAAGTTAAGAAGATATGAATTTTCGAAAATTAAATATTATGAAATATTGATAGCTGAAACATTTTTTTTTTTAAATTTTAGATAAATTAAAAATTATGAGATTTTGAAAGCAAGAAAATTAGAACATTTTGACAATTAAAAGGTATGAAATTTTGAAAAAAAAATTTGAGTTTTCGAAAATTAAAAATTTATGAATTCTCAAAATAAATATGCAATGAATTTTTAAATATTTAAAGATTATGAATTTTTGAAAATTAAAAAACTTTGAATTTTTGAAAATTAAGAAACTTTGAATTTTTGAAAACTACCAAATTATGAATTTGGAATAAACTGAAAATTATAACCATTTGAAAATCCAAAATATAACATATTAAATTTTTAAATACAAGTAATTATCATATTTTGAAAAATAAATAATTTTTAAATTTTTAAAACTTAAGTAATTTTAAAAACGATGAATTTTCGAAACTTAAAAACTAGTCCTACGACTAAAAATATACGAACTTTACAAAATCAAAAATTTCTGAAATTTCGAAAATTAAAAATATTATGAGTTTTTAAACATAAGAAACTATGTATACTTGAAAATAATTTTTTTTTTTGAAAATAAGTAACAATAAGCTTTTGAAAATTATAAAAATATTTAATTTTGAAAACTGAAAATGTATGATTTGTGAAAAATAAAAATTATGAATTTTCGAAAACTAAAAGTAATGAAATTTCGATAATTAAAAAATTATGAATTTATGAAAATAAGTGGCTAAGATTTCATGAAAATCAAAAACTATGAATTTTTGAGGATAAAACGTTTATAAAAATTTGTGAAAATTTAAAAATTGTGAATATTTAAAATTATAAAATTTTGAAAATTAAAAAATTATGAATTTTCAAAACTTACAAAATTGTGAATTTTCGAAACTTACAAAAAATATAAATTTTTGAAGACTAAGATACTATGACTATTTCACAATTAAAAAATTATGTATGAAAAACTATTAACATATGAAAAATTGAGAAGGTATGGATTTATGTATTTTTGAAATTTGAAACTTTATAAATTTTTGAAAATTAAAAAATTATGAATTTTAGAGATTTAAAAGTTATGAAAGTTTTTAAAGTGAAAACTATTTTTAAATAATTTGTGTTTTTAATTTCAATTTTTACGTTTATTTTTAAGCAAAAAGAGTATAAAGTTTAATAGGCAATAAAAATTTCTTGAACACTAGTAATCAACTGAAAAATAACCACGCCGCGTGCAATGCAGTATAAAATTTAATAACATTTAATAAAAAAAACAAAATTTAAATATATAATTCTTACCATTATTTTCAGCATATTTCAACGCGCAACGCCAACACATAAGTACTCTTCATATTTTCAATTGCACATATTAGTTACAAATTTATAGGTGAAACTTATTTATTTAAGCACATTTCACTTTCAACAATCACACACATATTTATTATTTTTTTATGTTAAATTCTTTAACAATGTATTTAATTGGTATGTTTATGTTAAGTTTGTTATTTTTAATTTATTCATTTTTTCTTTGCTTTTAAATTTTTTCTTTGTATTTTTTTTTTATAAATATTTTTTTTCTTTTAATTTTCGATTTTTATTTTTTATTTTTTTTTTGTTTGCACGCTTGCCGAGTATACACTTAAATTGCTCTTCACTTCAATTATGCTGACAATTTTTGCACAAAATTTCCTTTTTAATTGCCATGCTGCTGTTTATGGTTATTACGTACACACAGGCACATATACTCGTATATAGACACACATAATACATATGTATGCGTATGCATATACACGTATGTACTCAGAACACATTCAAGTATTTAACTGCATTATGCTGATGGTGGAGGTGAGATATGCTATTTAAAAGCCATAAAAGCCATGCTATTAAAATTAAACAAACGAACATTCATTCATTTGAAACAAATTGAAAACATGTGTAAACAACACACAAAACAAAATCAAGGAGAATAAACGACAACGACAACGACAGCGACAACAAAGGAAACACACACAAAAATGAGAGAAAAAGGAAGAAAAAAAAACTCAAAACAAACGAAAAGAAAAGAAAGCAACGTATGTAAACACAACACTCTTGACACCAACCGAATGAACATTTTCATTTAACTACTTTGCATATCAAATGCATTTTGCTCTCTCACTCCCTCTCTCTGTGGCATAACTGTTGGTTGTTGGTTGTTGGTTGCTGCCTGTGTCGGGTAGACAAAGGCAGTGTGGTGGCGTAAGGACATCAATTCTTAGGTCAGCACAGAGGACATCTGTTGTCCACTGTGGAGGGATAGAGTGTGAGCCGGCAGGTTGTGTCGAAGTGTGTTATTACAAGTCGACCAAACAACACTTCGCCTTGAACTTATACACCTTTGCTTGCTTGCTTCCTGCCAAGCTTTGCTTTGCCTTCGCTTGCCTTAAACATCCGGCAGCAGCATACATAGTCTGCACATATAACACATACATATATATACATTTTGTGTCGATTATATCGCATTTGGGTATGTATGTATGCAGCAGCGCACATATTTCAAAAGCTAACTTTATACATGTCTCTTCTACAACTAGAAACTCACACACACACACATATTCCACAGACACACCAGCGTGGCAAGGTCCTTTAGCATGTCCGCATTATTCATTTCTCACACCTCATAGTCGGCCAAACAGCTTACTAGCTCAACATTTGCATACATACATACCTACACACATATACACATACACATACATGTAAGTCCGTAGCACTGTGGGTTAAAATGGTGAAAAAAAAATAATATAAAAAAGCGTAAATGAAAATAAGAATTATCCACACCCTTGCTCCTGACCCTTAGACGTCTGATGTCGAGTGTATAGCTATATACTATGTAGGTATGTACGTAGAACTGTCGTTTCTCATTCATTCATTTCGTTTCATTGCTTTTTTCCACTTTTTAGGTTTATTTAAATTTTTTTTTTTTTTTTTTAATTTTTTTCATTACTTGCCTGCCAATTTCTACCGGCATTTCCATTTTGCTTGGCAAAACGCTTCGAGGATTTCACTTATTCACACTTATTAGTCTGAGGTTCTGTAAATATTTGCATACTTCGCACGTCTTAAGCATTTTCCTTACTCATTTTTTTTTATCTCGCCTGCACACACGCCTACACTCACATACATTTACTCGTACATTCCTGGCCAGCATACCTATACAAAAGCTTGCATATATTTTTATACATACATACATATCTATCATATAAATGTATATATATACGTGTATGTATGCATTCCTCAATTTCATTGCTTGCTTTTTGCTACTCTGCTCTGCTATGTCCGCTTATGCGAGAGGTTAGTCCTCAGCGCGGCACTGAGCTGCGGGGAGAGTCGGTTGGTTGTTCGTCGTTGCAGCGGTTGATGGCCTGTCAGCCTGTTGGCGGTGAGTGGCGCGACTGCGATTACCTGTCGAGCGTCTACCGGAGGGCTTAAAGCATTACTACTTAAGCACACTTTCACACGCATGTACATCTATATACCATAATATATATATATAAGTTACCATATACATATGTATATACGTACAAGAATATTTATGCACAAGTTTAAGTAATTTTGAAATATGCGCTGCAAACATACATACTTACATATATTGTATACTACATATAAATATATATACCTTTGCGCAAAACTCAGGTGTCGCCTGTAAATGAGTAAAATTCTTTTGGCACAACATTAAGTCGAGGAAAAATATTTAAATGTTTTCTACATTACTATTATTATGGCAATGGTTATGGTTATTGTTGTTGCGTTTATTATTGGTTTTTTTCTCGTTTCTCGTCTTTTTTTATTTATTTTATTTTTGTTTTGTTGTTTTTTTATTTGTGTCTTTGTGCTTGTATGTTTTGCATTAATTTTTGCGTGTATTTTCATTCTTCATTAAAGGTGTATAGCATGTTTGTCACGCTTATCCTGTCGTGACTTTCCCTCCTTGCCTTCGCCTTCGCCTTCGCTTTCGCTTATCAACATTTTTTTTATAATCCAAAATATTACCTTGAGGATTTTTATGTAAGGATATTTATATGTAAATGGCGGTGATTTATGTGTGAGATTAAAATGGCTTTTGCGTAATAATTCATGAATATTATTCAATTCAGTCTGTGTTTGTGTGTATATGCCTGTGTGCGTGTGTTTTTTGTGGTTCAAAATAAAAAACGACAAAATATTGAAGTTAAATTTCTTCGCTAAGCCAAGTGTCACTTATAATTTTTATATTTTATTGGTTGGTATAAATTCAAGTAATTAACTTTAGATAATTTTTAATCAAAAAAAAAATAAAAATATTTACAGAAATTATCTTTTATTAAAAAGCTAATTCGTAAGACAGACAATATTATGGAGAAAATGACCCAACTGTTTTCACCAAAGCCTCTAGATCAAAGCTAGTTATATTTTTTTATTTTTAATATTCATGCTGTTGTAAAAGAAAGTGATGAAAAATCTATTTTTGAAGAAAAAAATTATTTAATTTTTTTTGCAGTTAAAAGCCTTGTCACTCTTAATTATAAGGCGCTTTGTAGCCGCTTAGGGAACACAAAGTTTATTTTAAGCCGCCTGAGCAGATTTTTTATCATTTCAGAAATAAAAAAGAATAATTTTCTATAATTATGGATGATGCTCGAATCTGGCTTCCGCATGGTAACCGCTCTCTTATCCTCTTACTTATTAAAAATAATACTCAAATTGAGCGAAAAGTGGGTAAGTCCACAGCCACTGATCTTTTGACAAGATCATCGTTACCAGTTCACAATTTGGCAATGTAATCTGCATTTTTTTTTTGTTTATCTTTAGTTTTATTTATTGTATTTTTTTTTCGAAAATGAAGAGAATATATTTAGGGAGAAAATATCTATCTTAGTTTCAATAAAAGCAATGGTGGTTTGTAGTTTTGTTGAACGGAGAACAGAGTACATAGAAGTATATACATATATTGGGCTGCCCCAAAAGAAACCGAGATTTTTTATACAGACGGGCATTGATAATTTTTTTGACAGCTTGTGAATATTTAATTGTATTTTTTCTTTTGACAGTCATAAGCAGTCAATTGCTTTAGAAAAAGAGTACGCATAATTTTGTTTATATTTGTTTGTTTGGCGTTAATTTTAATATGGTGCCCACAAAAGAACATTTTCGCCATATTTTACGTTATAATTTCCTTAAAGGAAAAAATACAGCGCAGGTTGGTAAAAAGTTGCATAATTTGTATAGTGATAAGGCCTTAAAAGAAACATAGTATCGATCTTGTTATGTCAAATTCTGTTTCACTCAATGATAAGCCACGTTTAGGTCGGCCAAGTGAAGTTGATGATGATAATATCGAGGCTTTAATCGAATTGGATCGTCATGTAACTGAGCTTGAGATTTGAGTGTAGTTAAGCATACCAAAATCAACCGTTCATAATCATATACGATGTCTTTGACTGGTAAAAAAATTGATATTTGGATACCACATGAATTGAAAGAAATTCATTTAACAAGTCGATTCAACGCTTGTGATATGCATCTTAAACGCATTGAATATGATCCGCTCTCGAAGCAAATCATAACTGGACATAAAAACTGGATTATTTACAACAACGTCAATCGAAAACGTTCATGGTCCAAGCATGATGAAGCACCACAAACCACTTCAAAGGTTGATATTCACCAAAAGAAAATTATGCTGTCAGTTTGGTGGGATTGGAAGGGTGTGATATATTTTCAAGGAACCAAACGATTAATTCGAATCTCTGCTGTAAACAACTGGAAAAATTTAATACATCCAGCAACGAGAAGCGACCAGAATTGGTCAATCGTAAAGGTGCCATATTTCACCAGGCCAATGCTGGACGGCACACATCTTTGGTCACTAGCCAAAAACTGAGACAGCTTGGCTGGGAACTGTTGATGCATCCACCATATAGCGCTGACCTTGCACTGTCAGACTACCATTTGTTTCGATCTTTGCAGCCCTCATTAAATGGTAAAACTTTCAGAAATGACGATGCCATAAAATCGCTCTTGATTCAGTTTTTAGCAGATAAAGGCCAGAAGTTTTATGAGCGTGGAATAATGATGTTGCCGGAAATTTAATTTAGCCACCTTATTAATTAATTGATTAAAGTCCATTATAAAGTATAAAAAAATTTATTTACTTTCTTTCAAAAAATTATCGGTTTCTTTTTGGGGCAACCCAATATTTCCTGTTTTTTAAGGAGAAGTGAAAAATTACTAAAATATGAGTGGGAGCGTTAGAAGTTGTGGAGTACTGGCCGCTACAAAATCTTCTTTTGTGTTTGTTTATATATATATCCTTTATTTTTTCTAATCTTCCTTTCACTCCAAGCGTTGGCAGGGACATCTGTCGGTCTGTGCCTACCCAGTGGTATAGGTCTATAAAAGAGAGTGTTCGTACAAAACGGTTTCTCCAACGGAATGCTTTTTGCGGTTATTCCGTAAAACGAGGTGTCGCCTTTTTCTTTAATGCGGCGAGGGGAAAATTATCCCTGTATACTTGGTGTACCATGGTGGCGTGCGCTATACAACCCAGTCCCTTTGGGTAATGGTAGCGGCGCCAAATAATTGGTTACCAATACACACTCGCCAGAGAATTCTGAAGGCCGACGCGTAGCTTGCGGCCTGTCTCGTGAGTGCGTGCCGTGATTAGATACTCGTAATTTTTAAAAGAGAAACATCCTGTTACACGAACCGAGCGTTTTATGATTTATTTATTTTTGAAAAGTTTAATTGCCTGTCGAGCAAAGTGGAATAGAAAGGCCAGTCGAGACTTAGAGCGGCTCGTATATATTATTATGTGAAGCAAGTGCTAGTGATCATAAGGGCAGTTGTGGCCCAGGAAAAATAAAATTCGAGAGTTGTGTTGTGTTCTAGAGCTGGAGTTTGGCGGCACCACCAGAGGAGCACCGAAGTTGACTACACACACCCGCTTGAGAAACCATAAATATCTTTATTGTTTGTTAACTTTTGTCGTACCGATAGTGTGCCTTCCTTCGTTACGTTCCCACCCATCCCTATAACATCCTGCACCCAGAGCCCAGTCATATAGGCGGGTTAAAGTTACTCCCGACAGCACGGCAGTAGTGCGAGTGTGTTCATAACCAGTTTGGTTGGACCACACCTCGCTTGCACCCCAAAAATATATTTTGTGTACTTGATTTTCTTCCTTTGCTAAAAGTTTTGTTATTGTACGACCCACGCCGGCTTCACTTAGCTGGCCGGTCGCTTTGTTAGATTGTTTTGTCACCTTCTCTTTTTTTGGTTAGTATGACCAGTTGAGTTGATTTAGCATACTCGTCTGCCCGTCTGCTTGTGAGCGAACTAGACCTTCAGTTTTTGAGATATTTTTGCTTGATACACAGATGCATCATCGGAGCCAGACAGCACATGCATATACGACCGATTTTTCAGACCTGATTTTTTGGGTCATACATCCACCAAAGAAAGTTCAAGTACATGAAATTTTGTATTCTACACCAAGTTCGCATATATGTATGACATTTTCCCCGTAAAACATCGAAGTCAGAGGACCATATTACATAAGATGAGAGGTTTTGGGTAAAAAAATCAGTCAAAAAAGCAGCAAAGAGCAAGAAATTAGGTATTCTACTTACGTATGTACAAATAAATATTGACTCCGAAAATAATCAAAATCGAAACACTTTTCTATATAACCCCCTCCAAACCATTTTTCGGATATCAGAATTAATATCACATTAAATTTTAAAATGAAATACCATAAATATCTATTATCAAAATCTCAGCCAAATAAAACATAGATCTTTTAGAAATTACGCATTTCTTCAAATACCTAAAGCAAAGCTTGATTTTGTCTCTTTTCGTACGTTCCAATGCAGTTATATTAGGTTTTGACAGGACTCACATATGTAGTTCCCGATAAGAATTAGAGCTCTCGGGGGAGTTTCAAAAATATTCCTCACCTAGACCCATCCCTACTTCAGGTATACAAATTTAAGTTTCTGTTTCGCTTAACTTCCTTAAAGCTTATTATTTTAAATTATTTTAGAATAGGTGTGTTTAGTACACAAATTACTACCGTTTCTATTACCTTTATTTTTACTTCACTTAAGTTGCAGGTTAATCGAAAAATTTACATATACTTGAGACAAAAAAAATCGGTTAAACGGGTTTCTTATATTTAGAAATATACTACGCTTATTTTTTATTCACAAATAATATTTTTATTTCTAAGAGATGAAAATAAAAAGAAAAATTAATAAATAAAAAAAGCCAAGGGAGAGGTATGTTGTATAAAAACAATTTTGAAAGCATTCGAAAAATATTAACTAGCATACGAGCTTTTAATTTAATTATTATTTCGTCCACAAAAAGTGGTAACTTGAACCATAGTACTTTATAGAGACAAAAGTTATATGAATAAGTTGTAGCTACAAAAATTTCTAGATCAAATATTTAAATCAGGACAGTATATCAGCCCGTATATAACATCAAGCATAAAACTGATTGAAAGAAATTATTTTCTGATAGGAAAAAAATATATATATGAAATTCGACAAACGTTCATTTCCGAAAAAAATATCCTTGCATTTCTATTCAACGAAGTTCAAATATAATATTTAATATTACTTTTGTCCACAAAATAATCATTAACTCTTGGATATCCGTAGAATATTTTTTTTTTTTTTCATTTACTTACAACCACTTAGAACAAAATATTTCCAGAAAAATTTAAAACTTAAATAAAAATAAATTAATAAATATATTTTGCTCCATCGGACAATATATTTTATGTAAAATTTTTGATCCAATAAGTGTTAAATTCATTTTTCTGAAACAGTAATTAACTTTTTTTTTAATTAAATTTCTATAACTATTGGATTTTGCTCGAACTCTGACTTTCCAAATGGCAAAACGCAATGCTAGCCACTCTGATACCACGGTGTCGATAGTGGTTGTAATATGTATGGAGACGATCAAAAGGCTGGCTGAGAAGTCAAGTGTTTACATTTATTTAGTGCCAGACTATATGGACCTCGAAGTCAATGAGATGAACAAACCCAACTGTTTAAGCAGGGAGTTTTTTCAGAACAGAGAAGTGAAACATAAACAAGAAACATTCTTGTCTCTTCAAGCAAGTAGACTTTAATAACGAACAAAGGCACGTAGAATAACACAATTAATGTAGAAAACATATGAAACGTAGCTCGGTAGGGGTATTCTTTTAGTATAAGAAATGTGTGCTCTATTGCACAGACTGCTCGGTTTTCATACTAATGTACCGCAATAAAGACATAATACATGCACAAAGATACAAAACGATAGAAAAAATATCTCAATTCCAAACACAGACATATTTAAAGCACGAATTGAACGAATTTCTGTATTAAAACCTACTTACTGAGTACTTTAAATAATTAAATAAATTCCCTCTCCTCTTCCCCATGTAATTTTATAGCAGCTGATGAACTAATCTGTAGCTGTTTAATGTAAGAGGCAAATGTAACCGTGACCTTCCGCGATCGGTTTCAGGTTCAGAGCAGTCCGGACTGTTAATGGTTTTCGGTCACCGGTCTGTTGGATATTTCGATTTCCCTCAGAAACGTCCCTCGATCGGATGGGCGGGAGGTGAGTAACGCTGGGTTCGTCGTTAAAGATGCGGGCAACCCCCCGCAATTTTTTTGTGATCGTTTAAATTGAACTTGCCGCCATCAAGATGTTCTCATTCTCTAGCTTATTTTCTTAGGAAACTTTTGCAGTGGATGCATATTCTAGACTAAGAGAATACCGGTATCAACTTCTTACCAGCGACAAAGATATTGCTCTCTGGGTTGCTAGGGGTTGCTAAGAAGACTAGTAGCAGTCCATTGACTGTGGCTTCTCATGTTTTCAATTTAAGTCTGACTAAGGTCAATAAAAGCAGAAAATTTGGGGAACGTGTGGAGGCAATTAAGCACGTAATCTGTGTGTGCCCGACTCAAGATTACTGTTGACCATATTTGGTGAAAAAAATCCGATAGATTCTCAAATCTACTTCAAGATACAACAGTGCAGAGCTTTTGGTCGTATGTAAAATATCTCTTAGCACAATAGGATTAATTAAAGGAAATATTCGATTCTAACCGCTCACTATTTTGATTGCCCACGAGCTAAACATGAATATATAAAGTAGCTCGATGTATGGGTGTCACATGAGATAAAGAGAAAAAATCTCATGGACCGAACTTCCATCTGGCTATAGCTGTAGAGGCTGGTGACTGGTGGTGAAAAGTGGATCACTTACAGCAACATCAAATGAAAATGTTCGCAGTCAAAGCCGTCACAAATGTTCTCCAAGTCAAGATTGGCAAGAAATCATCCACTATGAGCTGCTCTCCTACGGTCTAACTCTTAGTTCGGACTTGTATTGTACAGCAATTGGACAGTCTGAAGGAAGCGATCGTCCAAAAGCGTGCAAAAGCTTTGGCCAACAGAAGAGGAGTTGTGTTATATCAGGACAGGCTGGAAGGTTCTTAAGCATCCACCTCATAGTCCAGACCTCGTCCCAAAGTGGTTACCGTTGCATTGCGAATGATTTGGCTGGTGAAATGTTGGACTCAAGAGAAGCCAATGAAAATCTCTTGCCACAATTTTTTGCCAATAAAGACAAGGTTTTCTATGAGAAAGGCATAATGGCATTACCTGCAAAAAGTTATCGACCCGAACGGTATATATTAGACATAAATCAATTTTCAATTTAATGCAATTATTTACTAGACCTCTTGTTTTGGAACTGGATCACATTGTTCAGACTAAAGATAAAAATCTGGTTTTGGAATCAGTATACTGGAGTTGTTTTGTTTCAACAGTTTAATTGTACCCCATAAACATTTTTTTTTCTTTATATATAAACATTAGAGCAACAAAAATTCTGAACTCAGTATGACAAAATGTTTTCTTTAAAAAAAAATAATATTTCTCAACAAAGTACTTAATATTATTCTAAATTATCCCAATATGGCTAATAAAATTTTTAATTTTTTTTTAAAGTTTCTCATAAATAAATAAAAACGTGTAACTTATTTTTTCCACAAAATCTTACAAGCCCAACCAATTTGTGGCAAAATAAGTCACAGCTGCAAGCACAAGCAGTTAATTGATATATCAGTTTATGCGGACGTAAAAATGTCAGTTCTGCTCATAGACAACATGAATTTATTTCTTCTTTCTATATGTTATTTTTTTGGTTTTTTTATGTTTTTTGTTTTTCATTCACAAACACGCTATAGGTACATATATTTTTCTGTCTGCTTGGGTGTCAGCCCTCACAATTTGTTGGCTGGCGCTTGGCTATTGCCTCGTCGTACATTAACATAATCAGATTTTTGGATTGAGTTCAAATCATTGCTAATGCCCCGCGTGACTGTTCAAGCACAAACACATACATACATACTCACACACACACACACACATGCATACACGTACACAAATCCACATATAGATATATGTATGTACAGTGTTTGCTATATATGGTAATACTGGCCATCCAACTTGCAATAACAAAAACAATTTGCGTCACTCTAAGCACTTGCTTGCCACATAAGGCGCACGTTATCGCTGCCAGTGACAATGCTGATGCGGCATTTTGCCATTTTGGCAGGTATTTTGCGTGCTCAACGTATTTTTGTCGTGTACACAATGCAATTTGTGCAGAATAGCCAAAAAAAAAAGAGTTATTAAACTTAAGAGTAAAAAAATTAAAAAATTTTTAAAAAATATTTTAAACGACTAAAATATTTTTTTGGAAAAAAAATCCAACAAATTAAAAAAAATAATATGAAATTTTTTTAGCAATAAATGTTAAGCAAAAGTGCATATTACCATGATTTAGCTAATATTCTTCATTAAAACCAGCTTTGTTTGCTTTATTTTTTGTTTAAAAATTTCCAATTTTTTTTACTAACAATTTCATATTTTTTTTTTCTTTTCTTTTTAATGTTAAAACACGTTTCACTTATTTTTATATATACATATGTATATATATATTTTTTTATTTTCAGCGTAAACCTTGCCCTCAACAGTTATTTTCAACAATTATTTTTTATTATTTTAGTATAATATTTTTTTTTAAATTTTTAAAATATTTTTTCACTTCAAACCACACACCCCACACGCTGTAACTTTTTCAAAATTACTTTTATTGCCTCTAAGGCTTTAGTTTTGACTTTGATTTTGATTTTGAACTTTAAGGTATGCGCGACACAACTTGCCACAACACTAACATGGCCACGCTTCCGAGTTAACTGACTTGGAACGTGGCAACGCTCGGCTACGAACATCACATGTCTGCTTATTCACGCGAGCACAACAAAAAAAAAGAAAATAAAAATAAAACCAACCATAATCCACCACAAACGAGTGTAGACGAGCGAGTGAGTGCACGAGCAGCGAATACCAGAGCGTATCTTTGGCACAAACGAATGCCAACGAAGTTGAATTTCAATAAATTTGGTATGTATTTGTTCCGTTGTAGCACGAGCAATGTGCAGTATCGTTGTGGATTTTCTCCGCTCAATGAAAGGGGTATTGTGTTGTATGGAATATGTTCACCACAGCAGCGACTCCACTGCGAATGAGTGACATTTTACCGGCTTTGGTTGACAGCTCCTCGCACTGTACACTGTGACATAACCTTGGTTATACCGCCAATCCACTTATATTTTTTTATAATTTTACCTACGTTTTCCGACTGTATTTGATTTTCGTTTATTATTATTTTTATACTTTTTTTTATTTTCCTCAACATTAATTATTTATTCATTCTTCCCCTAGATCTACATTTTAACTTTCGTTAAATTTTTTTTTCATTTTTTTTATGCTGAACTCTTCACTTCAAATGATTGAAAGCGAAATTCAACACAAAATTCTCAACGCGTCTATTTTATACACATTGCTGTTGTAGCTCCTTGTTGTTGTAGTGTTTCATTTACAACTGTTTTGTGCTCTCATGTTGCTTATTGTATTTACATCCGTTTCATGTACGTCACGTCTGTCTGCCTGTCTCACAGTCCTGCTAAATTGTCCTTTATGTTGCAAAATTTTTTCGGTTGCCGTTTTTTTGGTTTACTTTTGACATTGTTTCTTCGGTCACGTGACCGTTGTCCACGCGATTTCATACAACTGATTAAACTGTCAAATGCACAGATTGGATACAGACAGGTAACGAGTGAATACAAAATAAAGCAAACAACGGTCTTAACCGTCAGTGTGTAGAAAGACATCATAAGTTATATGTAAGTACATATTTAAGTGGTTCTAACGATATCTTAAGCATTTATATTTATATTTATATTTATATTTATATTTATATTTATATTTATATTTATATTTATATTTATATTTATATTTATATTTATATTTATATTTATATTTATATTTATATTTATATTTATATTTATATTTATATTTATATTTATATTTATATTTATATTTATATTTATATTTATATTTATATTTATATTTATATTTATATTTATATTTATATTTATATTTATATTTATATTTATATTTATATTTATATTTATATTTATATTTATATTTATATTTATATTTATATTTATATTTATATTTATATTTATATTTATATTTATATTTATGTTTATATTTATGTTTATATTTATATTTATATTTATATTTATATTTATATTTATATTTATATTTATATTTATATTTATATTTATATTTATATTTATATTTATATTTATATTTATATTTATATTTATATTTATATTTATATTTATATTTATATTTATATTTATATTTATATTTATATTTATATTTATATTTATATTTATATTTATATTTATATTTATATTTATATTTATATTTATATTTATATTTATATTTATATTTATATTTATATTTATATTTATATTTATATTTATATTTATATTTATATTTATATTTATATTTATATTTATATTTATATTTATATTTATATTTATATTTATATTTATATTTATATTTATATTTATATTTATATTTATATTTATATTTATATTTATATTTATATTTATATTTATATTTATATTTATATTTATATTTATATTTATATTTATATTTATATTTATATTTATATTTATATTTATATTTATATTTATATTTATATTTATATTTATATTTATATTTATATTTATATTTATATTTATATTTATATTTATATTTATATTTATATTTATATTTATATTTATATTTATATTTATATTTATATTTATATTTATATTTATATTTATATTTATATTTATATTTATATTTATATTTATATTTATATTTATATTTATATTTATATTTATATTTATATTTATATTTATATTTATATTTATATTTATATTTATATTTATATTTATATTTATATTTATATTTATATTTATATTTATATTTATATTTATATTTATATTTATATTTATATTTATATTTATATTTATATTTATATTTATATTTATATTTATATTTATATTTATATTTATATTTATATTTATATTTATATTTATATTTATATTTATATTTATATTTATATTTATATTTATATTTATATTTATATTTATATTTATATTTATATTTATATTTATATTTATATTTATATTTATATTTATATTTATATTTATATTTATATTTATATTTATATTTATATTTATATTTATATTTATATTTATATTTATATTTATATTTATATTTATATTTATATTTATATTTATATTTATATTTATATTTATATTTATATTTATATTTATATTTATATTTATATTTATATTTATATTTATATTTATATTTATATTTATATTTATATTTATATTTATATTTATATTTATATTTATATTTATATTTATATTTATATTTATATTTATATTTATATTTATATTTATATTTATATTTATATTTATATTTATATTTATATTTATATTTATATTTATATTTATATTTATATTTATATTTATATTTATATTTATATTTATATTTATATTTATATTTATATTTATATTTATATTTATATTTATATTTATATTTATATTTATATTTATATTTATATTTATATTTATATTTATATTTATATTTATATTTATATTTATATTTATATTTATATTTATATTTATATTTATATTTATATTTATATTTATATTTATATTTATATTTATATTTATATTTATATTTATATTTATATTTATATTTATATTTATATTTATATTTATATTTATATTTATATTTATATTTATATTTATATTTATATTTATATTTATATTTATATTTATATTTATATTTATATTTATATTTATATTTATATTTATATTTATATTTATATTTATATTTATATTTATATTTATATTTATATTTATATTTATATTTATATTTATATTTATATTTATATTTATATTTATATTTATATTTATATTTATATTTATATTTATATTTATATTTATATTTATATTTATATTTATATTTATATTTATATTTATATTTATATTTATATTTATATTTATATTTATATTTATATTTATATTTATATTTATATTTATATTTATATTTAGTTGCCTTAAAGAAAATGGTGAATAAAATTTAGCAACAAATAAGCCGCGGCCTAAAACCATTCTGACATTAAGCCACTATGACAAATTTGTTTGTATTTATAGGAGCAAGGTCAACATCATCGATAGATATACATATATATATGTATGCTTAGATGTAAATAAAACACAAGCGCATAAGCGTACACACATATTTATGTAAAACTTGACCTTTACAAAGAAAAATTACTTGTTGTACAAATGTCATTCTCTATAGACGGCTTTTTTCAAAACTATTATGTACAGACATATACACATATATATTATAAACTCACAGAAGACACACGCACACCGCCGCATTTGGAATAATATTTAAAACCAATGTCATAAATCATCGCTGAAACAGAAACTGTCAAAAGTTGAGTAGATTTGGTCACGTTAAATATGTCGTTTTATATACGAGTATATATAACTCCATGCCTCTTGCACCGTCTGCGTCTCCACCGCCTTCGTCACCTCACTCCATTTTCGCCCTTTCATTTAGCAATATATATATTTATACATATATATATGAAATATATGCTACGGACGTTTGTGGAGTGGTAAGCTCAATATTAAGGCAAAGGGGAAGAGGCGGGCATCCGCTTGCCCATTGGTTGGGGATTCTGTTGCGGCGTCGACAGTGACTTGCAGGGTCACTGTTGGCGGCATCCGTCGCTGAACAAATGAATAATGATGAAATTATTATCAACAAACAATCGTACAGTGGTCATGTTACTTCACTTGTTGTTGTTGTTGTTGCTGTTGCAGCAGCTTTCCTTTAGTTACCGACAGCATTGTCGCACTTTATTATTTTCGCTACACTTGTCCTTGTTCTTGGTTTTGTTGTCGTGTAACCAATGTTGGTTGTTGTTTTTTGTTCTTTTGCGGATTTACTTCACTTCCATTACTTCCGTTTATCCCAGACGTGCATGCATAAACAAAAATGCGCAGTTATACATACAGCATTATACATACATACGCCTTTCAGTTTAAAGCTCATTCTTACTCGTACTTTGAACTTCTTTTTCTTTTTCATTTGATTTTTTCTTTTTTTTTCGCCTTCTCGTGGTTCTCCTTACTCTTGAGATGCTCGATATCGTGCAGGAAATATGTAGTAAAATTGGAATAAAAACTCAAAAAAAAAAAACAAAAAACAAAAACAACTGTCATGCATATTTACCTTATCAATGGCTTGTAAGACAGTAGCAACAACAATTAACGAAGTCAATAAAAGAGACAATGAAAACAGTTTAACTCTTGCATAATTTTTCGCATTGTCGAAATGCGTACGGGATTCTTAAGCTGCCGCAGCGAGAATTCCATTGCCATAATTGGAAGGACTTTTAATGAATTTTTGAATTTTTTGGCTGAGAGACATACAGAGCTCATGTACACACAATTGTAGTTACCATACAACGAATGTGCTTGTTTCATACCAGCTCGGAATATTCAACAAAGTATTCGGTGAAAATACTAGTTACAGTTTAGCTTATGATGTAATGGGGTAGAGTCAATCTACTTGGTATGCAGTTACAATCGCCGGGGCTATACTCAATTTCTACTCTTGTACCCACGTGGCGCACCTTGTAAACGTGAGCCGCCCTTATACGAGATGCGGTATCCAACCCGTGTGCAGCCTTGGGTCATGGCTAAAAGAGAGGAAGCTTTGGTAGAGCCGCTCAGACTACTGTGCCTTAAGGGACTGTTCACCAAGGTGAGCGAGCGGCTCGCTATATAAATGTGTGCAAATTTTAAACCGTCCCGTAGAAAGCTTCATCAAAAGATCCCACAAAACTTCGGATAAGAGACTTCAGTTTTTCTGAGCTTTGATTTAAAGACATGCACATGGAATGTCCGATACGTTCATTGAGAGGGTGCCATTGCCCAGTTAATTGATGACCTCGACTTATGACAGTTCCAAAAGTGTAATGGACGAGACAAGGACAGAGATAAGTAGATCGTTGTAACATTTACTACAGCGGGCATTTGAAAGAGCGCACATTTTGGTGTGGGACTCGTGGTGAGAGAGACTCCGTCGCTAAGACTGGCGTTCACCCGTTCGTCCAAGAAAAGGACGATGTGACTAAGAATGCGTTTTATGGACATCTTCAAATGGATTAAGGCTACCTGTAGTACTAGATTTCAAGAAATTTCACCGAGCTAAAAAAGAAATAGGCCGAGATGCATTAGTATGAAGAGCTTGAAAAGCTGGAAAATAGGGATAATACTCGAAGATTCTACGAAGAGGTGCGATAACGTCAGAGTATACTGAATTAACGGAGAGAAAACTTTTGCCGCCTGCTGAATTACAGCGAAAATGAGACAATTGGAGATAGCGAACCCGATTCACCAAATCGATCGAAGAGATCAATCATTGCCACATTACGATGAAAAACAATAAAGTGGCGGGCTGAACTGACAAGCCGCATGCAAATTTGCTCTGCCCAATCCACAAAAACGGTAATGCCACTGTCTGCGCCAATTGCCGTGGGATAAGCCACCTCAAATAACAATCATTGGCGTGTATGGAAGCAAATGAAGAGGAAGACCTCTACTTGACCAAGAGGAAAAGGACTTAGCAGGCTATACTTGGTATTTCGAATTGGCGCTAAGTAGCGAAAAAGAGGTTTGCATGATTTACTTCGAGGCATTCAAATTCACATTTTCTTAGAAGACTTTGAGTAGCGTAAAAGAGACTTATTACTCAGATATATACATTCTTGAGCAGATATGTTATATGCACATATCGAGCCTTTATCACCAACAACGGGCTGTCAACGATAGGAATTTTTCTCCCCTACAAATCAATCCATTTGCTAGTTTTCTTTTGAAATTGAAACTAAATCATAAAAAATACAAGAAATTATCGTCTATGATCGTTTAGCTTTTTGTGATGACTACATTTAGCAGCTTCGGCGCCATCTCTGTTTCCACTTGTTTAAATCAACCTCGCAAGCAGTCGATACCATCCGTTTCATTCTGTTCCTATGATTGCTGTGTTCTATTGAAGTGTGCAAAATGACTTTGATCATTATATCGTCATGATAGCCAAGTTGATAGAGGTTCTCGCTGCAGCGCGTTACGCACCCAGCTCGAGTCCGTTGTGCGTGAGGGTCTCGGTTCGATTATCGCAGCCGGCAAACTCAATTTTATTTTTTATATTTTTTTACTCTTTTTTGTGAAGTAGAACTAGTATACAACTACAATAGTATGAAGTTGATGCATGGTAGGACAATTGTCAGATCGTGGTACTACTACGTACACTACAGTATCGTCCAACCCACCACCTAAGTCGTTGGTGGTTACAGTATATAAAGAGACAATCAAAAGGCTAGTGGAGAGAAGGAAACTTAACATTTTTTGAGTACCAACACATAAGGAGATTGAAGAAAATTGATGAATTGGTTAAAGGTGGGGTCATGTCAGAGCAGGGCGTGTCAGTTTATATCAGAAAAGTCTTGTATGGTGAAGGCGTTAGTTAACTTTTCTTACAAGAGATACAACATGGAGTTCAGCAATTCAGAATTTGGGCGTATGTAGGTATTCTAGTAACACTGTGGACGTTATAGTCTATATGGGACTTCTCAACCTAATTACTACACTATATTTGTCCCTAACAAACGTAAATTTAGTTTGAATGACGGAAGTTTTTATGAATCTAAAGGGTGGTTAAATTTTCGATGTTGATTTTGAATAAAACACAAACTATTTAGGAAATTATTGAAATTTTATTTATTATGATATATTGATATTACTCAATTATGTATGTAACAAAATATCGGCCAAATGAGCGCCGCGACCTCGGCGGCACACCTCCATACGATGGTCCAAATTTTCGATGACGCTGAGGCATAATGGAGTTTCTATGCCGTTAATGTGCCGAATTATCTCATCCTTTAGCTCTTGAATTGTTGCTGGCTTATCGATGTACACCTTTTCTTTCAAATAACCCCAGAGAAAAAAGTCCAACGGTGTCAAATCACATGATCTTGGGGGCCAATTGACATCGCCATTACGTGAGATAACACGGCCATTGAATTTGTTGCGCAAAAGAGCCATTGTTTCGTTTGCTGTGTGGCAAGTGGCCCCGTCCTGCTGAAACCACATATCGTCCACATCCATATCTTCCAATTGTGGCCATAAAAAATTCGTTATCATCTCACGATAGCGAACACCATTCACAGTAACTGCCTGACCGGCCTCATTTTGGAAAAAAATACGGCCCGATGATGCCGCCAGCCCATAAACCGCACCAAACAGTCACTCTTTGTGGGTGCATTGGTTTTTCGACAATCACTCTTGGATTCTCATTCGCCCAAATGCGGCAATTCTGTTTATTGACGAATCCACTGAGGTGAAAATGTGCCTCATCACTGAAGATGATTTTCTTCGAAAATTTTCTTAATAAGTCTGGATAACTTTAACACGTTGTTGGATTGTGTATCTCTCCATGGTTCAAATTGAGTAAGTCTGAAATAGAGGAATGTCAAATTAAATTCGGAAAAAAACTTGGCGTTTAGGTGTGGTTCACATTCAACATCGGCCCTTACAATTTAACCACCCTTTATAATTGATTACATTACACTTCGTGAATACTACAGATACTCAAAGTTAATAAGTTAAAGTAAGAATCTATATTTATGCGATATATTTTCCGATCAACAGCTGTTCCTTTTTGAAAATTAATTAAGTGACGTCCGCTTAAGGAAAGGAACTGAGTGTAGAAATTATTTTTCTAGGAAACTACTTCTACTGACGGCCGCGAAAGCGGAGTGGTTAACAGTACGAACTGCCATTCAGAAGAACAGGGTTTGAGTTCCGGTCTGACTAACAGCCCCACGCCACTCAGAAGAGAACAATCACCTCTGCCTATTTCCGACAGGAAATAAAAGCTCCACACACAAAAACTATCAGTTATTCGGAGGCGGCTTAATGTAAACTGTAGTTCCATCCATCAAATCGGAGGAGAAGCTCGGCTGAAAATCACTTCAGCGGCTATAAATGGCCAATTATATAACTTCTATTGAAATTAAAAAAATAAAAAAATAAATAAAAAACTTTTTAGAAAGGGTTTCATTTAGGTTGCTACAACTACAAAAAGACAATCAATTAAATGTAGCCTGATTTTCGCTTTCATTATTGCTTTCTTACGACATTCTCTTGTATATGTGCGAGTACTTACTTGCCACAAGTGATTATACCACCGCAGTTTGAGCTAAATTACCGCTATTATCCATGTAAATTCGATACGCAAAAGCTAATGACTAACGGTGAAATCTATCGTATAAATTATTCATTGCTTTTGAAAAGGATTCCATGAAATAGCGTATATAATTATTAAGAATTGGAGCAAATAAAGTCAGTGAAAACATATGTATGTCATCATGTGCTTATGGTATACTCGTCTGTCAGTATGTGCCACTCTCGACAGAGTTCGATGACGTTGCCGACCATTTTATGAGTTGTGCAAAAGGACGTAAAGGATAATTGAGCACAATTGACACAATTTTATTTGCTACAATTTTCTTATTCTCCACAAGCAATGCATACACGTATTATTGTGTCTTTTCACTCGTTGCTGCTGCTGCTGCTGCACGCTAATAACGCTACGCTGACGTTGTTTGCTCCAAGTCGCTGAATAAATAATTGAGCGTATTGTCTTCTTCGTCGTTGCATTTGTCATGACTACATATACACATGTACATACAAATACATACAACTACACAACTGTTCAGTTGCATGAATGCATTTTAATAATATGGCGCTTTGTTTGGTGCTTTTGGTGTCGGAGAAAGTGCAGGGATTAAATGCACAAATGACATATATGTATACATATACTCGTACTTATATAATTGTTCTATCTATTTGTATATTTATATATTTGTATATTTATATATGTATGATATATCCCAGAGTGAGCACAGTGTTTTAGACATCATAAATACTGCCACAATAGGGATTATTAGCCACAATTTCATTATTTATGACGTTCCTCGCAAATTTAGCAAGCCAACCAGTTAATCATGGGCCACAACAGAAATTGATTTACATGGCTAATATACTCGTTATTTGTTTAAGGGTGTGTGTGTGTGTGCTTTCATAAATGGTACACACTTACACATGTATATGTATATGTATATATTTGTCATTTATATTGAATTTAATCGAATTGGGTCAATTGTATGCATATGTGAGCAGGTCATTAAACTGGCATCGCACTTACAAAGGCACACAATCACATATACACTTATTCACACACATTTATATTTCGCACACATGTATACAGCTAAATCCATTCTGCAGCAAAATGTCAAGCTAGTCCAAAAAAAATACTAGTTTGCTAACAGAAATTCCTATATAATGTAATACTAGTCTGAAATACATCATATATGAACCACTTACAAAAGAGTTACTATATGACTTAATTTCATTTATTTCATAAATAGATAGGTAAGTGGGTAGTAGGTCAGCTGATACGACGAAGGTTGTTGTGACGCAATGGAGAGAAAACACCTACCTCGTAACGTTGCGATCGACCACAACACGTGCAGGGTAAGCTAAGTACAAAGAACTGAAGAGGGAAGCAAGACGCATTTAAAGGGAAAAGAAGAAAGAGGCCGAAATGCGCATACGAAGAGCTTGAGAAGATAGTCAAGAGTAACGCTCGAAAATTCTACCAAAAGGGTGACCTACAAAACGTTGCAAGAGCGGCATAAACTCTTGTAGAATCCAGAGAGGTGATTTTGTGACTAATGCCCAGAGTATAAATATATAGTATAGCAAATACTACTCTAACCTGCTATATACCACAGTCGATGACGATGGAAAAGACGTTCCATTACCTGAGTATGAAGAAGTTCGAATAGCGATTAGCCGCTTGTAAGCAATAAAGCAGCAAAGGCCGTTGGATTTCCGACCGAACTGATTCACCGGGCAGTGAAGAACTGATAAGAGAGCTACTTGGCGAAATATGGTCGGATAAAAGCATGAGCTACAATTGGAAGTGTGCTCTACCCAATCCAAAATAAAGAATCACATAGTCTGCGCCAAATACCTTTCATCATAACCAGCGTATTATGTGAAAGACTAAGCCCCACCGCCAACAAACTGATTGGACCCTGTTAGTGTGGCTTTAGTCCTTGTAAATTCATCATTGATCAGATATTAATCATGCGACCATTCTTGAAAAAGATTCATGAAAAGATGATCGACAAAAACCACCTCTGCGTCGACTTTAAAGCAGCCTTCGACATTACGAAGAGGAGCTGCGTCTACGCCGCTATGTCTGACTTCGGTATACCCGTAGAACTTATACGGCTATGTAAACTGACTTTAAGCAGCACTAAAAGCTCCGTCAGGATCGGGAAGGACCTCTCCGAGCCGTTCGATACCAAACGAGGTTTCAGACGGTCGCCCCTCTACAGGAAATTTCAACCCCTCCGAGTGTATTTCTGACAAGAAGTAAAGGCTCCTCATAAAAAACCATCATCGATCGGAGGCGGCTTGATGTTGGAACAGCATCAAGACGCAAAACCACAAATTGGAGGAGAAGCTCGGCGAAACTCGCTTCAGCGGTTACAAAGCGACAATTATATAAGTCCAGCAAAATGTATCCTAAACTTTCGTGGTCGAAGGGCAGTGTGCCGTCAGAAACTTGTAGACCGTTTGCCAAGAATGACGGTTTTATTTTGTTTTTGATGAAATCATCATCATGAAATGCCAGCTATTGGAACGTCTGAAGGAAATACTCGCCGTGAAGCGTCCAGCTTTTGCCAACTGGAGGAGAATGGAGTTTCCTCGAGGCAACGCCAGTTCACACACATACTTAGTGACTCGTCAGAATCTCTTAGAGCTTGTTTGAGAGGTTCGCATGCACCTTTCATTCCGGACCGCGCCTCAAGTGATTACCATGATTTGGTTGGTGAAGAATTGGCTTCAAGAGAAGCTCGCGTGTTATCGATAAAAATGTCATAAATCAGATAATTTTGGCTATGTGGCTATGATGGTCTTCAATTGAATGCAAAAGTAATGAATTTCCCTTTACTACACCACTATATTTTTTTACATTCAATGTTCAAAGTATTGCCTATCGGAAGCTGCGATGTTTGCTTGGAGCTCAAGAAAGAATCGAGCCAATTTCTGATACCCTGTTCAGAAGAGAAGCGTACTCCGGTGAGGGCATTCTGCATTGATCTGAACAAGTGGTAATCGGAAGGTGCTATGTCTGAGCTATAAGGCGGGTGAGGTAGAACTTCCCACCCACAGTTTTCCAAATAGTTTTTAACTGGCCTTGCAACATGTGGCCGAGCGTTGTCATGATGAAAAATTATTGATTTGTCTGGTCTGGTCGCACATTCTGGTCGTTTTTCCGCGATGGCCTTTTTCAAACGAATCAATTGTTTTTGGTAGAAGTCCTCCCCATTGATCATCTGACCCGATTTCAATAGCTCATAATAGCGCACACCCTTATGGTCCCACCAAATATATAGCATAACCTTTGCACCATGGATATTCGGCTTTGCCGTGGATGTCGATGGTTAGCCGGGCTTCACATACGATTTCTTGCGCTTTGGGTTATCATAATGAATTCATTTTTCATCGCCAGTGACAATCCGATGCAAAAATGACTTCTTTTGGTGGCGTTGAAGCAACATTTCCGACATGCAGAATCGACGTTTGACGTCTCTTGGCTTTAATTCATTAGGCACCCAATTTCCCAGCTTCTAATGATCTAATCCTAATGATTTTAATCGTCTTAAAACGGTTGCTTGATCAACTCCTAATACTTTTGCAAGTTCTTCCTGCGTCTGGCATGCATCTGCGTCGAGCAATGTCTCCAATTCTTCGTCTTGAAATTTTTTTTGGCTGTCCGGGTCGTGCTCCGTCGTCTAAGTCGAAATTGCCACTTGATCAATTGATTGCCGATGGATCAAAACGACAAAAATAAACAGAAACCACTTAGAGAAGCGATCTTTTGGAATCGGTTGTGCCAAAAAAAATTATGTTTTTAAATCACTTAAGCAATTAACTTTAAAAGAGGTCGTTGCCCATTCAGACTCGGTATGACACCGCCTTGTAAAGAAAATGATCGCCTAGTTGCATTGCTGAACTAAGCCTTTGATGAATTGAGCAATCAACAAAACTTCAGAATGGGATGAAAATGAGTATATAGGCTCTACTATACCTATAGATTCCGAAGA
Source organism: Ceratitis rosa (assembly GCA_037013455.1). Taxonomy (NCBI): domain Eukaryota; kingdom Metazoa; phylum Arthropoda; class Insecta; order Diptera; family Tephritidae; genus Ceratitis; species Ceratitis rosa. Next base: position 98,888 of record JAWMAG010000009.1, read on the forward strand.
AAACGATCGTTTTGAACAACAAGATAACCGAGTTTTCAGTTAACTTTACCTCCTGCTTTAGGGTACATACATAAATTTGTCAATTGAAAAGACTACTTGAGCATTACCATTTTTCAGTAGTTTCGATTTAATTTTCAGCTAGTTCATTTCGCTGCCGGGTTCAAGTAATCACTAATGAATTTTCCAATACGCAATTAATGAAATTGGTGAACCAAATAAATTTACAAATCGAAATATTTACACATACTCGTACATACGAGTACACATATTTTCAAATTTAAATAAATTAGATTTTTGTAATTTCGCTCAATTAATAAACCATTTTGTTGTGTTGTTTGTAATTAGCTAAATACTCATCAAGTAAAACCGCTAACAAATTCACTGCTTAGATATAGGGTAAATTAGTGGAATTGGGAGTTCCCTTACTTCTTTACAACCCAAGTTAGGACGAGTAGGATAAGTGAATTTTTAAATATTTCTCTAATTAGTTTCAATTAAAATGTCTAGCTACCTCTTTTGACAGAAACAATTTGTGACATTCCACTGCCACCAATGACTTATACATACATACATATAAAGCAAACATAAAATAGTACAATAATATTTAACGAAAAAATTACAATAAAATTAGAAATTGCACAAATCACGGCTCGATCAGAATCCAAAATTATGGGGAAAAGGTAAATTCTTCCAATTGCGATCGCCCATCGGCAAAGGAATATCAACAAGGCCGAGTATATTTCTGGCATGAAATAAAAGCTCCTAATAAAAATCCATGGCTGTGCGGAGGTGGCTTAAAATAAACTGTAGGGAAGGCTCATACCACAAATAGGACAAAGACACTCCTTTTTCTTAATTTGCTTTAGCATTGCAGGCGAGTCTCTAATAGGGCGACAGTTGTTAATTCTTTTCGTAACTCAATTCCAATTGTGCATACCAAGTGAAGTTTGTATATTCTTCATTTTATTTTTTCATGTGGTAGAAGTTTCTCTAAAGGCAGACATTTTTCATTATTCCGCATGACGTGACTTCCCAGTTGACGCCTGATCGTATACAATGTCGTATACCTCACTGTTCCATCGTCTACCATATTTCCTGTTGCTGATCTAACAAGGATCATAAATACACTGCAGAAAATTTCTCTGAAAGCACTGACCAAAAGCGATACCTTTACAAAACATCTGATCAACTCACAACTTCTGATTTTAGACCAAGTATCTCCTAGATCATTTTAAAGCGAACTAAAGCAAGAAGGTGCCAATGCGCAAAGGACCATAAATCGTTCGCAAAATTTTTCTCTTGAAGACTCCTAGATCCGACTAATCAGATGTTGACATCGTCCACACTTCTGCGCAATATAGTAGGACTGGTATGATGGGTGACTTGTAGAGTTTGGGTTTCGTTCGGCGAAAAAGAGCTTTACTTTTCAACTGCCTACTCAGTCCAAAGTAGCACCTGTTGGCAAGAGTGATTCTGCGTTAATACTGGCTCCAATTTAGACGAATTTATCTACGACTTTAAAGTTATAACTGTTAACAGTAACGTGGGAGCCGAGTCGCGGATGTGATGACTGTTTGTTTGATGACAAGAGATATTTCGTCTTGCCTTCGTTCACTACCAGACCCATTTTCTTCGCTTCTTTATCAAGTCTGGAGAAAGCAGAACTCACGGATAATGTCAATACCATCGGCGTATGCCAGCAGCTGTACACTCTTATAGAAGATTGTACCTTCTCTATTCAGCTTTGTAGCTCATATTATTTTCTCCAGCAATAAATTAAAGAAGTCACACGATAAATAGTCACTTTGTCTGAAACCTCGTTTGGTCCCGATCCTGATGGATTTTTTGGTGCTGCTTAAGGTCAGTTTACATAGCTGTATAAGTTTTGCGATAATACCAAATTCAGACAAAGCGCCATAGAAGCAGCTCTTTTTCGTGCCAAATTTGCAAAGAAGCAGAAGTATGCACCTGATCGACTCTTCACCACCTTATTTGAATAGCTCGGCCGGTAATCCATCGGTCCCTGCTGTTTTATTGCTTTTAGGCCGCCGATTGCAAACCATGTACAATATATATTGAAGAAACTCGCTTTAATGCGGGTTGTGGCAAGATGATCACCTACCAAGTAGTAAAATGGTAGTACTCAGTATTTCTCTGAACCCCTCCAATACCAGAAGACGACTGCTTTCCTTGTAGCATATATTACAACGACCTCTTCTGCACTATGCAGATCCCGTTCATTCCATCTTTTGTATGATGAACTTGTCAGACTTAATTTTAACGAATGTTCCCACAAGAAAGTTTCAATTAAGGGACTAGAAATTCCAGGTGTATGCCCTCAATTTATAGTCATTTGTTCCTTTGTCCTGGTAATCAAAAATATAGTTTATTTACAAGTCTTGTTGAAACTTTTCATTGCACCTGATTGTTCACATGATGGCACCCTTCAGCTCAGCGTATAAATTTGTATAGGCAAGATGAATTAATTTGGGTACATACGCTTCTCCATACGCGTACACCATACAATAGGTAAACCTAGAAATAACTTTAAGATATTCAGTATACGTATTTCGTCTTTAGTTGGCCGCTTTAGTCCAGTGTTAGCAAAGTGAAAGGTTATGGCTTCGAGTTCTGGACAGATCAACATATGAAATTCTGAAAACTAATTATTTTTTTCTTCAATTACAATCGCTCTAAGGCAAGCAAAGTCAACCTCTTTGAATGTAATTCTAATATAGATTAAAAAATACTTCTTTAAAATACATTAGCCATTTGGAAGAGCCTTTGATTAAACTCTATGTTCCTCTGCTTTTTGGAAAGCACTCGACGAAATGGAGGAGGAGCTCAACCCAAACTTGCTTCAGTGGTTATACAGCGTTAGTTAAATACGAGTATGTATGCATATTCCTTCGAGCACGAGAACATAATACAATGTAAGTAAAGAAAATAGCACGAATATTATGCTCACTTCCCATGTAAAGGTAACAACATTTAAAAAAAGAATACTAATTCAGTAATTAATATCACAAACTAGGCAACATCGAATTTACAGAGTTTTACATAATACTCTACTAAGCTTTTTCTACTCTTAATGACCGTAAGTCACCTCGTTTAAAAAACAACATCAACGTTGACCTGTTTTTGTGTAATAAAAATTGGCATTTTCTGTTGTTAAAACATTTCCAATCAATCTTCGAAAGCAACTCTGTTGAAATAATTGTAACGAGGGTTGAAAGAGTAATGGCCACATAAAGGTTGGTACATACATACATATACGAGTATTTACCTCATTCGCAATAATCAATAAAGAGTTGACAAGAAGTCCTTTTAGCATACTGCATAGGTAAATAAGGATTTATAGTGTTATTTGTTGTTTTAAAAAGTTTTTTTTGTAATTTTTAATGCATTGGCACATTTTTTCCTGGCAAACTAATCATTCTTCTAAGACATACACGTACGGTCACCTTAATTGAAAAATGTACCTTTGGGTTATCCATTTTGGGGTATCAAGAGTACAGGTCTGTATTTTAACATCCGTCAAACTTAACTGTCAACTTAAACATATTTTCTAGATGCTTTTTCAAGTCATTGTTATATTAAATTATTTTTGGGTTTTAGTTTTTTATGGAACTGTTTCAGACCATGTATTTTTTGGAATTATAAACCATTAAATTTCATGCAAAAATAATGGTTTACTTTTTACTATACCTAATAAAAAAGGGATTTTATAAAAAAAATATTTTAAATGCATTTTATGTGTATATGTTTATTTCGAAATCGCGAAATGTATAATCCTGTACATTATACATTAAGTACCTTTATTCTACTTTCATTTCTTACTTCACTTTCATTAAATCGAATGATCAATCTTAGTGCATGGCTGAGTGGCATTGCTTTAAAAAGTGAAATCAGTAAAGTGTAAATATGCAAACAGAAGAGCTGAGTTGAAAACTATGAAAAAAGTGAATATGAATTTCAAAAAAAATGTATGGCATGCATTCCTTTCAGCTTTATTTAATTTTATATTTTAAAGCCATAAATAACTTTCGAATGCTGCAAATATTTTTATTTATAATTTTGTAAATAATAATTAAATTAAATAAAAGCATTTTAAATTAAAATGCAAGTGTTGTTGTGCAAATATTGATACATACATACACATATTTATTTTAAATAAATCCCATTTACATACCAATGAAATCAAATTTTTTTTACACATTAAGCCATTAAATTGTTTGCCTTTAAATGACAAACCCATTTCCAATATAAATAATTATACGCGATTTAATTAATCAATTATTACATGAATCGAATGAAGTTTCACAATGAATTTTCACTCTCAATTTTTTTTTTTTTTTTTTGCTTTATTTCTTTCTTTTTTGAACTGGCTTTTCAATATAACATTTGTAATTTTGTAACGCATTTGATTTTGCTCTTTTTTGTTGTTGTTGTAATTTCCATTGACTATTTACTGTTTGTTTTGTTATTTTGTTATTTTTCTGTAATTTTTTATTTGCTCAAATTAAATCCTTTTCACACTCAATTTAATTCAACCGCACACAAGCTGACAGCTGCGCCAATACAGTTAATCACAAAGTCGACCGTTCGTTTGGTTAGTTGTATAGCCGCACAGCTGGTGTTTACCGTTTACAACGTTTGCACCGTTTGCACCGTTTCACCACACTTCTTTCTGCATATATACACGTATCTATCGTAACTATCTTTGTCGGTATCGAAGTTGGTAAACCGCAGCTTTAGAAGTCAACAAATGAGCATACACACACACACACTCACACTGACTCACATACACGTGGCATATTTGGATTCACATATACATAAATGATATAGTTATAACTATATAAGTGTATAAATTATTGTTTACAATTAACTTTCACCCACAAATAAGTGATTAACAATTTTCAACAGTAGCTTAAGCAAATGTCCAAAGTAATTTACGGCGCATCCCTTTTGCGTAAAAAAACTGGGAGACTGGGCTTATTATTTCAGAAAATCTTGGTACTCAGGTATTAAATAGTTAAGCATGTCAAAATAAAATTTTCTGCTTGCCTTGAGTTGAAATGGTTTTAACACATAGCAGGAGATCATAATACAGGAGAGAATTCATCGCCTTTACATAGAACAAATTGACACCCTGAGTTTGCGATGTTTAATGGAAAAAAATTGAATCAATTGTTAGAAAAATAAAATAAAAATAAAAAATAAAATATAAAAATAAAAACAAAAAATAAAAATATAAATAAAAAAATATATAAAAATAAAAATACCATAAAAATAAAACTTAACAATAAAAACAAAAATAATAATAAAAACAAAAATAATAATAAAAATAAAAAAAAAATAAAAATAAAAATAAAAAATAAATAAAAAAATATAAATATAAATAAAAATAAAAATAATAATAATATTGTAATAAAAATAAACTTTCCCGAAACAAGCACTTCACCGTATAAACGAGTATCAATATAAACCACCTCGTGGTTAGGGTCGGACCCAGGCGTAAAAAGAACGGTCTAATGTAAAAACAGCAGCATTGATCTTGTGTGAAACTACCAACTTCTGTATACCAGGTGTGTTAGTTGAAATTTGCCGGTTTTTCCATAAAGAAAACCCTTAATTTTCAGAGGAATCTCAAAATTTTTTTATTCAAAGTATTGACCATTGGTTTCTACACATTTCGCCCATCTCTCAGGCAAATTATGGATACCATTCCAAAAAAACTTTTTCTCTTTCGAGGCGAACCATTCGGCGAGCCATTTTTCGATTTTTTCAAAATTAGAGAAGCACTGCTCTGCAAGGGAGTGTCCCATCGATGCGAAAAGGTGATAGTCGGACGGGGCGAGGTCTGTAGAGTACGGCGGGTGCGATAATATTTCCCAATTAAGTGTTTTTAATGTGGCTTTCACCAGTTTAGCGGTATGAGACGACGCGTTATCATGTTGCAAGATAAATTTGCTATGTCTTCGGGCCCATTCCGACCGTTTTTTAACCAACGCATGATTCAAATTGATCATTTGTTGTCGGTAGCGATCCGTGTTCACCGTTTCACCAGGTTTTAACAACTCGTAGTACACCACACTGGTCCCACCAAACACAGAGCATTGTCTTACGGACAAAGCGATTTGGCCTTGCAGTCGATGGGCCAGTCTCACCAGGGAAAGCCATGATTTTTTTCGCTTCGGGTTCTCAAAATAAATCCATATTTCGTCCCCCGTGACAATTCGATGCAGAAAAGATTTCCTTTCGAATCGTTGAAACAGCATTTCACAAACGGTTTTTCGTTTTTTTTCCATACTTCTGGATCGTTCCCATGGCTTTTAAACCGGCGAGCTTCAGCTGCTTTTCTCTTTTGATGAAATAAGAATGCCGCAAATTCGATTTACTTGGAACGAAACTCGACATATTCACTGAGGTAAACAAACATGACGCTATTATTTTGGCGGAATGTGACTGGCGTATTTTTGTAGGTTAATATCAATAGAAAAAAATTACATACATGCCAAATCATAGAAATTTATACATATTGCTAGCGACATCTACTAGTAAAATCGGCACACTCCAACAAACACACCTGGTAAATGGAAGGCCACTTTAGATTAGACTATAAGTGCATAAGGTACCCCTAGTCAATTAAAACAAGTGAAACTCCAGATGCGAACTCTAATCATAGGGTGACTTTTGATCACCTAAAACACTTCCCTTACCCGCTGAAGGGAGTGGGTAGCTATAAAATAATTTAAACTAATTCATACTCAGGCATTTTTAATTAAAAAACAAAAATATTACAGGTAAAGTAATGATGCAGTGTACTTTTAAACTTAATTCCAAAACAAAAAAAAAATTCTTAATCTGATAGCAGAAATTTGACTTTTCTTCGTCGTCGTAGGTACTGATTACGCAATCATTTTCTTACCTATTTGGCGCCTTGGGGTCTTTCTTCATCTGGTCTTTCTAGCGGAGTGGATGTCTTCCTCCTCTTCCACCAGCTGGTAGTGTATCGAAAACTTTCAGAGCTCAGGTGGTTTTATCGATTCGGATGGCTTGATCTAACCAGCCCACAGCGGCTAAGCTTCATTCGCTGAACTACTTTAATGTCATTGTATAACTCAAACTGCCCATCGTTCCAGCGTTCTGCACCATATAGTAGCACAAGTATGATGAGTGACTTGTAGAGTTTGATTTTGGTTTGACGAAAGAGGGCTTTACTATTCAATTGCATATTGAGTCCAAAGTCGCTCCAATTGGCAACAGTTTTGACTGTCAATAGTGGTGAGGAATGCGTTGACTGTTTCTTTGATGACAGGAGCTAATTCATCTTGTCCTCCTTCACTACCAGACCCATTCGTTTCGCTTTTTTATGAAGTCGCAACTCTTAAACATCAACCAACTGGGCAGCACCTTCCCAATTAAGGGACAGGACATTCCAGGTGTGGACCGTAAAATTATGAATAGAATATCTCAACAGAGACATTAATTGGGTTTTAATTGTAGTATTTTTCTATTGCGGCCGCGGTAGCCGAGTGGTTAGCATTGCGTACTGACATTCGGAAGGCTCGGGTTCAAATCCTGGTGTCATACTAATATCCAAAAAATTATAGAAAATTAATTTAAATAAAAATTTAAGTTAAATTTTCTAATTGCGGTCGGCCCTCGGTAGGGAATGTCCACCTCTCCGAGTGTATTTCTGATATGAAATAAAGTTCCTTATAAAAAACAATCAGCGGTTTAGTATAAACTGTAGGTCCCTCCGTTTGTTGGAAAAACATCAAGACGCAAAACCACAAATCAGAGCGCACGGTCGATATTCGCTTCAGCAAAGCGCCAATTATATATTTGTTTCCTATACGGAGGGCTCCACCCACTGCGACTATTATTAAATTTCGGTTTCTATCTAAAGAACATTTCATTCACTTTTTACTTTTCTAAGCCTATAAGAAGTTCGCGTCCGCCCAACAGAAGTTTCAGTTGGATTTTATTATGAAAAGACCTCTTTGTCAGTTGAAAGGAGATTCGTGTCCACTCAGTAGAGGTTTTTTGTTCAACATTATAGGAAATAATGCTCGGCGACTAAGACAGAGTCCTCCTTAAGAAGGGTCATTTGTTCTGAAAATTTCACTCAAAACTTGGTGCATGAAAAAACTTACGCTCAAGAGAGGTGTCCGTCTAATAGAATTGAGAGAGATTTCTCTGTATTTTGACATTTTTTGTTGAGAAAACTCGATATCCGTTTTGCTGTACCACAGTGAAAGTATTATTTTTACCCATAAAACTGTTTGTGCTGCAGTATATTTTATCATCCGTATTTCATTACAGTAGCCAGATTTTCGGAACTTCTCAAACTAAACGCTTTGCAGATTTTCAATCAGTGATCAGCTCAAAAGCCCGTAACCCAATAAAAGGAGTTATTACAGTCATATTCGGTCGTTTGTGCCGCATAACTTTTATGATTCAATAAGTCATAAAATTTAGTGCAAACATTCACATACATACATATGTGTACGAGTGTATCTATTTACAACACATCAATTACAGCGACAAACCAAAAGCAAACCCAATAAAATGTAATGCTTTAGCAAGGAAATAAGAAATAAGAAATAAGAACAGCAATCGAATTGAAATGCCTGCAAGCGGAGCGTTGCCATTAAATATTTATAGCCTTCCAGCTTTGGAGGGTGTTTCATGGCGCATTAGCGCAAACTGAGCGAGGCGTCAAGCCCACAAATGCGTGCATAACAAATATATAATTATGGAAATATGTAAATATGTAAGCAAACACACATTCCTTGTTGAGCGCAGAAAACCGTTCACGCGTACCGCGCGCACAGGACGCGCGCACTGCCCAACCCATGTTATATCTTAATCAGTAAAGTAGATAATGAGGCGATGTCGAAGCAAACCGTTCATACGTTGTGTTGTGTTGAACAAATGCATGCCACAGCTATTTGCAACACATTAATTTCGCTGTAACAAACCCATTTCGTAATCGCAACAAATTCTTAATGCAACGCAACGCACTGCTCGCCGTTCGACTCCGCTTCCAGCGCGCGCGCGCCCTCGTCTGCTTCTCAAGCTTCAGATTCTAAGGCCGCTAGCTGGCTGTCGTACCATGAACGGAAATATTTAAATACCACTTGCAAGGCGCTTACAATAACTAACGTGGCGTTGTTAGCGTCAGTGGTGTCGCCTTCGCTGCCATTGGCGGAAGTGTTAACGGTATGTTGCGGTTGAACACGCGAACGCTTGCAGCGCACAAACGCCAACAACTCACTAAGTCAGTCGATTTAGCAGATAAATATAAATTTCTTACAAATGTGCAAGTGGCAGTGCGAGCGGTCGGCGCGCGCGATGGGCTTGGCGTGCACGTTGGCGTTGTGGTTTAATGTGTTCGGAAGTGGAAACTTCAAAACAAGTTGAGCTTTTCCGCCAACATTATTGTGCTTAGTGTTGTTGTTGCTGTTGTTGTTGTTGTTGTTGTTGTAGTTATTGCACCAAGTAGATAATGCGCACAGCCCACTTCACTCGATTTATGCATAAGTCATGGAAATATGTGCGCGTCCACACGCCCTTGCAGCAGGAACGCGCTTTGTCTTGCGATAATCGCCAGCAGCGCTTGGAGCGTTGGCTGCATTGGCGGAAATTCAAGGAATTGCTGAGCGTCACATTAAATGTTTTAATCAAGATTTATCTGTAATATTATTTCTGGTCGTTGCAGCTGTTGCTGTTGTTATTGCTGTTGTTGTATCATTGTTGTTTTGGCATGTCAACGCGCTGTGGAATATTGCAATGCAAGAATATTATTTGTTTGCTTTTTCTATATCACTTTCTCTCTTTGAAACGATTTTATTTCATTTCTAATATTATATCTTATTTAATTTGAAACTGCGCTTTATCTCATTGACACAAACACACCCACACACATACACACACACACAGCGAGCGAGAGAGAAAGAACGTAGCGTAAAAGAGAAGTAGAATGATTAAAACGAAATATTTTAAATGTGTTTTGAAGAGACAGCAGAGCAGTGAAAGCCTTTTGAACTTGATTCATTTCCTTCACTATTTTAATTTCCTTTTCCTCAACAAAATCGTAACTTTTATTAAAAAGGAATATTGTTTCAGTCCTTGGCATTTTAATGACAGCATCGCTCAAGAACAGAAGAGGATTTGTAAATTTATATCTACTCCTAATAGTATGATATCGCATAAAAGCAGGAAAAATGTGAAGAATGAAAGAGAATTTAGCAAAAGTTTTGTTTATTGATCTAACTTTTCTCAGAATGGTTTCAGTTTATGAGAAAATCGAGTTTACTGAAATTGTAGCTGAAAAAAAAAAATGGTTAGTTTTAGTGCTCAATTTTGTCATAAATGTCATGAAGAGCTGGAGAGGCTGACTGACAAGGATAATACTCGAGAGTTCTACAAAAAAGATGTGCCAACTTACAGAAGTTTTCACAAAAGGAGTAAACGCTTGCTGGTCCCAGAGTGATGATATAGTAATAGTGCACAGGGTATACAGAATTCATGGTGAGATTTCTTTTCTAGCTTGCTGAATAGCAGTGGCAGTGCAACATTAGGAGATGGCGATCGCGTTCCCCAATCGACGACGTTCGAACATCTGTGCGACACTGATCCTGTAGCGAAAACTTTCATAGCTTGAGTATTCTTATACATCCGGACCAGATGACCTTGGAGAGTTTGGTCTTCGTTCGTCGTTTCGATTGCCTACTTAGTCCAAAGTAGCACCTGTTGGCCAGAGTGATTCTGCGTTGGATTTCAAGGCTGATATTATTATTGGTGATGTTGCTGGTTCCTAGATAGACGAAAATATCTATGACCTCGAAGTTATGACTGTCAACAGTTACATGGGAGCCAAGTCGCGAACTCTTTCACTACCAGACCCTTATCCTTCCCAGACTTAGTCAGTCTGGAAAAAGCAGAACTCACCCGCTTGAAAAAACCCAAAGCGTCGCAGGCCGATGGAGAACTGGTAAAGTGCATGCATTAGGTTCTGTTAGGATGATAGCACAACCGATGATTGGAACCTAAGTGTGCTCTGTTCAATCCAATAAAAGAGTGGTTCAGTCTGCTGCAATTTCGGTGGAATAAGCCTTCAAAATATCGCCTATAAGGTCCCTTGGATCGTATAATGCGAAACACTAAGGCCCACCGCCAAAAACTGAACAAATCTTATCTATGTAACTTTAGATCTGGTAATTCCGCCATTGACCAGATATTCACCACATAATAAATCTTGGAAAAGACCCATAAAAAGGGGATCGGCACAAACCACTTCTTTCATCGATTCTTTGATTTAAAATTAGCCTTCGACGGCACGAAAAGAAACTACCTTTACGCCGACATGTCTGGTTTTAGTATCCCTACAAAAGTTATTCTGCTGCGCAAACTGTGCAAACTGATGTTAAGCAACACCATAGGTTCCGTCAGGATCGAGCCTCTCAGAGCCGTTTGATTCCAAACGAGAGCTTGTCGTATATCATCATTAATTTATTTCTGGAGAAAATAACACGAGCTCCAAAGCTTTGCAAGGTCTTTGCCAGCTCCACAAAGCGATATGGAGACAAGATGTTATTACATTTTTCATACTCCTTCTCTTTCTTATTTTAATGCCTTTTTTAGTTTGTTTTTGGAATTATGTGTCGGATTTTTGCGTCGAGCAGTCGGTAGGCTTGTCATTCGCAATGCAAACGTCCCTCCTTTCGGGCCAGGAGTCTGTTTCGCTATTAGCTTTCAATGTTCTGGTTTTTTGTTGTGTTTTCTGATCTAATGTTGCCATATTCTACTTCGGGATTGATCTGTATACTCGTATGACTGTTTATGTATTTTTTATTCGTTGTTCGTTCAGTTTAATGTCTATGGATGATCAGATGATAAGTCTGCACTGGATACGTAAGAGGCGACTAAAATCCAATAGGTCCCGCGACAGTTCGGAACGAACCAGATTTTTTATCCCAAAAATTATTTTGAGGAATATTTTTGCGGTTACAACAACAACAACAACATATACTAAACTCCTATCTATCTACGTTTTTAGAAACTGCAAAGTCAATCAAGTCAGATAATTTCCTTGGCTCCGTAGGCCAGTAAGTTTGTTATCTTGGCGAGATAAAATCGTATATATTTTTGATACTTTCTCTTTACTGGCGAAGACACCGCTTATCAAGTACAGCCAAATCCTCCTCTACCTGGTCTTTCCAACGGAGTGGAGGTCTTCCTTTCTCTAGAAATTTCCAAACGCCGACTCACTGTTGTTGGTACTTGTGATAATGTTACATAACTTTCGACTTTGGGTATGCTTCGCGGATAAAAATCCATCTCCTATGGCCATGAAAAAGTCACTAAATTGATTTTCAAAAGTGATCAAAGTTGATCACAACCAGCTTGTGGCAAAGGAGTGAAGAAATCTGTGCTTTAAATGGTTCCTTCTGAGTACAGCTGGAGCGCCGTGACCTTGATATCTGAATGATAAGTGTTCTACACCTTAAACCCAGGAATATAAGAAAATACAAATGTATGGAAATTTAAAGTTTTTATAGAATGCTTTCACAGCAAATGTCGCTCAAAGGCATACAAATGATTTTCTTTAACTGGTAGACATAAACTGTCTGTCTAATTGATAAATATACTTATATTGAAAGCTTTTATTGACAGTTTTCTGCAATAGTTAATGCAAAATTTATTTCAGTAACAAAAAATAATTTAAGTTTGTATTTTGGGCCAATGTATATGTTTTTGTTGGGTTATATAACCCAAAAAATAATTTAACTTTTTTTTTTTAATTTTATCGTTAAAGAAATAGTATTTGCATACAGTTCAACTGAGTTTTTTATTTATTTATTTATTTTTTTGGTAAAAAAGAATAAAATTTCAGCTGAAATTCACATCACTTGCGGCAGTGTAAAGCTCATATGTAAATCATATAATCAGACACACACATACTAGCCTACATACCAATGATCGCTTACACTAATGACACCAATAATAAGCTAACTTTATCGTGAAATATTCTAATGTTATGTCGCTGGTAAAAATCAACTACTTTGCTTACTGCTCTATGGTACTCACTATTTGCTCAGCGAACCAACGCAGGAGAATTTTGTGTATTATCATCACGTAACCCTAATAAGCAGATAAAAATACACGTAATTTGTGGCGCATGCAATTCTCTGCTACTACATCCAATGCCAGCTCTCTCGCAGGCAGATTTATGAGATTTTTGAGGGCGGGTCGCTTAGATAGGACGCAGCTGACATTTGTGGTAGTTTCTTCCAGTTGAATGGTGCAGATAAAAATAATTTTACTGTTGACGATGTAAAAGTTTAACTTTAGAGGTAATACTTACAGCGAAGGATAATCATTTTTAATGTCATAAATGCGTACAGAAGTTAAATTTAAGTCTTAGTTTTCGGTAAAAATACACAACAGTTACTACAATGTAAATGCTAGTGCAACAAATTGTTCTGTCTTGTGCGATTTGGAAATTTTTAACTCGAATAATGAAGTTTCGAAATTTATAACGAATTAGTAATGCATGAAAACAGACGAAATGAGAATTTCAAGTTTATATTTTAGTTGTTTTTTACAACTTACAACCAGTTGATATCATCACAATTAGCCAAAAGAAGTGACTGTATTTACCACAGCGTTCAACTGGGACTCCATTCGGAAGGCTCGGGTTCAAATACTGGTATCGTACCAACATCCAAAAGCTATAGAAAATGGCAGGCGATATCAACCCCCTGGTATGTATTTCTGACATTAAATAAAGGCTCTTCATAAAAAATTCATCGGACGTTCAAAGGCAGCTCAGAATAAACTGCAAGTCTCTATATATTTGTATATATATTAGGTCAAGTAAGCAGTTCGTTCGGTTTTTATCTAAGAGATGGCGTTATTTTCCACAGTACTAGTGTTACGTGTCGCATCATGTCATACTATACGGCGCTGAAAACGTGTTTATTCGCGCTAAAAGTTTGTCTTTGACAGTTTTTCGATTGATTGACTCCGTACGTTGTGAGCGCGCGTCAAAGATGGACACCAGCAAAGCGCAAATTCGCTAAATTTTACAATTTTTCTTCGATCAAGGCGAAAAGGCAGCCAAAGCGGCTGAAAAAATTAATTTAGTTTATGGGCCCTATACTGTAAACGAACGTATAGCACAAAAGTGGTTTGCTAGGTTCCATTCCGGTAATTTCGATGTCAAAGATCCACCACGCGTCGGGAGGCCTGTCGTCGAAAATTCCGATAAAATCATGGAAATATTGGAAACAGGCCGTCACGTGAGCACTTGAAGGCAGCACTCATCCACAAGAGGTCATCTTTGATCAACAGCGGTCGAATTGTGTTCCATCAGGACAACGCCAGAACTTTTTACTTGACCTAGTATTTATCGACAGTCAAGGGTATTTGAGACAATAATCTCATATCGTGTTACGTTAGAAAATGTCTCTAGAAGCAAGGAAGCAGTAAATAGGGCGGCCGAGGACAAGTGGCAGCTTTTGTACTGGGTTCTAGGCTACGAAACCAATATGATCAAAAAAATAGTTGAGAAGATTACCAAAAATGTCATCCATCTTGCTAGTGTATCAGTAAAGGAAATACAGAAGTCGCTAAAAATGATCACGATGAGATGAAACCCACTAGCGACATCAAAAATCACCAAAATCCTGTGAAATTAAGCAGCAAGAGAAACACCCACACCTTGCTTACGCCTAAGGAATAAAAGCTAGTCGATGTGGAATGGGACTCAACCTGCTGACAGTAGTTGGAATGGGCATTAATAGCAGTTCAAAGGATAATTAGAAGAGGCTTCAAATTAGATATTAAAGCTCTTTTAAAACTTCGACTACTACCTAAGAGCGTAATCAAATGAACTTCCACCTAGCACCACAAAGGGCCAACAGGTCTATGTAACGCGTATCAGGCGATCAAGGTAACCTAACCCTACATATGAGACTTGATTGGCCAGATGCATTTTTGACACAAAATTTCCGAAAAAGATTACAGCAAGCCACTTCTGGGTCCGGCGTTCATTTATAGCATTCTCACCGTTAATCGTACAAATTTTTCGTCCTACTTCGGCAGCTTTTTTACCTTTTTTCATTAAATTGTATAAAATGACATATTTCTTCAAATATATCGCTCAGTTTCAAAGCAAAAGAAGTTTTCAGCCGTAGGACGGAAGGAACTGTTTCGTGAAAAATATTGACAGTTCAGCCTTAAAACAAGTTAGCTTAATACCATCGGTTTGGAGTTACCCAAAGTAGTAATATAAACATTATCTAGTGACAAAAACCGCCGAAATGCTTTTTGCTCGACTTTCATTGGCGACGAAATATTTTATGTACATATTGTACTTAAAATGAATGATTTGATGAAGTAGTATTTTAAACATAATTAGTTAAATAAACCTTACACCAAATACTTAAATCAAATGGTAATTAACTTTCCACTTCCTAAAGAAGAAAAAAATATGTTTGTAATTTTTTGCTATACCATAAATATATATAAATTCCCTTAAATGCATGTGTAAATTTATTCGTAACGTTTTTTATGCATTCATAGGTATTTAACAAGTGCAAATTGCGACATTGCAACAATATTGGCAATCACCTCACCACTACTGACCCACTTGACGGCAATTACATGCCACTCATCAGTCAC
The DNA here is from genome assembly GCA_037013455.1 of Ceratitis rosa. Lineage (NCBI taxonomy): Eukaryota > Metazoa > Arthropoda > Insecta > Diptera > Tephritidae > Ceratitis > Ceratitis rosa. The sequence continues at coordinate 114,587 of JAWMAG010000009.1, forward strand.
CAATCACCTCACTGCACTTAAAGCTCAACTACTCGACAGCTCGTTTTGCCTGCGGCCGACCAACAGTGGGGCGAAAATGCAAATTATATCGCAAATTATTAAATGAAATTGATGCCAAGTGTACTTGAAATATTACATTTAAGTGTCTGCTGTATGCTTGAGTGCAGTGGGGGAGCGTGGGCAGAAAGGGGGAGTTTTAATAACTTTAACTAAAAAGAAATTGAGAAATTGATGAAATTCATATTTGAGAGATAAGTATTTGTAGGTGAGTGTGTATTTATTATTTGTTAATGTTTTTAAAATTAATATTGTAGAAAATACTGATAGACGGCTGACGACTTGACTAAATCATCTTTTTTATTATTCCATAAATTTTAAATCCTATTTTTGAGTATGTAAACTATTTTATAACCTCGCAGGTACAATATACCTGATCCTTCAAAAAAAGGTCTCCATCTATCTTCGTTTCTGAGAGCTCACTTCAAGCCGGAGATCGTTTCATCTGACGACATGACCTTCTCCCAGAAACTTCTCATCATTTGTCGTCATCGTCGTTGCTTCTATACAATCAAATATGACGGATGCGATGAGCGATTTGCAAAGTTTTGTTTTTGTTCGTCGAGTGCAGGCCTTATATTTTAAAGGTCTACTCCGAATTTTTTTTCGGACGTATATCTTGAAACTTTATGTAAATTGTGGCATCTTTTCATAGAGTTTTGAAGCTTCTATCTAGATGGTCAGCAATTCCAGCTACACGTTTCAGTTTAGTCGGGTAATGAACTGAAACTTTCGTGCTCTCTTCCTCATGCTGGCGTTATTGGCAAGGACAGTGATGAGGGTGAAGCCACGAGGGAGTTTTTTATGTTCGCGGAATGAGAAGGTTATAGGTGATAGACTAGTCCCACTAGAATTGTAGCGCGTTTAGTTATAATTAGTATAAAGACTAGGTTTTATTTTTATTAGACTTATAAGTCTTTGCGCTATCGTCAACCAAGTATCAGTTCCACAGTTTCCCTGGAGGAAAAAGAGTCTGGTTGGAAAAATATCTAGTCAACAACTAGTAGTTTGAAGACGAAATCATATTAATTTATTGTAAACTAGAGTTACAGTTGATTTAAACAACAAAAATATACTAGTTTACTTTAGACTAAAATTATACTAGTATTTTTTTGGTACAATCTGGACTAATTTACAAAAATTATATAATATGAACTAGTAATTTGCCAACAAAATGATACCAGAAGATCCAAGCACACATTATTAGACTTCGCACAACAACTACCACATATTATTATGGTATTTGCACTTTGTTCAGTTGTAAAAAAATGAACAGTCCCACTTAAGCCTCAAATACATAGATCGATATCCGATCCATTTCCTGGTAAGAAATAGTATGCCAAATTTCAAGTAAAGTAAACCACAAGTGCGTTTTTTTTCAAATAACTTGGTGCCTAGTTAGCTTCCCGTGAAAGGAGTTTTTCTACACCATTCTCAAATCTACCTGAAGAGGCATGAACAATTTTATTAAAATCGGGTTAAGCGTTTGGATTGGCTGAGGTGAACTAATTCAAAACAGGTAAGGAACAACCAGTATTTTAACTGGTATATATGAACTGGTATTAAACTGGTATGAATTTGATGCAAAGACTAACAATTCGTAGAATATAGCCGTCTTAAAAATTTCAGTTGCTTACATGGAAAATAGATGGAAGATGAACTAGTTGGTGTAGAAATGTTAGTTAGTTGTATTCCATTGTACTAAGACTATTGTAATGACAAAATCTGTATTCCATTTGTGGGTGAACTTCTGTCATACGCCTCAACAGCCAAAAAAAATGATTTTTAACCTTTCTTCTGCACACAAACTCACACAAATGCACTTCTGACAGTCGAAACTCGAATACAATAGTTTTTTCCTTATTTAACAAATCAGCTTACCTTAAAATTCTTATATAATTTAACGGCATGATTTTGACCGTAAAATTTGCCTTTATTTTCCGCACGTATAAAAGCCTTTGTCCTGAATGACTGGCGGATCAATCCACAGCATAAACCACTGACCGTAGTGACAGTTGGAGGGTGTATTCTGCATATGATGTCTGCAACCGATTAAAAAAGATTTTCCAGGAAGTGGACCCGGGACCGATCAATTCGAAAAATTTGTATTTATCGTTGGATATACATAAAATTTGGCACAGTAGTAGCTTTGAGCCAAAATTGCCGTCCTTGGGAATTATTTTTCTTTCGGGAAGTGGATCTGAAACAGATCTAGTCGAAACTAAATACCATTGGGGACCTTTGCAACACCAATTCTTTAGTAAAAGTGGTGTCAAGTAGTGAATGCTCTCTAACAAATGAACAAAGACATAACTATTTCAAAGCATATACCTTCAAGTATCGCAGCAGGGTTTGGATATATATATTTTTTGAAAGCTTCTTGTGGAAGAAGCAAGACTTTTCTATTAAATTTACTGTTGGTCAAAGTAAGGGCAAACATGATATCACCTTATAGTTCGCATAATTGGGAAATGCTACCACACTGTTGGTGGAATTATTATATTCCTAGCAGGCGATTTCCGAAAGATTTTACCACTAGTGTTCAGGGGAATGCTAGCGTACGCAAGTAAAGCATGCTTGAGGTGATTTTATTTATGGCCTTCAATGAAAAAACGAAAACTTACCAAAGCGAAGATAATATTCAGGATAAGTCCGCAGAATGCTTATGCGAGCGTGGCATCTTAATACCAAAAAAGAACGAGCTTCAATCATAAATGAAATGCTTTCAAAATCATTCAGGGACGTTGAATAACATTATAAATGCGTCAACTCAGTATTAAACACCGAGGAAGCCATTCATTGTCCGGTGGAGTTTTTGAGTACGCTAAAGTCTCCCAGCCTCCAAGCTCACATATTGAAATCAAGAGCTAGAGCGCCATTTATTTTACTGCGCAATATAAATCCACCGAAATTGTGTAATGGCTCCTGATTACAGTGAAAGTATTGCATCAAAGTGTAATCGAGCTTATTATACTATCCTGTTGTTTTCAAGGGGAAACTTTATTTATTCCAAAGATTCTCCTCATACCAATACACACCTTTGGAATTCAAATGAGTTCAGTTTCTCATCAAAATATAATTCGCAATAACTATAAACAAAGCCCAAGGACAAACTCACAAGGTAAGGGTATTAGGATTGAGAGAAAGCTGCTTCTCTTATGGTCTGTTGTATGCACTATACTCCGGAGTAAGCTTACAGAGTAGCCTGGTGGTTCTAGCACCCCACGGAAAGACAAAAAATATTGTCTATTGTCTCTCTCAGAATTTTATTATATTTTCAAAATTTCATATAATAATTTATGTAATACATAGAATAAAATATTTATAAAATATGAATTATATATCGAAAAAAGTTAACCCTAAACTTTATGAAATGCATTTTCAAATTCCATGCGAGCGAAGTCGTGGGCAAACTCTGGTGACTTATTTAGGTTTATCTAAAAATTCGCCGGTACACGGCGTATACGTAACATTAAATCATACTTATAACAATTAGTAAAATTAATGTATATATATATATGTGTAGGTGATATACTCATAGATGCGGTAACTAAATATTAATATAATTAACAAGATTCGCACACAACAAACAATGCCATGAGTACCACTCTCAAAGGAGAGTTTATTAAATATTACTCATACGCAATGGCAGTCATGTGAAGCAAATATTGTGTAAACACGTTATTTGCATGTAAATGTTTGTAGATGCGAATGATGTTATGAAAATGTATTTATAAATATATCTATGCTCACTATCTTCATCAAATAATTGACACTTTACAACCGTTTAAAGGATTTTCGGCCGAATTTCTTCAACAGTGAGTGGTATGTGAGTGAGTATGTCTTAACATTTTCCTGCAAATAGTGGAACCTATATTTGAACATATACCAACTCCAAGCGGTTAATAGATTTTTATGAGAATTTGACATTTTCAAATCATAAATGCACTCGGTGGGGCTCATATCACACCCAGGCAAGGGTGATTTCAACATGCGAACCCATGACTCCCGTCGTATAGTATCATGCACTGCCAACCACTCATCACCTGTAGCGCCCATCTCTACTACACGCACGTAAATTGCTGTAATTCAATGAATGTGCCGCATAGCGTTTAATTCACTTCGCGAATACCCATAAATGTCTCATAAATTAACTTTGCACCCAGTTGGCGGTCTCGTGCTACCGACTGTCGCGCTCAAACTCGCACTTGCCATGCACCTTACTGTGCTGCTGCCTAAAGATGCCCTCGAGATGTTTACGCTAAATGCGGGTCAACTGACATTCAAGTTGGTCGAGTCCGAACATTGACGTTGTTGCTTTTGCTTTCTGTTGTTGTATGCTGCTGCTGCTGCTGCTGCCACTGTCACTGCTACTGCTACGAGTGGCATGAATTCAGTAGATAAATGTTGGTATTTCGTATTTGGTATGTGTATGCGTCTAGGCGTATACGGCATGCTGTGAACTGTGTGCTGGCCTGTTGCCCTGATTGCCAGTGATGCCATCGTCGTCGACATACGTTTGAGAATAAGTTTATTTGCTCTGCAATTATGCGGTGCAACAGCCTTTAAATTTCGCCATAACACATATTCACATTTCTTTATTGTCTCTTTGTCAGCGGGCTGAGTGAGTGTGTGAGTTTAGTCATTTAACGAATTAACGGTATTTTCCGTTGCACATGCTGAGGCAAGTGAATGCCACGAAATGTATTTCATGCTCCAGCTATTCGCTTGCAATGCAAAAACCACTCCCGCCAAAGTTACACAAGTTAAAGCAGCAAAGAAGCAGCAGCAGAAGCAGCAGCGGAAGGAAAGGCTACCTGTTTTTCCTGCAATCGACACACACACACGCATACATTTCTCATCACTACGTTAGGGTTTGTAGCTCTTCCGATGAAGGTGATCGCTCTCTCCTTCACCCTCACAGCCGCCAAATCACATTATGACATGTACAACCCACATCCTTTGGTAACCCGTGCTGATAGCGCGGCACTTGTGGTGCGTGAAACGGCCTCGACTTCTCTCAGCGCTTTTCGCTGCTGGCAACCAACAAGCAGCAGCGCTTCTTTTCTTCGGCGCGCAATTATTCAGATTTTCAATTTAATTATTTTCCTTTTTGTTCGCCAAGTCACTGCACTCGCATGCAGTCTGCTGTGCTCTATTTAATTACCGTCAAAGTGCGCTATTGGTGTGCGATTTTCAACGTGATCTCTGCAGCTTCTACTCATTTGCAAATACTTTTCGATTTTCTTGCGCGACATTTCAGACTTTGCACAGACTTTGGTATATGAACATTATCTTGATATGGTTTGTTGTAGTCAGCTGTGGGCGATAAGGTTGTCTGGTGCAGCAGACTTCCGTCATAAAGTTTGAGTACATAATTTTTTAGTTTAAAGGTCTTATTAAAATAGTTTAGGAGCCAAATATTGAGGAGAATGCAAAGAGACTTCAGCCAGCTTGAATTATTTAAGGGTTTCAGCACTGTGATGGATTGGCGGTATAAAACCACAGTTAAGCCTATCAGAACACCATGGATGAAGTATTGTCTGTGTAGGGCTCGTTAAAGAGTCAACTGAGTTTATTTATAATTCTTCCTCTTATTTGGCATAGAAACTTTTTACCCGATCCCTTGGCTGCGAATATGCGTTTGGCTTGGCACCCACTACCCAAACTATCTAATAAGAGGAAAAAATACAAAAAGGCTTATATGAAATACCCAAATTTGATGACAGTCACGGATTGAAAGCATGCTTCTGATTTTCCGGTTCCTTAATGCGTTGGGTGCTGGTATCTAGCTGGTTGATGACCATCTGAACATGCTGATTATTTCTTCACTAAATCCGCTACTGGTAGTTACCCCGACAACTTCACGTTGTTGTTGTTGTTGTTGTTGTTGTTGTTGTTGTTGTTGTTGTTGTTGTTGTTGTTGTTGTTGTTGTTGTTGTTGTTGTTGTTGTTGTTGTTGTTGTCACTATATATTTCCTTAGGAGTTTGAAGTTGACTCAAGGTTGCTGCTGCCAAGTTAACACCACATTTCTCAGTCCGAAGTGGTTGAAAATTGAAAGAGTACCGGATCTACTGCGCTCTTACTTTGACGACTGCGCGACTTTCTCGATTTTGGGTGCTGAAATTATCGGCGTAAAGCTAGCCAAGGAATTCCAACCTTCCTCTCCATATCATCGAGTCATTCTTCGATAAGGCTTGTTATTTTACATTTGGCGACATTGACGTAGTACAGCGAACCAAGAGACAGCAACTGCCTCGAGAGACCAGCGTGACTCTGGCACAACTTAGGTCTAGATACTGCAGCAGGTTAAACTCCCACCTATCCTGACTCGACCCCAGCATACCCAACGTATGCCCTGCATGTGGAGAGTCTCCGCATGACACTAACCACATCTTCACATGCCCCAATAAATGACCTCGGCGACTTAGATTAATTAAGCCTGTCCTAAGCGGGGCTAGTAAACCGCTACAACAACAACAACAACAACAGCTGATGTGCTCCCTAGGTCAATTGGTCCGCATGGATAATAATAATCCAGCATTTAAAGATCAGGTAGAGAGTAATCTGCAAAAGGAAGGTATGAATAGCGCAACTCGGCTATAATCGCGTAAGCGTTGCCTCCACCAGTCAAGAAGAAGAAGAAACATTATTTTGTTGGTGCTTTGGTAGCTGATGAGCCTTTATATGTTGTAACCCTGCAGGAGTCAGGGGGGACTTTACCAAGAACTATACCACTCGAGTTTCTTCTGGTCCGAAGTGAATCTCGGAATATCGGGCGATCTTTTCACTCGCTTGAGTTAGAATCTCTGACCGACGCTCAATAGATAAGCACCCAAATATGCTGGCAATCGAGCCAAACATTCAATAAAGAATCTTTTCGAAGAAATGCGATAAATAATAAATCGTTTCCGCAGCTGCTCCTTAAGTATCCTGCTTTCATGAGAGTAAGGCTCAAACACATTAGTTCCCACATCTTTAGCTGGCCCCATGAGCTGTACAGATTCGTGATTGGCATCTAGTGATCATTTTACCGAGCTATAAGTTTCTTTTTCCAGGCTTTTCGGGAACCATTAAGCGTAGCCTGGTACTAGGTCAACCACCAAACCTAAAAAAAGAATTAAAAATAATTATATATGGAATATTAAAATTCTCTTCTTAACGCAAGCCCAACCAAGATTCTGCACTGTCAAAGTCTTTTAAATGTACTTCAGCAAATTAAAGAAAACACTAACAAAGCATACAACAACGATACGCTGTCACCTCCGACTCAAAACACAGTCTACACTCTACAAACATACAGACACACGTCTGTGTGCAAAAGGAAACGCAAAGCATTCACAAGGGAGAGAGAGAGGTGAAATCAAAGGAAAAGTAGGCAAGCCTACTAAAAAGTGAAATGCCTTTATATTTGTGCGAGGTTAAGCAACTATGGAAAGCGACTTGACTCTCTCATAAGCCACGACATTGCACGAAATGCAAAAACTCTGATGGAAATTAAATTAAAAATCTTCTAAACCCAAGCAAAGGCACAAGAAAAGCATGGACTACACACGTGTAGTGGCTTCTGGGAGGGCAAAAGCAACACAAAGCGCTGGCTGTTCATGCGACTAAAGAGATTTGAAGATTCTGTAATTCTGCGATTCTGTGATTCTGATTTTATGCGATACTGAAAATTATATACAGCACAGAGAGAGAGAGACAGCATCGAGCATATACTCATATGTACATATGTATGTCTGCTTTATAGTTTTCATATTTTGATGACATTTTTTAATGTTTGCATGTATGAATGTAGCAGTGTAGGTGCATGTCAAAAGTCGGAGGCAGCAATGAGAGCAACAACACAAGCCAACACGTGCATATTCTTATTTATTATTATTTATTACATACTTATATACACTTACATATACTTGTATGTATGTCCTTGAATCCTTGAAGGCACAAGTAGTTGAAAATATATATTTATTTGTATATACATATGTAAGTATTTATGAATATGAGCACACTCTTTAGCTGTTATCTTAATTGCTTGGCATAACACACGCACACAAACCTAACTGTGAAGGTAAATACCTTATACAAGCAAGACTTTATTTAGTACTATAACTCATATATATACAGATATAGCTACGTAAGTTAGGTCATATGTACATATGTCTGGCAAGGCAAAGCAAGGCGGCCAGAGACATATTACAAGCAAAAATTTACGAGAAATTCGTTATCAAATTCATTAGAGAATCTGTGTAAAACTAAGTTCGAGCTGAGCATAAGAGTTCACCCACACACACATATTAAAACATTATATTTTGCTACTTGCAACGCTCTGTTGCATGTTGCACATTGTTGAATTGCATATACTCAACTATTCCAAGTCATGCAAAATCTTCAAGGTTTTTTCAAAATAACCTAAGCTGCAGCAATAAGTATACTTCAACGGCTCACCTTACGGCAATGCTTGGATATTGAGGTAAACTTGTGGGCGTACAAACAAACTTAAATAATATATATATGTATGTGTGTAAATATAATATTTTATTTTAAAAATAGAAATTGTACAGTGGTTGCTGCCTAATAGTATAAACAAAAGTACATATTTACATATATAACATTTATGATAAGCAATTCTTACTCTCACTGGCGCACACTTTAGATACTCGTGTGTGAGTGTGTATCGCTTTTTTAAGATTTTAGAAAGAGTATCAATTTTAATAAAAATAAACAAACTTTATTTATTTACATATGGAATTATGACACTTGCCAAATATATTTATGAAAAGATTACACAAATCAAATTTTAAATACATTAAAATATATATGCAGGGTTATGCATTTTACGGCTTCAGAAATAAACGTAAATAAATAAAATCCATTTAAAAATACATAGGTATATATATATATATATATCAATATATTAGTTCAAGTAAAAAGTCCACTCAGTTTTTATCTAAGAGATGGCGTTATTGTCCATAGTACTAGTGTTACGTGTCGCATCATGCCCCACTATACGGCGCTGAAAACGTGCTTATCTGCACTAAAACTTAGTCTTTGACAGTTCTTCGATTGATGGACTCAGTACGTTGTGAGCGCTCGTCAAAGATGGACCCCAGCAAGGAGAAAATTCGCTATATTTTACAGTGTTTCTTCGATCAAGGCGAAAAAGCAGCCAAAGCGGCTGAAAAAATTTATTTAGTTTATGGGCCCGATACTGTAAACGAACGTATAGCACAAAAGTGGTTTGCTAGGTTCCGTTCCGGTAATTTCGATGTCAAAGAAGCACCACGCGTCGGGAGGCCTGTCGTCGAAAATTGCGATAAAATCATGGAAATAGTAGAAACAGACCATCACGTGAGCACTTATTTAATTGCTGAGGAACTAAAGATAAGCCAGAAAACCGTTTGGAATCTTTTGCATAACCTTAGATTCAAAAAGAAGCTGTGGGTTTTATCAATTTTAACGCCTTGTGTGTTTATTAGGTGATCCATTTTCATAAATATCCAGCTTATAACTAAAACAAAGAATGTTTGGTTTGACAGTTAGGATTGGAAGACTCCAAAATACAGCCATGTATCTCGAAATGGTAATTATCGAAAGGCGATTTATCAGAAAAGAAGCGACCGACCGTTTTGAAGGTAATGAAAAAAATTGGGACAATCGATTTAGAGAGGCCCCTCTAGAGGTCGATTCTTCACCATACAAATTGTTAGCCATAGACTGGAACAGGTGGTAGTCACATAGTACGTGGTCTAGACTATAAGGTAGATATATAAGAAACTCCCAATCAAGCTATCGGAGCTTCTGGCGCATCACTGTCGATTTATGTTGGCGCTTCTGGGCAATTTGCTTCCTTGAGGCGATCCAATTTCTAACAGTGCAAGTTCGAACGAATATTTTGGTATTGGAATAGCAGCTTATAGTTAGTGATACCTGTTTTGAAGACCGCTAATATAGGCGCATTGCCTTTCGACAAAGACAACTTTAAGTTAGCGTTGCTTTAGGTGATCCACATTTCATCACCAGTCACCAACCACTTCAGAAATAGATCTGTTTTGCTACAGTTCTTCATAAATTCGCAGATGGAAATTCGGTCCATGAGTTTTCTCGCGTTAGCTCATATGGCATCCATGCATCGAACTTCTTTGTGTATCCAGCCTTTCTCAAGTGATTGCAATGTGCAATAGTTAGCTTTAAAGGTCTGTACAAAGCTTGGCTCCTAACTCAACGACTTCCATTATTTCACCGATATTTCGACAAGAACGCGGGATATAGAACACTGAGACCAACTATTGCAAAAATAGTGAATTATTTTTTTAATTGGAACGTATATTTACAAAGCAAAATATATCATTATACTAAATAGAAGTAAATATCACTTGCACATACATACATGCATATATAAATATGTATATTTCGTTCCAATGAAAAATCAATAGCAGAACCTAATTTCCTAATTTCAAACCAAAACAATTTTTTAGCAGCTTCCACATCAAAATGTTTGCATTGGAATTTTTTTTCTAAACCAAATTACCACACATTTCAAGCCAGTTAATTTTTTTTCTACAAACCAAAACAAATAAAGAAGTGTAAAACGAGAGAGAGAAAGAGAGAAAGAAAGAAACAAAAATAAAAAAACAAAAATAAGTTCTTCGAAATAAACGAAATTCAATGTTTGCCTATTTCATTTATTTTCGATTTTCACGCTTCAGCTGAGCGTGCACAACAACTACAACAGCAGAAGGAATAACAATAACAAAAGCATTCGCACCACAAATATTCAAGCTGATGATAATGCTGAAAAGCTTTCAACAACTTTAAGCCGTCAGGAATTTAGAGAAATTCGGATATATGTATGTATATATGTACATACATTTATGTATGCAAGGTCTGTAGCGAACATCAAGTTCGATGTGTGAAAATTATAATTTTAATTTTTTTATAACTTTCATCAATATTAAATGCTGTAATTAACTTTGGTCTGAAGTGGTAAAGTATGATACCAGAAGGAGAAGAGAGTGAGTCCCGTCTAAATTTAAATACTGCTTTGATCAGAATGACGAGCTAAGTACATTTTGGCATATCTCCCTCGACTTTCTTGATCCTGTTTCTCGAGGGATAAGTGGATATTGCTCACCGAGATGTTATTCTGTGTTCGAATCATGGGTTAATATTTTTTATATTTATTGGAAGTCTTCTCGCAAAAGCCATAAATGAACTATTATTTTACTAGTACATATGACGCTGATGCGGATGCGAACAATCAGCAAATGGAACACCCGAAGAAGCCGAACCCGATTCCCAAAACGATAACAATAAAACAGATGTTTCGTTGTCTGATTACGAGACGTTCGCATAGCAATTTACAGCTTGAAGACAACAAACTAGCGGGAGCCAATGGATTACAGGCCGAGCTCTTCAAATACGACGGTGAAGAACTGATTAGGTGTATGAGTCTTTGCAAAATATGGTCGAAGGACTAGAACTTAAGTTCGCTCTGCCCAACAATCCACCAAAAGCCTCCTACATATCGCATATAAGGTCGTATCTAGCATATTGTGTGAAACCCTAAAGCCCACCGTCAACAAATTTATCGGACCTTAGGACTAAAGCCACACTAGTCCTGGTAAGTCCACCATTGACCAGATATACACTATGTGACATATTTTGGAAAATACTCGTGAAAAGAGAACCGAGACCTACCACTTCTTCATCGATTTTAAAGAAGCCTTCGACATCACGAAAAGGAGTTGCTTCTATGCCGCTGTGTCTGATTTTTGTACCACCAAAAAATATATGTGGCTGTGGAAACTGACATTTAGTTACACGAAAAGCTCTGTCAGCATCAAGAAGGACCTCTCCGGTTCGTTCGGTACCAAACGACGTTTCAGACAGGGTGATTCCTTATCGTGAGATTGAGCTACAGAGCTGAATAGAGAAAGTGTGTACCGCTGCTGGCGGACGCCGATTGTATAGACATCATTGGCCTGGTAGTGAGAGAGAGCAAGACGAAATATCACTGTTGACAGTCATAACTTTGAAGTGGTAGATAATTTCGTCCATCATGGAACCAGTATTAACACCAACAACAATGTCAACTTTGAAATTCAACACAGAACCACTCTTGCGAACAGGTGCTACTTGGGACCGAGTAGTCAATTGAAAACAAAAGTCCTCTATTGACGAGCTATATGATGCGGAAGCATGGACAATGGCAGCATCTGATGAGTTGACGTTGGGTTGGCATAGTCAGATTAAGAAACACAGGCTACGCTGGCTAGGTGATATGGGCTGGATAGATAAGATTACTCCAACTTTGAAAGCTTTCCATGTAGTACTCTCCAATGGAAGCAGAGAAAGAGAAAGACCTGTAATCTGTTAGAAAAAACAAGTGGAGAAGGAATCACACAAGCGATGACTTCGCCAATAAGGAAGTAGAAGTGATATTCCAACAAACAGCGTGTACATTTCCCTGCAGGGTATCAACAGTCCTATGTTTATACAGCAAATTTAAGTTAAAAAATGAATAAAAATAAAAAACTGAATATGGTACAACACAAATCCTATGAGATGAATTCAATCAATTTCAATTTCACTGCTATTCAGCTGAGCAGCGGCAGGAGAGTACTGATAAATGGAAAGTAACAAATACTTGGCAAAGTGTAGAAAAATTAATGACTACCGAGGAGTAGCACACAGCACAACCAAACAGGCACGAAAATCAGCAGCTACCACAATAATAACGCTGGCATTGAAGCAGTTGCCGCAAATAAGAAAAAAATTAAACAATAAAAAAAACTAACGCATTTCTTTGCTTGGATTCTTTTTCTTCGTGCTACTTCAGGATGTAAGACGCGTCCACAAGTAAACTGTGCGCTAAGAGAAATAATACAAACGTAAATACAAATAAATACAAATGTTACACATACCAGCTACTCAGCCAAAGCAAACGATTCGAAACGAATTGCAACAGACAATTTAATTAATTGTGTGCTTGTCGTAGGTAAACGAGCACATATACAGCCATGTAGGTGTGTATGTACATATGTATGTGTATATAGAAAAAATATACCTACTTTCATATGCTTCCGGTTGTGTCTCGTTTTTTGCACCACTCTCATTCCATGTTGCTGGAAATGTAGCTCTGATGGCGTCTGTTTTGTAGGCAGGAATTTGTTTTCTATCGCAATCTGCGCTCTGTGACTAAAAGGAATTTACGACGAGTTTATTTTGCTCTCAAATTTCTTTGCACTCAAACAACTTGAACACCGTTAGGCCGCTGATGGTATGCCATTGAAATTATTAAGACGCTACAAAATACTCAATCGAAATTTGACTTAACCATGCAGAATTAAAGAAGTATTAATGAAGATTTGCGATGTGAAAATTTAAAAGCTTTCTGAAGAGAACTTTTTGAAAAGCTTTAATTAGTAAAGTTCGTAAGCATTCAAGTCCGCCAGCTATACCTTTAAGCTTCTATCCATATATCTATATATCTTATACCTATATAAAAATCTTATGTCCGAATGGAAAAATCCAGTAGTTTCCAAAATTCTCTAAAAGTTACCGTCCGAATGACTTGAAATTTTGTCAGGTTGTTTCTATTGCAATTTTTTTTCAAGAAGTTGAGCAGACTACACTGATTTGCTTAACAGAAAGACTACACTCTTCACTGCGAGAAGTGGACCAGGAACTGACCCATTCGAAAAAATTTTAATTTTGCTTAGATTTACAAGAAATTCGGTACATATGTACATGCATTGCTTAGCCTAGCAAGAAATTTACTCATCTCTCCCCGGAAGTGTTGTCTTTTTGCTTAGAATCAACAAGCAATATTCGTTCCTATAGTGAAACCAGGTCGCTCTCCACATGATCCTTCCAACGAGTAGAGGTCTACCTATTCCTCTGCCTCTACCAGCGGGTACTACATCGGATACTTTCAAAGCTGAAGCGCTTTCATTCATTCGAATGAGATGACCAGCTTAGCGGCTGCCTCTTCATGCGCTGAACTATTCCAATGATATTCACAGTTGCCAATGCGCAAAGGAAACTTCAAAACTTTTCTCTCGAAGACTCCTAAGGCCACCGTCTCATCGGGTGTCGACATCGTCCTAATGAACGACTTATAGAGTTTGGTTTTTGTTCATGGAGCGAAGGCCTTACTTCTCAAATGACCCTGCTGGTCCCTAGAGAGACAAAGGTATCTACGACCTCGAAGTCAAGTGATGTGAGAGCTGAGGGATAAGTCCGCCGACTGTTTGTTTGCTGGCAGGAGAAAATTAACAGGCAATTAGCGCAGATCATGGGGTGTCTTTTTCTTGGATTGCCAGCTCTTTGCCACCATATTTGAAGAGCTCAGCCGGTAAGCCATCAGCTGCAGCCGCTTTGTTGTTCGTTAAGCAAGCAACCCTCATTCGAACGTCGTCATAGTCGAGTAATGGAACGTCTTTCCCATCGTCTTCGATAGGAATTTCGAGCTTGCTATCGACGTTGTGTTGCATTTTCACTGCCACTAAGGAGCGTAGAGAAGTGTTCCCACTATAAATTCAATGTGCTCTGGGCATCAGTGGCTAGATCACCTCTCTGTGTCCTACAGGAGTCTGCTCCGGTCTTGAAACCTTCTGTTAGTCGCCACATTTTCGAGTATTTCCCTTGTCGACCAGATTTTTAAGTTCAACATACTCACTCAAATGCGTCTTGCTGTCCTCTTCAATACTCTGTGGTCGACCACAAGGCAGTATGTTTTCCCTCCAGTACGCCTTAGCAGTCCTCATTATACTAGCAGTTTTTGCGACCTTTTCGAAAACCAATAGTTTCGTTTCCAGCTGTAGGTAGGGAGCTAGAAATTCCGTCCCACAATACCAGTATACGGAGTTGATGATTAGTGCTCTCAGAGAGCAAAAGTGTAAGGCGTGTAAAAACCGTTCGGCAATCTGTTATGGTTACAATTTTTCGACGTCGAACCTTCTTGTATTTGTTAACGGGCGTTATTCGATACATAGAGGCGCGCGCGTATCTTCGCTGTAACAACATGGTGATCCGAGTCGATGTTGGGTCCTCTGAGTGTACGCACGTCAAGAACACTGGAGACATGTCTTCCATCTATCATAACATGATTGATCTGGTTTTGAGTTTTTCGATCAAGGGAAAGCTAAGTAACTTGATGAACTCTCTTGTGCTGGAATTTACCATTACAGACTACCATATTTCGTTTCACCGTGAAGTCGATCAACCTCAATCCATTTGGAGATGTTTCGTAGCAGAAGCTGATTTTTCCGATACTTCTGCCGAAGTTAAACCCTGGCGTTAAAGTCACCGAGCTTGATTTTCACATCGTGGTGGGGGCAGCGTTTATAAGTATGCTCCAAAGTATCCTTGGTCACAACGTCTTTCTCTTCCGTCGGGGCGTGGGCGCAAATCAACGATATGTTGAAAAATTTCGCTTTGATGCGAATTGTGGCGAGTCGTTCATACACCGGGTTGGGTACCAGTACTCAATGAGGGAGTCTCTCTCCCACCACAAATCCGACACCAAATTTGTGCTCCCTGTATATGGCCGCTGTATTAAGAGTCACAAGGATCTACGCTTTTCTGTCCTTATCCCGTCTAACGCGCTTCTAGGACGACGGTGTTATCAGCCTTTATTCTTAAAAGGACATCAACCAGTTGGGTAGCGGCACCTTACCAATTAAGGGATCGGTCTTTCCAGTTGCATGGTCTCAAATCGTGATCTTTAGTTCGTTTGCGTGGGTCGTCAACAAAAGAGGGTATTTCATCCGAGGCGTTGTGTTACTTTTCATTGGTGCCAAAGACGTCCACAGGCGTATCTCTGGTGAACAGACGTTGCATTTAGACTTCAACGAACCCTTAAACTGCACAAATCGGAGTGGCTGCACTGAAGCTTCCTCATTTTCAGCCGTGACACAAGGCTCAAAGCGGATGGGTAACCGCATCTTGCACAAGGGTTGCTCACGTTTCCAGGGTGTGCGACGTGGACGCAAGAGTAGGAATTAAGTGTAGCCCCCCGCGACTCTAACTGCGTACCCAGAAGCTTGACTTCACACCATTACATCCCGTTTACCCATGTATACAGCGAAACTACTCAGGCCATAGTTTACTAAATATATAAAATAAAAATCCGGCGATATACGAGTCCCCTAATTCTTACTACTTTCGCACGTTTTAACAGTCTAACATCGACTGCAGACCATTCAACTGCATTGCAAAATGATTTTCCGCCTCTGTTAATGGAAAATTGCAGCGAACTCGAAATTTCAAATGTGTGGAAAAGTGGCCGCTTCTTGAGGATGCGAATCAACTTTACCATATTTACAACATTCAATACATGCACAGAACAATATATTTCAGCCACGTGTATACATACATATATAG
The DNA here is from genome assembly GCA_037013455.1 of Ceratitis rosa. Taxonomy (NCBI): domain Eukaryota; kingdom Metazoa; phylum Arthropoda; class Insecta; order Diptera; family Tephritidae; genus Ceratitis; species Ceratitis rosa. Next base: position 131,031 of record JAWMAG010000009.1, read on the forward strand.
GTATGTACACACGTTGTAAACAAAAAAAAAATCCCACTTTCGCAGTGTTTCGTCAAGCGTAGTTTACTAACAATTTAACCGACAAGCATCTGCCTCAATTCAGCAGCTAAATATTACCAACATTGTAACGCTTCGCTTGTACTTGTAGCCACCCCCCACACCCCCTCTACTCTACTCAGATTTCTCCAACGCAGTCAAGTTGAGTAGTTCAAGTTAGCACGCATAGTCGAGCGCCAGCTGAGACGTGAGTCAATTGAATTCCATTTGCAATATATCCAAAACACACTCAAACACACACACTCACACTCACACATACATATGCATATGTATTTATATGAGCGTAAATACATATATGTTGTGTGTTGTGTTGTAAACACTTTGGTTGTTGTTGTTGTTGTTGTTATTATCGTAAGTTTCCACGCATCTATTTTCATTAATTTCTTCAAATAAAGTTAGATTTTTCTCCCATCGCTGCTTCTAAGTGGCCATTGCCCGCATTTTTCGCGTTCCGTTACACAATTTAAGTGTTGTGTGGGTGGGCAAAGGATGAGGGGAGAGAGGGCAGGGCGCTGTGAGTTGAAGTTATGTTAAATATTTGCAGTGTACATTGGCATTACTTAATTAAAATGAACGCCCGAGGTCAATACGTGCCCACAATGACTTGATGCCGTTTAAATGGTATGAGTATTTGTACGCTGCATTTGTATGTGGGTGTGTGTATGTGTGTGTGTTTGTGCTGTTGAGTAATTGCGGTTAGAGGACGAACCAAGGAAGTATCGACATTTCGCTAACCCTTTGTTGTTGTGGTTGAAAATCAGAATGATATATTTTTATTTTATTTTTTTATTTTTTTGCCTTGATAGAGAAGAAAAAATAGTTCTTTACTCTGAGCTATTATCAGAATTAAATAGAATAAATGTTTACTACGAGTATGAGGGGCGGCTGTTAAGTTCGCGGTCTAACGTGCTCAATGAAACTAATAGATTGTTTTATGATTTTTATCATATTTTTTCAATATAATCTCCCTCAAGTGAAACACACTTTCCACATCATGAAAAGAATGTACCATTGAAAAAATATTCTTAAGGTATCTCTTCAAAATGCCGCTTTCATCTCACTGTCGTCTAAACATATTTTTTAAATTTGAAAGAGAAAAACGTCACTGGGAGCCAGGTTCGGACTGTAGAGTGGATGGTCAATTTCTGTAAATCCAGTAGCTTAGAAGCCATCGTTCGCAACCCGAGCGGTGTGAACGGGAGCGTTGACTTGAAGAAACAGCACTCCGCACGCCTTCTGTACGACTGCCTCACGCGTCTCACACAACAAATTAGCGTAGTACTGGCCGTTCATTGTAGTTCCCTTTGGTACTTACCAAAATCAATCAATAATATTACCTCGCTATACCGGAAAATGGTGGCCATAAACCCCGATGCCGACTTTTTCACATTGAATTTTTTGGTGGCCTTTCCCGTTCTTTTATACACTGCTACGACCTTTGTATGGACTCGGAAGCCTACGAATCCAAGTTTGATCAGCTGTTACAATGCAGTTGCAAAATTTTATCCAAGTCATCTTGGCACAACTCCAAAAAATCTTTACAAATCCAAAATCCAATATTCACTGCTTTTCGAACGGCGTGAGCATGCGCGGTTCTCAAGGAGAACTATTTTTTTTTGATATTTAAATGTCGATACAATATCTCTTCAGCTCATTCTTTGCTAATCTGTTGTCCTTCTGCTATCTGCCACAATTTAATTCTTCGATCAGCCAGTACTAATTTTTTCGACCTTATGAACATTTTTTCCGATCACGACCGTCACTAGACGCCATCTTCACAGATCACTTTTCTTTGTTGAAACAGCTGAGCCCATATTTTTTCACAATCGTATATGAAGGGGTCGAATCCTTAAAGAACGATCTTTCGACGAATTTCCTTTTTTTACAAGGAATTTAATCCCAGGACGTGCTCCAAATTGCGAGAATTTTCTGTTTCCGTTGGCATAGTGTTGTTGCTTGTTCTAGGAAGGAAATGTAAATGAACCTAATGAAAAAATAGTTGTGTTATTTATACTAATAATCAGTTCCACAATTATTATTTATAAGTAACGACAGGATGTGTTACTTCTTTAAGTTTCGAAGTTATCAGCCGCCCCAGTTATAATAAAGAAATTTAAAAGAAAAAAATTTAAGCAAAATTAACTACCCGCAAGTAAGAAAAGTTAGGCTAAAACCTAGCTTTGGACACGCGACAGCTTTAGTTGTATGGTGAAATAATTACGAATGGCATGAAAGCCACTCAGTTGGAGTCATTCGTCACTTTTTTCAGTGACTTGCACTGCAACGCGTCATGCATACTTCGAAACCTTCGTACTAGATTAGCGGAACCTCATGACTAATTCCACGGAATAATGACTCAAAGAGGAAGTTCAAGTCACTAGAAGTGCTGATGAGCCTTGCAGTAAACCATGGAAACAGCACCCACATCAAAGAAGGTCAAGAGCCAGCATCTGAGCATTCGCCGCTTTGACGCTACGGTGCAACGTCGGTGTTATCAAATATAAAGGCTCCCTGCGAAGTTGCCGAAAAGAGCAAAAAAACACAAACTTAGCTAAAACCATCTGAACAACAGCAGCGTGAATAAATGATCCAAAACTGATTGAACTACAAACGATATGCTTCCAAGTTGTGTCAGGTTGATGTAGCCCACGTATTGACTGCCACAGGACGTATGAACGATGAGAAACCAAGACAAGGTGCTATATCAGAGCAAGGCACTAAAATTAGTCACACCATGAGCTAGGTGACAAAAACTCAACCTAATTCACTTCTGTTGGGACCGCTTATATGTCAAGAAAATGTGAGCATCAGTGCCTCTTCCCACATACAAGTAGATTACTCACAAGTCACAGTCGACCATATCTCCTTATGTGTGTTTATAAGTGCAAAGTAAATAATGGAAAAAAGCAAAGCAAGGTGAGCTACAACTTCCCAAAAATAGTACACGGGAAGGCGTTACTAAACAATCTTGGTCTGGGAGTCCAAGCGCCGCATTAACAAAATTAAAAAAAATTCTTTTTTTATTTATTTGTAACTTCTGTCCTTTTTATCTCCTCTACATAATCGCCATTGATTTTAATGCACTTCCTAAACCTATAGATCCACTTTTGAAAACAGTCTTCAAAATCTTGCTTTTTAAGCTTATCAAGTTCAGCATTAACCACATTAATTATCTCCTCGTTGCTAATCAAGACCTTTCTTTTTACATTTTTTTCAATTTTTCGAAATAACCAGAAATACAAAGTGCTATATCACGGAAACATGGTGCTGGACGTATTTCTTCGAACCCAGAGATTGCAATAAAATTACTCGTCATTTCAGCAGACGGGTTGTCATGTTGTAAAAAGTAGCGCCGCAAATTCTTTTCTTTCCTGTTTTCCAACAAATTTTTTAAAACTTTTAGTAAGCACTCTTCGGTGTATCATTTTGAAGTTACCGTCTGAACCTTTTCCAGTGGAATAGCAGCTACGATTTTAGAACGGGTGAAGTAAGTTGACATCATTACTTTTGCTGCTGATTTTTGTTGCTTAGATTTTACGAGTGTGTTCGCTCCTGTTTGGTTCCATACCATGGACTGTTGTTTGGTTTCTGGATCGTACTTATAGGATCAAGATTTTTCACCTGTAACGACTTTACTAGAGTTGCTAGACTGACCATTTCTGAATTTTTTCAGGAAAAAATAAGCAAAATGCACTCGAGCATCTTTTTTAACCTTTTGGGGCTCGTCCTGTATGGAAATATGTCCGATCCGGAAGCTTCGGAACCACTTAGAAATAGTCTCCAAAGACAGTCCAATCGTTCCATATGCAATTTTTCATTCACTGAATATTTGTATTGGCTGTAAATTACACCGAAATCCGAAGAGAATCACATGGGGAATTTCTGTTTGCGTTGGTGGTGGAATTTCGCCTGACCTATCCTCAGCTGTCCTGCGTTTTCTCGTCTCTATTTTAGCCGATCGTTCTAAAATTTGAAAGGAAGACTAATCAAGTAATTTCAAAGGATTTGATATTTTTAAATTTAACAAAAACAAATTTAAAGTCCCCAACTGACTGAACTTTTGGTAATCCCCTCGTATTTAGTAAAGATTTATGCCTTTTATGCATTACTACATTAATACACCGGCACACAAAAAATGTGGCTAGTACCTCAAAAACTACTCAATGAATATTTTTTTTGACCTGCTTAATCAGAATTGTCTAGTCAGTTGCGCTCTCACACCTTTCAATATCGAATAAAAAAAATAAATTTTTCGGTTCTTAGAATTTTTTTTTAGATCCGAAGCAAACATACCATACTTTTTGTGTATTTAAAACCATTAAAGGCTTATTTAAAGCATATTCAGACCATTAACCAATTCTTCTTAGATTTAAATTTAAGTATTAAATTCATAATTAACTAACTTCATAATAATAAAAAGTGTGTCATGTTGTATGAGCAACATTTATGGTAGTAAACGGAGGAAAAAAATTCAAAACTGCTGGTGATAAAATAAAATGGATTCGTAGATGATGAAGAATAATCTGCGTTAAGCTCTAAAGTAAACAGTTTTTTGTGAAATTAATGAAAGCAACTGAATGAAAATTGAATCAATTGATTACATTCGCGAATGGTTTCAATCGAAATTTAACCAAAAAAAGCTAACACTGCCAACTGCCAGTTATGATAAGCGACTCAATAATAATTAAAGGAAAACATCAGTTGGCAAGCAGCTCAAAAATTATTTCACGTATTCATCAGCTGCATGAGTTCGATGTAAAACATTCCATTAAGACAATTTTTCTAATTGCGGTCGCTCCTCGGCAGGGAATGTCAACCACGCCGAGTATATTTCTGACATGAAATAAAAACTCCTCATAAAACCCATCAGCCGTTCGTTAATGGTAACAATTTGCATTATAGCAGTTCCTCGTCTTACAACTCTATAACTTATAATCTACGCACAAGTTTAACATCAGGCAGGCGTCATCTTGTTTTTACTCGAATACCCGTCAGTTCAGCTTCCGACCAGCCACCGAGTCTATAAATTATATTAATCAGTCGCCCCGCTCTGCTGTTTTATTTGCAATCAGCAAGGAATCGGCATGGTTTAAAGGAAACCCTCGTAAAAGCAAGAAGTTTCTCCCATCTCAATACCATTTCATCCAAGATAGCGTATTTTGTCTCGAACAGTTGCTCCCGAGACAAAAACTTCTGACAGGAATCCCTGGCAGGCACTGCCGCTTTGTCCGCTTTTATAGCTTTGCCGGTTATCTTAGTTCAAAACTTACGGTCAACATAATAAGTATACTCAGGGTACAATTCGCAACACCATCACTCATCTTGAGATCCAGCATTCATTATTGGATAATATTCGACCGAATAGACCACGTTGAGCACGCAGTGAATATAGTATAAAGTCGATTCGGTGCCGCTCGCAGCAACTGGGACTGACGTATGGAACGACTTGGCGCATTTTACGTCGAGATCTTAAAGCTTGTGAGACATCATTTCGCTCCTTGAGCTAAAAGTTCTAAGAAGATCTAAATTTTGTTCAGCAATGAGGCCCATTTGTGGTTCAATGGGTGTGTAAACAAGCAAAATTTACAAATTTGGGACGAAGAGCAACCTGAAGAGATTCAAGAGTTTTTATTTTAACTAGAAAAAACAACGGTTTAGTATGATTTGTGGGCCGGTGGAATCATCGGTGCATATTTCTTCAAAAATGATGCCGGTGAGCACGTTACCGACAATAACGACCGTTATCGCGGCATGATAACCGACTAGTTGATGCCTGAAATTGAAGCTCGTGATTTCGGCGACACTTGGTTTCAACAAGACGTCGTCACTACCCACACATCGCTTCAGTCAATGGATTTATTGATCGGTCGATTAGCCATCAAGATCGTTCACACCTTTAATTTTTTTTCTGTGGGAATATGTAAAGCGGTATGCTTCGGTTCAGGCCTTGGAGCGAAATATCAGGCGTGTTACCAGTTGAAATGCTCGAACGAGTTGACGAAAATTGTACTTAACGGATGAACAATCTGAGACGTAGCCGTGGAAGGCATTTGAAATATATAATTTTCAAAAAATAAATGCCAAGAATGTCCCTTCGAATGATAATAAACATTCTCCATTAAGTTTGAATTTTCTGTGTTTTTTTTTTCTTTAAAAAAGTAGGGAAACTTGAAATCACCCTTTATAAAACATAAAGTTATTTCACTCCCTCACTCTGTCAGAAAATCCTTCCTTATGGGATTCGTATAACGGGGGGGAGCTCTAAATGATCAGTAGCCTGAATAGTCGATCAGTCAACAACTAGATTACAGAATTATGCCTGTTTCCAGATTGCTTGAAATTATTTATGAAATTTCCTCAGAAAGATCTCCTAGAATATAAATCGTCTGGATCTTGTATATCGTCCACTAATTCTGTGCTGGTCGCACACTCCTTATCAGACCAGCTTTGAATTTGTTGACATTAATATCTTGGAGAAGTGTGCTCTGCCCGATCCACAAGAAAGGCGATCCCACAGTCTGCGCCAATTATCGTGGAATAAGCCTTCTTAATATCGCATATAAGGTCTTATCAAGCGTATTGTGTGAAAGACTAAAGCCCACCGTCAACAAACTGATTGGACCTTAACAGTGTGGCTTTAGGCCTGGTAAGTCAACCATTGACCGGATATTCACCATACGCCAAATCTTGGAAAAGACCCGTGAAAAGAGAATCGACACCCACCACCTTTTCGTCGATTTTAAAGCCGCCTTCGACAGCACGAATAGGAGCTGCCTTTATGCCGCTATGTCTGAATTTGGAATCCCCGCAAAACTTATACGGCTAAGTAAACTGACGTTAAGCAACACTAAAAGCTCCGTCAGGATCGGGAAGGACCTCTCCGAGCCGTTCGATACCAAACGAGGTTTCAGACAGGGTGATTCCTTATCGTGTGACTTTTTTAATTTAATGCTGGAGAAAATAATACGAGCTGCAGAACTAAATAGAGAAGGTACAATCTTCTATAAGAGTGTACAGCTGCTGGCGTACGCCGATGATATCGACATTATTGGCCTCAACAACCGCGCCGTGAGTTCTGCTTTCTCCAGACTTGATAAAGAAGCGAAACGAATGGGTCTGGTAGTGAATGAGGGCAAGACGAAATATCTCCTGTCATCAAACAAACAGTCATCGCATTCGCGACTAGGCTCCCACGTCACTGTTGACAGTCATAACTTCGAGGTCGTAGATAATTTCGTCTATCTAGGAACCAGCATTAATACCAACAACAATGTCAGCCTTGAAATCCAACGAAGAATCACTCTTGCCAACAGGTGCTACTTTGGGCTGAGTAGGCAATTGAAAAGTAAAGCCCTCTCTCGACGAACGAAAATCAAGCTCTACAAGTCGCTCATTATACCGGTCCTAATATACGGCGCAGAAGCGTGGACGATGTCAACATCTGATGAGTCGGCTCTAGGAGTCTTCGAGAGGAAAGTTCTGCGAACGATTTATGGTCCTTTGCGCATTAGCAACGGCGAATACCGCAGACGATGGAACGATGAGCTGTACGAGCTATACGACGATATTGACATAGTTCAGCGAATGAAGAGACAGCGGCTACGCTGGCTAGGCCATGTCGTCCGAATGGATGAAAACACTCCAGCTTTGAAAATATTTGATGCAGTACCCGCTGGTGGAAGCAGAGGAAGAGGAAGACCTCCACTCCGTTGGAAAGATCAAGTAGAGAGTGACCTGGGTGCACTTGGCATTTCCAACTGGCGCCAAACAGCGAAAAGAAAAGATGAATGGCGCGCTGTAATTGCTTCGGCTATAATCGCGTAAGCGGTGCCAACGCCAATAAAGAAGAAGAATATCTTGGAGAAAAGGTGTGTACGTTGAAATACCATTTTCATTATTTAGGCACCGGACACCCGTCTCTAGAAACCAATATATATATATGAAGACTACTACTTCAAGCTGCTCAAGTCTTATGAAATAAAATCACTAATTTCCACACCCAGTCAAACAACTAAAATCTCCCCCCAGACCAAGGCTCTCAACAATTTGTTAATTTTCGTGCAACCACATTTCGTACACCGCAAACATAACCAAATACCATAAACAATCTTCGTATATACTCATATGTATGTATGTGCATTTGCATTTATTATACAATAACTTTTCGATTGCCTGTTAAAACGCCATAAATCTTAATGACCCATTCATAAATAAAGTTATTATTAAATATTAACTTTAATTGTTGGAAAAGCAGAAACAAAAAAAAATGTTGACCAAACAACAACATTAAATTAATGCTGTATCATTTTCAACTGTAAACAATAAGAAAGAAAGAAAAACGAAACAAACACACAAAAGCATAAGACTAAAGAAAATCAAATTAAAGCATGAAAATATAAAAATAAATCACATTGGTCAATGAACTGTACTCAAGCGAATCGAGCACAGAAATAAAGTATAACCAAAAACTTTTCTACTTTTCTACTTTTCTGCTTTTCAGCCGCGCTGACCTAGACGGGAAACTCGTAAAGTATGAGTAAGTTTACTCTTGTGAGTGGAGAGAAGGCTGTACTGCAATACTATATATGTATGTACGACCCATTATTCCTCCCACGCAATTATCACTCCTACACCAAGCTGGAAAACTCATAGAATGTAACTCGAGAACGCGCCACATAAATTCTGCGATATTTTAGCCTAAAAGTGTGCAATGCCCAGTGAACAGTTCGTGTTTGTTCTGCGGTAGTCGGCCCATAAGCTTTACATACACTTTCAAACTCACATACATACATATGCCCCCGTATATGTGTATATGTACCTACAATCGTATTCATATTTTATGTGTGCATTTTTGTACGTTTTTGCTTTAATTTTGTATTTTGTTCAATGTGTTTTTGTGTGTTTGTATAGGTACCGGCGTCGGCGTCGGCGTCGGCATCGGCATCGCAACCGTCGTCTGGCTGGGTGTGAAAAGAAACTAAATCTACTTAATGGCGCACAATACTAATGGCTCTCTTAAGTAACTCACTGGCTGACTGGCTGACTGACTCACTGACTGACTGGGAGTGTGTTCGATTTTTTCTCGCTTTATTCACATTTTATTCAAGACTTTGTTTTAATGTTGGTGCCGCCACACAGAAAGCCAATGTAGGCAAATTTGTGAAGAAATAATATGCATTAATTCATGCGGTTTTCCTTCGAAAATTAAGACTTTATTGTGAGAAAATTGTTATACATTTAATGTTCAAAGTATTACCCATCGGAAGCTACGATGTTTGCCCAACTTTCTGTCGTCGTTTGTGGATCCCATCCCAAAAGAACTTCTCCGGCTTGGCGGTCAAGAAAGAATCGAGCCAAATTCCTAATACCCTGTTCTGAAGTGAAGCGTACTCCGCTGAGGGCATTCTGCATTGATCCGAACAAGTAGTAATCGGAAGGTGCTATGTCTGGGCTATAAGGCGGCTGAGGTAGAACTTCCCACCCATAGTTTTCCAAATAGTTTTTAACTGGTCTTGCAACATGTGGCCGGGCGTTGTCATGATGAAAAATTATTGATTCGTGTCTGGTCGCATATTCTGGTCGTTTTTCCGCGATGGTCTTTTTCAAACGAATCAATTGTTTTCGGTAGAGGTCCCCATTGATCGTCTGACCCGATTTCAATAGCTCATAATAGAGCACAGCCACCAAATACATAACATAACCTTGGCACCATGGATATTCGGCTTTGCCGTGGAGGTCGATGGTTGGCCGGGCTTCACAATACGATCTCTTGCGCTTTGGGTTATCATAATGAATCCATTTTTCATCGCCAGTGACAATCCGATGCAAAAATGACTTCTTTTGGTGGCATTGAAGCAACTTTTCCGACATGCCGAATCGTCGTTCGACGTCTCTTGGCTTTAATTCATAAGGCACCCAATTTTCAAGCTTCTGGATGAATCCTAATGATTTTAATCGTCGATTGCTTGATCAACTCATAATACTTTTGCAAGTTCTTCTTACATCTGGCATGCATCTGCATCGAGCAATGTCTCCAATTCTTCGTCTGGAAATTTTTTTGGCTGTCCGGGTCCTTCTCCGACGTCTAAGTCGAAATTGCCACTTTTAAACCGTGAAAACCACTTTTGGCACGTTCGTTCGGCTAAAGCATGGTCACCATAAACGTCCAGTAAAATATGATTGCTTTCGGTAGCACTTTTCTTCATGTTAAAGAAATGAAGAAGAATTCTTGTGAACATCTTACTGTTAGCATTAATACACTCGAACTTACACCAAATCCATTAAATTTTTTTGTAAAAACAATTCCTCATTTTAGTGTTACTTATCAACATATAATTAAATTTTTACTTATGAAAATATATTCCTCAAATTTCTTTCATACCAAACTACAGTGTAAAGAGATATTTACGCACACACCTACTGTACATTGTGATCACCATAATATTATTCGCACTAATGGTGTTCCACATTTGGAAAAAAATAAGATATTTATTGGCGACAAAGTAAGTCTTGCGGATTATAAATTCATATTTGAAGTTGATAGACTAGGAAAAAAGGGGGTAAAGGGGTATAGTAATAGTTCCTGGTATGCAGTTGCAGACGCATACTCTTGCTCCGCATGCCACGCACCATGAAAGCTAGAAATTTAGCCTTGAAATCAGAGCTACGACTTATCCGGTTTAGGGGTTCACTAGTGTCTCCACCTATGGCTAGGTGTAACTGGTCTTAAAATAAGTGTCTTTCCATATCAATCGATTCCAATTAATACTTCCTCTCTCTCTCTTTACTCAGCGAGCTCGCTGCCTGTGTTTCGACCCCACCAAGTCGAAAACAGAGCCAATGAAGGAAAATTTAAGGGAAGAATGTGTGATGATATAAATGAAAGAAAGATGGAAACGATAAACTCTTTGTGGCGTGTACAAAACAGCGAAAGTTTTATTTGGAGTCCCTCTCAACCGACGGGTATCATTGTTCAGCCCGATGGATGAATGTTGAACCATAATACACATCAAAGTGCAATACTTTTACGCACACAGATCGCAAATAATGCAGATACAAACGCCACGCCAGAAACGATACCAAATTCGTACTTTAACATAGGTGTTCCCAAAGAAGATATCTTAGTCGCATCAGTCAGTAAATTTAGCTCTTCTAATCCTCTGAAGCTGATCGACTTCGAATTATAGTTATAATATGACCAGATACCGACATAGAATATGAAGGGAAACTGTAAAAATAACCTTAATCTACCCAGACTCTTCGGTCTCCAACTCGTAGTAATCTTTTATACTGAATTTTGAAATAAAAACTATCAGGCTTGGTTATTACCGTTTCGAAAGACTCGAGACCAAATTGCTATTGCTGTTGATGGAATTCACGCATCCAGTGTGCTAGATGTGCATACTTTGCGGGTCCTGACATCGGCTCGGATCACTATACTTTTACAACTAAGATACGCGTCACGCCCGGCCAAGAACGCATGTAATAAAATAAAGGAAAGGATCGACTTCGAAAAGCCGCAATCACGACAAACACTTCTTCTCTTTCGGAGCACTCATCAAAAACTATGAAACATACATATATGAGAACTGGGAGATGGAATTTGAAGCTCCCTCCAAGCTGCCGCCATCGCAACTATTAGTCATCGACAAGTTAAAGTTGGTTCAATGAGGACTGAAGAGAAAAACGACTGCCTGTCTCTCAAAGTGGCGTTCGACCAAAAAAATACGAAAAATAGCGACGCATTTTAGAAGGCTTCAAGACCGTAGCTTTTCCCTATTTAAACAAAAAAGGGGCTCAGGTGAATGACTTCACAGCAAATTGGGTTTATGGAGGAAGCACTTCTTTATTCTGCAGTAAAAGGTATTATCTGGAAACATTGAAGCTGAATTTCCAAATGATAATGAAAAAGTTCGATTAGCAGTAGCCCACATAAAGAATAACAAAGTGGGTCCATAAATCATTCTCTCGGAATTGTTAGAGTTTAGTTCTTAGGTATATGTCTATAGAAAATCACCTTGGCTATATAGGTTTCATAAAGTTTTCAAGTAATTTTAGGCACAATCGTTTTTTTTTTTAAGGAAAGTCTTCTTTTAAGCAAAAAAGCCGCTTTATTTGAGTGGTAAGCCTATATTCTCCAATCTATTCGAATATTAATTAATCCGTCACTGCTTTTATTAAAGACTTAGTTCATTGCGTCAATTTTCCTTCAGGTTTCCTCATATGTTTTCACTTAAAAGAAACTTGATTTAAGCATAATCGTCGAAGTCAAAGGCAAGCAGAATTTCTTGTTCATCAAAGAGTTAACCAAATGCGTTGATATGGATTATAAGAAATGAACGCGGAAGCTACAAGTATTAACAGTGATTATTTAGTGCCACCACCTTTCCTATTTAATTTCACCGATTTACTTAATAAAAGAAATAAAATTTAAAAGGTAAATCTCAAGCAAGCAGCTTTCCGGCATCATACCTCGTGTGCAATAAAAATTACTGTAAACACACACACACACACACATACATGCATACTTACACCAATACATACGTTTAATGTTGTTGCGCCTTATATGGGGGGAGTCTGTTAAGCGCTCTCGGGTGCCTTTGGCCACAAACAAACGCGTCTCTATGCCACAGCCACAGCAATTTGCTGGCAATGCGGAAGCGAATCAACAAACTGCAATGTTATAAATCTTAAAATTCAATTTACCAAACATTTTAAAACACACACGAACGCCTACGCTACCAATATAAGCGCCGGAGGCAAGAAGATCTTATAAGTTTGTATGTACGTAGGTATGTATTTAAGTTGATAGACATAACCCAGCAGGAAATTTTATATTTTGCGCATCTCAAGGAGCGCTGCATTATCACAGACAGATATTTTGCAAGGCAGAGTTTCATTAGTTGAAATTTAATATTTCTGTAGAGTAAATTTAGTTGCGGTCTTGAAATAAATACTTTTTTACTTTTTTTTATTATTTCCTAACAAATTAAGGAGCTTAAAAAGCATTCAAAACTCAATTTCAGATATTCCTGCAGGGGCCATCATAAAATTGTAGAAAAAAAACATCTATCAACATGTGAATGTCTCAGGAGTACACACTCGAGTAACATATATACGAGGGGATTAACAAAATTTCGGTCAGTTGGTGACTTTCAATTTGTTTTTGTTAAATCTAAAAATACCAAATCCCTACCTTATTAGTCTTCCTTTTAAATTTTAGAACGGTCGACTAAAATGGAGACGAGAAAACGCAAGATAGCTGAGGATAGGTCAGAAGAAATTCCACCACCAAACAGAAATTCACCATGTGATTCTCTTCGGATTTCGTTGTAATTTACAGCCAATACAAATATTCAGTGATTGCCAAATCACATATAGAACGATTTCACCGTCTTTAAGGTCTAATTCTAAGTGGTTCCCAAGATTCCAGACCGGACATCTTTCCCTTAAGAACGATTCCCGAGAAGGTCGACCAAAAAATTCCACTGATGACGTCACTGTAGCTCTGGTGAAGTCCGAAATGCCATTCAACTGGACAAGGTTCAGACGGTAACTGCAAATAGTAAACCGAAGTGTGCTTACCAAAAGTTCTCAAAAATTTCTTACAAAAAATATTTTCTTTCTTCTTTTTCTGGTCAACTTACCGAACTTCTGTTCATCCCCTCGTATAGACATCATCTCATGTGGTAGAGTCAAGCCAAAGCCTTACTGCTCAGCCTCAATTTGCAAAGTGCAAAAGCACAATTGACAGAGTGGAGACTGCTAAATCAAAAAGAAATAAAAACTAACTATATACAATATAATAAATATTTTTGCATTAGTATTATTATACCCCACACGTTATATTTTAAGGCAAGATATAAAGATTTGAGACTGGCAAATTCGTATCTCGAAGTGAAAAGACTCACTAAGAAGGGGGCGAGAGGCTAAGGTGATTTCCATCCTGAAGCCACCACGATCAGTCTGAAAGAATGAACCATAATTGCACCAAACATCACGGGTAAATCAGTAGCTATCGCTCTTCATTAAGTAGGCCATTGCTCTATTTGGAAACTACCACAACATATTTGCATGCTGAGAGTATGTTCAGCAATATACGAAGCGTATATTAATGTTTAGTGTTACAATTATCCACAAAGACTCTAGTAGTATTCCACATGAGAACATCTAGCCACCGATCCTGATCCGTGATAAACCAACTATTCTAGCTGCTCGCAATGGGAAAGTTAAGTAGTGCGTTATACGGATGATCTTGTCATCTTACATTCAAACAAACCACCCAATCGGCTTTCATGGGTAGTAGAAATGGAACTTGATATCTCAGCTTATAGAGTTGACTGAAGGCCAGTACTCCGAATTTGGCATAACTGCAGAATAGTTATTGCACTAAAATGGCGGCTACATCTTCAAATGGTGTATTAACTTCGCACAGGTCTAATGAAAACCGTACTAATTTGTGGAGTACTAGTTTGATGGGCGACATTAAAAAAGAAGTACCGAATTAAGACTCTGGAATATGTACAACTTGCCTATCTAGGATGAGGTCTATCTTAACAGAAGTCCATGAACATACAAGTGACGTTCCAGACATGTGGGTCTTATTGTGAAAGACATACAGAAAACTGGATCAGAACTCAAACTAAACATAGGTATATGCGACCGATAAAAAGATACCATCTGCAAGCCACCTACCTACTCCAGATCAGAAGATTGAGCGGAAGGTAGGACCATGGGTATTACTGAAGACATATTCATTCATATTTATATTGATGTGTCAAAATGTGAGGCAGATATTGGGGATCACCTGTGACGTTGCCCATAAAGTCGTTAACTTCAAACACAATGACTATAACTCTGGCTTCCAAGCAGATATTATAGTTTTACTGAAGACGCCAAATGGTCAACCGCTTAAACGGAAAGTTTTGGCACGAGGAAAATTCTAATTACCTATTAACAAACTAATGCGGGAAAACATGGACCACGGACCACCACATACATGCAATAGTATTCTTCAAAAATTAAGCTTTGCTCGGAGCTCCGTGAAAACAGCATCCAAAACCACAGCATTTGGTATTCTCGACACTCATATAGAAAGAAATTGGAGGATTATTTCGTATAGCCTCCCTACAGCCACTTTGTTCAGATGACCAGGACTGGAACCATGGACTTCAGCGTGGCAATACGGAATGCTAACCACTATTAATGTTATATGGTCATAAAAGGTCTTCTTTTTCATTTTTATACGAATTTCATGGCGATATCACCGTTGGAGATATAGTTGGGCATAGCTCTATGATGATCCAAAATTATGTGTGATTATCTGCATAGATTTATACTTTAAATATCCCCACAGGAAAAAGCCAATCGGCGACCGACCCAGAATGTGAAATTATCTGTTCACCCAAAGTGTTCTCTCCATAAGTCCATTGATTGATGCGATGTGTGAAAAGTAGCGCCATCTTGTGGAAACTAAATGTCGCCCATCAAATATTCGGTTACGGTTACGTTCTCACCGGCATCATTTTTGAAGAAATATGGACCCATGATTCCACGGGCCCACAAACCACACCAAGCCGTTGTTTTTTCTGGATAAAATGGCAGCTCTTGAACCTCTTCAGGTTGCTCTTCGTACCAAATGCGGCAATTTTTGGAACAATTCAAGAAAACATAGAGCGAAGTGTTGTCGGTTGGGATGATCGATCTTCTTCAATCGTTATATACGTCAGTCCGAGTTGCTGCGAACTGCACCGAATCGATTCTCCGCGGTCTTCGTGTATACTCTCAGCTACGCCCGCTATATTTTCCTCACTGCATGCAGGAGGTGGCCTATTCGGTCGAATAATAACCAATAACGAATGCTGGGTCTCAAGATGGGTGATGGTATTGCGAATGGTACGCTCCGTTGGGCCGATTATGTTGACCGTAAGTTGAGCGAAGCGAGCGAAAAACACTATTCACAGAACGTGAATTTTCGTAATAAAGTAGAACGACTTGTAAACGTTGTTCAGGCGTAAGTCGTTCAATAATGATATGCCAAACAATACTGAACAATAATAACAAGACAACTTGACATAACTCACGAGGGATCCGTCAAAAAAATGCTATTGAGAAAAGTGCTTCTACCCGATGGATCACCCGTTATAAGCTTAACCGCTGTACAGTGTCGAGCCGTGACATTAAGTTGTGAATTCTTGGGGAGCTTTTCTGATACTTTAGAACTTTATAAGCTTCCAGAAGTACTGAATAGTTTTAAGAAGCTTAAAAAGTATAGAACTGTCAAAATACTCTAAATAAGCAAACCCGCTTTACCTTTTTCTTGCTCAAATAAAATACATAAGTTAGCTCTTTACCCAGATATCTATTTAAGGAAACTTATTTAAGCTAAAAAGTTAAATAAAAGTTTTATTAACGGTATATCAACAAAACATCAGTGACTCAAAGAAAGAGGAAGACTAATGAGAGTCAGTCTACCACCTGCTAACTGCACACATATGTATGATAAAGGAAGTTAAAATGAAGAAAGTAAGAGCATAAGGACCACACACAACTTTTAGCGCAGACCAACAACAACAAACAGCTGCGCTAAATTGAAGCGCCGGCGAAGGAGTTTTAAAGCTAAATGAACACGCTGATGTAGCACCCAGCCAAAAGCGAAGGCAAACGGCAAATGGCAAATGTGTCGGACGGATGGTAACAAAAAAAAAACAAAAAAAAAAAGAAATCAAAACCACGTATCACATCACAACTGTCCCGCTAAATGTGGAGCAATTTAAACGCTTGAGTTGCTGAATCAACACACCAGCAACACGCCTACGCAACTGGAGCGGGCACTAAGTGCGACTGCGACGACGACGATGGTTTACTTTCATTCACATTCTAATGCGCACACATGAGTATCTGACAGCCATATGTACCTATACATGTGCACACATACCATACATATAAGCTGATACATACTCACATGTGTTCATTTAGAAGTGCGTCTAGCACGCAAAGCTTTACCCATACGAAAGTAAATTTACATACTTGAACACAACAAATTGTATGTATGTCTGTGGAAAATATTTCAAGTGCGCAATTTCACAGGCAACAACGCCTCCGCTAACCGCCAACTGTGTACATTTGCTCTGCTCACTTTATTGTCTACTTAAATTGAATTTTATTTGACTTCATTTTCATTTCACTGCAAAACCAAATATTTTTTTGTCATTTTATTCAGTTTATTTTTTTTCCTTTAACTGCGAAATAAATCTCTTCATTTTCTTATCATTATTTGACTACCTATTCCTATTGCTACTGCTTTTTATGACTGTCTTCTTTCTACATATCATTTTGTCTTCTCCTTTGGCTTCTTCTCTTTCGTCTGTCGAAGCTTTTATTCACTGCTATGCTTGAAAATTTCCATAAAAATAACAAAAATTTTGTAAATTCAATTTCAATTGTCATTTGATTTTGTGAGCGCTTCTACCAAAATTCTTTTAAATTTTTTTTTCATTTAGAAAAACACAATTTTTTTCATTAAAATCTAATGCTTATCAATTTAGAGTTTAATAGTATGTGATATGATAAAAATACATTTTTTTCCCCCGATTATTAGTCTATGAGGAATAAATTTTATTAAATTATTAACATTCCCATCAAAGCTTGAAACAAGTCTTATAAATTTCCGAAGCATACCTGCATCCTTCGAAGTGTTCCCAGTGGCAGTAGAGTCTTGCGATTTGACCTGTCAATGAAGTTTGTAATACTGCTTAATTTATTGTTGTTGTGCCTTATCACTGACCCGTGATAAAGTACACTTAGGCCTGCTATACCGTTGTGATATCCATATTGGGGCTGTTAAAAAGCTCACTCTCCCCATCTTAAATGACCGAACCGTACGAAATCAACTTGTTGCAAATGCACGGGCAGGCAGCACATGGCTGGGCGGTAGTTATATCGATCGATCTACAGCCAGTCAGTATGGACAATTAGACTCCCCAGTGAGGTGATCCTCTGGCAGATCTTGATATTTTCAAGTGTGAAAGCCGCCTGCTAAGTGTGAGATAGGTTCGTGTACCAATCCTTTGACCTACTCAACACTTGACATTATGGTCAGAGTCACAGTCTTCCATGAACCGAGTTCCCAAGCACGGTTGATACTGCGGGAACGTCGGAGCATATCGTCGCCGTAGTACATACGAACGCAGAGACACCAGCATAGCGTCGTCGTCGTCGCTAGGCGTTCTGACACAGTACTCAGCACAGGGCAGAACGTCGGGAACAGCAAAAATGAGCAAACAATCACAACCAAGAACAAACGATCCAGAGGAACTGTGCCCACGGTGTTACGGTAAAGTATTTATTAATGCCATGGAGTGAGTCGATCCTCTTGCAGACTTTTCACGCTTTAACGTAGGAAAGCTACGGGCCATGCATGTAGTGGGTAGTGAGTCGATCCTCTAATCTGCTCCACAGTTGGCATCGCGGTCGCTGCTACGGTCTTTCCTTATTCGGCATGACAGCAACGCTTCAGCCTTTCACTCTGTAGAACTCGATGGGTCTTTAATTGCGGTCGCATCACGGCAGGGAAAGTAAAACTCTCCGACTGTATTTTTGAAGTGAAAAAACTCCTCATAAAAACACCAGTCAGTTGGAGACTTGAGAAGACTTGAGAGACTTTAGAACTTGGAGAAAGTATCTATATGCTTTTAGAATGATATCATCAGCGTATACCGATACCTCACAGCCCCGGCTTCCTAGTACTCGAGCCAACATGTTTGTGTTGAGACATCATAAAAAGGTTAAAAGGACTCCACCTATACTATGCTTCTTTTCACATACATGGTTATGGATTTACTTTCTAGGAAGATTCCACTATTTTTTTTTTAATAGGAAGGGAAGGAGGTACCCAAAATATTTTCTTTTCTCCACGAATACAAAACTATACCACATCATTAAATCGGTTTTCGCGAAAAACATTATGCTATAGAACAAGTCCATCGCCTTACCAATAAGTTCTGGAAGGCATCACAGTTGAAAAAGTATTGCTCAGCAAGATTTCTTGGAGGGAGTCAAAAGTTAGATAATGTATGCCATCTTCACATAATACCATGCTAGCAGAAGTAGCCTTCAACAGCACAAAAACTTGCTAGTTTTTTCATATTGGAACCAGTATTAACGCCAATAACAATCTCACCATTGAAATTCCAAGCAGAATCACTCTTGCCAACAGGTGCAATTTGGGATCGAGTAGGCAATTGAAAAGAAAAGTCCTCTCTTGACGAACAAAAACCAAACTCTTCAAGTCGCTTATCTTTCCCGTCATCCTATATGATACGGAGACAAAAATGATGACAACATCTGATAAGTTTTTCGAGAGGAATATTTTGCATAACACGTATGGTACTTTGCGTGTTGGGAACGGCGAATACTACAGCCGATAAAACGATTAGGTGTACGAGATATACGGCGACATAGGTCATGTCCCTCAGCCTTGAAAGTTTATGATGCAGCAATCCGCGGTGAGATTTGAAGAAGAGGATGATAACCTCCATTCCGTTGGAAAGACCAGATGGAGAAGCATCTAGCTGTACCTGATATTTCCAATCGGTGACACACTGCGAAATTAAGGATTAAATGGGGCACTCGGTTATAACCGTGTACATTAGAAAATCACTTAAAACTCGTTGTATGCTGAATGCCCCATGCTGAAGCTTAACATCGTAATGAATGATCCACCTAGCGAATGAAGTTAAATACCTTGGCATCCACCCAATAAAGCAACTGACCTGGATGAACCATAATCTGCTAAAATACTTTTGTATAAATCAGTCATAAAATCAATCTGGATTTATAGAAAATAATTATGAGGATATGCTTGCGCAAATGGTATCCATAGAATACAACGATTTGAGTGAAATCTCACGGGTGTACCGTAGTATACAAATATACAACGAGGGTATACATAGAGACATTGAAATACCAATGGAAAACACAGAAGTGGCAAATTCCTGGAAAAATCAGCAGAATCTCCTAGCGAACGTGTTATCCTGCCGAATAAGTCTTCAAAGAAGGGATCTGCCAGTGTTTTGAAGATCAACGTTTTTCCTGTCGCTCATAACTACTAATGGACTGAAGCTGTAATTCACTAGTTTTTATGATTCTGAAAGTTATAGTTAGTTAAAGTTAGGCTTTAAGTAAGCAGTTCAAATAAACAAAATTCCTTAAACAAAAAAAAAACTACATTATCAAATATATGTATGTGGAATTCATAAAGTAATGAATTTCAGAGAGCCATCAGGAACCCTTCCGATTTCGATGATTTTCACATAATTCCTCGTATGTTTTGCTCGATTTACCTTACCTGCGCTTATGTATTGTAAATGCTTACATAAATTCTGCTTAAACGGAAAAGCAAAATATTTGAGTGAATTCGCAGTCAATGCTTTGTAGAAAACAAGATAAATTGGCATAACCTGCAGTTATAAATATATTTATGTATGAAAGACAAAGCTACATCCCTCTCCCCTCCGCCCTACTACCAACAGTCAAACAACACAGTCAGGAAAACTCAACAATAACAACAACACAAAGTCAACACCAAAAATCAACTCAAAAAAGACAAACAACAAACAGTAAGGAAAACAATGCGACAAACGGAAATGGCGAAGTGGCGGCGATGGTGCTGCGGTTACGGGACGGAACTGAAGCTGACGCCGAAGCCGAAGCTAAAGCTGAAAGCTGAAGCTGCAGAATATTTCTGTTAGCACATTCATTTAAGAGCTGTGGATGACAATTTTATTTAAAATTTTAATTGCGGTTGACATTGCTGCATAACTAAAGCACGCGCGCGTGCAACAGCGCTTTTATTCTACGTACATACCATACATACATATTTTGAAGGGAAGGCGAAATGGAATTGGCGAAGGAAATGAAGGCGTACCGGCCGAAAAATAATGACAACTAGCTGTAGCTGTAGATAAGTAGGAGTAAAAATAAATGTAGATGAGACCGATGTTTGTGTGTGTGTGTGTGTGTGTGTGTGTGTGTGTAAGCGTGTTTATAATTATTTTGGCATGAAGTTGTTTGGCTAATTAATGAGCGTAAATAAAATGCAAGCGAAAACTTTTCAATAATTAATTACCATAGAAATTTAAATCATAAAGTTAAATACACATTTTTCTCCAAACAAAATAATAACAAACAGTTAGCAGCGTTAAGCGGTTGGACGTGTGGGCGGTGAATGGATGAAAGTCAAATGGTTTGCGTTAACATTTAGTAGCACTCCTGAAGCGCACAGAAATTGTTCGAATTTTAAGTATACTTAGTAGCTTATTGAAGGAAGTTCGTTTATACATACATATATACATACAAATATTCGAATTTGCGAATATTTTTGTTGAACAGTAAATGAGGTTTAAATACGCATCGCCTATCAAATACAAACAGATTTGTGATGTTTTGCTCCAAGGCCTTAATCGAAGCGGGATTGTCCGTATAGACTATAGACCTTACATATTCCAACAGGAAAAGGTCTAACGGTGTGATACCACACGATCTTGGTGGCCAATCGTATGGCTCAAAACGTGAAACTCTTTGCTCACCGCAGTGTTCTCTCAATAAATCCATTGACTGATGCGTTGTGTGGGAAGTGGAGCCGTCTTGTTGAAACCAAATGTCGCCGAGACCACGAGCTTTAATTTCAGGCTTCAAATAGTCGGCTATCATGGCGCGGTAACATTCTCCATTGAGGGTGACGTTCTCACTGGCATTATTTTTGAAGAAATATAGACCGAGGATTCCACCGGCTCACAAACCATTCCAAACCGTTGTTTTTTCTAAATGAAATGGCAGCTCCGGAATCTCTTCAGGTTGCTCAAATGCGGCAATTTTGCTTGTTTACATACCCATTGAGCCAGAAATGGGTCTAGCCTCTGAACAAAATTTGGCTCAAAAACGTCGGAGCTTCTTGGAACATTTCTGCGATACGATGTCACTTGGAAGGTCGAGCGGCTTCAGCTCTTGCACAAGCTTAACTTTGTATACATTCAATTTAAGATCTCGACGTAAAAAGCGCCAAGTCGTTCCATACGTCAGTCCGAGTTGCTGCGAACGGCGCCGAATCGACTCTACACGGTCGTCGTGTACACTCACAGCTAGAGCCGCTATATTTCATTAACGGCGTGCTGGGCGTGTTATATTCGGTCGAATAATAACCAATAATGAATTCTGGGTCTCAAGATGAGTGATGCTTTGGGCATACTACGCTCAGTAGGCCGATTATGTTGAATTTTCGTAATAAAGTTGAACGAGTTGTAAAGGTTGCTAAAGTGTAAGTCTTCCCATGAAAATGATGTCACCAGTAAAATGAAAATTCGCCTTGTTCTACAATTTTTCTTTGTTAAAGGGGAAAGCGCAAATCAGGCAGCTGAAAATGTGAAAGGTGTTTATGGACCCGTGTAATCACCGAACTGGTCAAAAAGGGGAACAGTTCTATTCACAGTAAACTCCGAACAGACGTGGGCATACCGCTTTCCTCGGCAAAGACCAGCAGACAGCAGATGGTAAAGCGAAAGCACGTGCAATGTGCCAGGACAAATCTTTCCATGAATTGAGATAAACAGAATTTAATTCCTACTTCTTCTAAATCGGGCCTTCAGAAGCACAACAATCGGCGTAATAACCGGACACTGTCTTATGGAAACTTCTTGGAAATTTCTTCTTCGATTGCTTTACATCGGTAGGCGTCATTCAACTCCAGAATTTCATAAGACACGCCAATTGGTTTAAGTATTTTATGGTGAAAGGAATCCCTTTGGCAGGTCCAGCATAGGTATCACAACGGGCCAATAGGCCTAAGTGCGCTTAATCAGGGTTCATTGATCAAACAATTTGTTAATCTAACTAACTAACTTATGGTCCCGACACTGTAAGAGTCAATCATACAGAATTTCGGTTTCGTCGATTTCCTTTCGGAATTTTTGATGTAAAAGATGATCTACGGTGTGAATGGTCAATTGTCGAAAATGTTGCTAAATTAATGGATCTCGTCGAGTCTAACTGTCATGCGAGCACTGTTTCGATTGCCCTGGCGCTAAATATTGCACAAAAACAGTTTGCAGTACATTGAAAAAAGCTGGATACACAGAGAAGCTCGAGAAATGCGTGTTACAAAAGTGAACGAGAAAAAGTCTAATGGACCGAATTTCCACCAGCGAATTGGAGAGAAATCATCAACCATAAGCTGCTTACTTACCCTCAAAAATGTAATTCTGACATGTACTGCCAGCAACATGTCAGCAGGAAGCAATTGCATCAGGAGGGGAATTTTGTTTCAAAAAAACAACGCCAGATCACACACATAGATAGTGACTCACCAGAAACTCCTAGAGTTTGGTTGGGAAATCCTTATGCATCCACTTTTTAGTTCGGATCTCACACCATCTGAAAATCGCTTGGCCCAAATTGTTTGCCTCTATTGGAAGGGTTTCTATAAGAGAGAGCTTAAGGACATTCATTACCTTCAAAATGGCAAAAATTTATCAGACAAACCGGTGCATATTTGACACGAATCGGAGAGTTTTCACAATGGTATCCAGAGACTCAATCTAATGCAAAAATAATGGATTACACCATGGAGTACACAGGAGATTACTTTATAGAGTATCTACGAAAAACTACGACATAGCTGGTATCCGTGTAGGCAAAGGAAAAGGAAATCTGTCTGAAATACTCTAAGTAGTACACACGAAAGTAGAAATTCTCGTTAAAGTCTTAACGAACTCCGGTCGAGCAGCGCGCAAACTGCAGGTTCATTCAGCCAAACCCAGCCGAATTGTCAGTGACCCAGGCCAATGTGATTTTCATTCCGAAGCCTAATAAGGAGGATAACTCTGTACTGAAGTCATATAGACCGATGAGTCTAATATCCTTTCTATTGATGAGTATGAAAAAACTGTAAGGATTTGATCAAAAGTCAAAAACACTTTGAGCTACTGTCACTTCAACAGCGCGCATACGCCAAAAGTATAGCAGATGATACCGCTCTATAGAAGATTGCTTAAAATTTAACGATTAAATTTGTATTTTTCCTTTTAAAATTTTGATAAAAGTTCAGGTTTTATATTTCTTGTTTAAAATTATTTAAAGGAATGTGTGAAAAACTAATTTTTTTCCTATCGATTTATTCAGCGTTGAAGTGTGGATTCACTTTGTCGTTCCTACTTATTTCCCAAACTCGATAGAAACTTTGAAAATGACGTAATATAAGTAAAAACATCTCAATACAGGCTTAAAATATAAGCAAAAATAATTATAAATATGGTGTGAATAAAGCAAAACCGACAGAAACAACAACCTTGATGAAATAATTAATTCAACAAACAGCCATCACTGGCCGCCCCATACATTAGACGGCCCAAAAGCAAGTGAGAATTCCCAGAAAAAAATTTGAAAGAAGACAGCTCATTTGGGATTAAATATTGCAAATATGCGTGGGCGTTAATCTCAATAAATTCAATTGTGTGTGCATGTGGATGGGATGGATGTATATGCATGTACCTATAGTGTGTGTGTGTGAAGAATTTATTAGCGCAAGTGTGCGTGCCGCATTACGAAGGTCAGCTGTGTTAATTAATTGATAAATAAACTGAAATCTTAGTACGACATTTTTGGCAAACTTTATGCGCTTTTTCATATGTACTATATACTTATATAAGTACAATATATGTACGAATGTATTTGCTGTTAGTTATACAAAACTCTCAACACAATGTCACTCACATTGGACACAAGACATGCGGCTTTATAAACTTTCATATGCTCGTACATATATTCTGTAAATACATACATACATATATATATCTATATTTTCTTACGAATTCTTTGCAAACAATTGTGATTTTGTTTATTTGTATGCTTTTGTGTGTTATTGACGGATAATCGTAATGGCGCTCATGACGTTGCCATTAATGGCCCATCAACACATCGTAACCCACTTTTCTCAACTACATTTTTATGTGTTGACACTTCAATAATTCAGTCAATAAAATAATGGAAGAAATCATTTCGTATGATCGATTGTTAAGAATATTTTATGATTTTCGTAAAGAGAAAAATTGTGCAGAATTATGATATTTAGCTAAAGTGAAAGGAAATGACAAAACCACAAGAGCACAATGTTATATTTAGGAAATAGCAATTATTCCTCATTCACTCACCAACGGCACTTTGCGAGGTCAGGGAAAAATCTCTCAGCCTCTAATACCAGTCAGTGCTAAATTGTTGAGTGCTGATTTGAGAATTCTTTTTTTAAATAAGAAAATAATTCTACATATTCTATTTATAAATATTATGATAGTTTCTAAAAGTTTGAGGTTTTTTCAAATTGTTTCTATGGTTCTTGGAAAGGTTTATATGAAACACTTTTTTCGGGAAGTTGACCAGGGACTGACATATTCGGAAAAATCGTATATTCTTTGGCATACCCCTGGAGGGTTACAAAACTTTCCTTATTAAGCTTATTCTGGCCACAATTCGACTAATAGAAATGCATACCCTAGGGTCTTGCCTCGCCAGGAGTAGCTGAATATTACTACTCGGAAGAAGGGCTGTCCATTCCGTAGCGAAGTTGCCGCTGAACCTTCAGTACCTAGAGGAAGGACTAACTATTCAGCACTGAATCACTGAACCTTCAATCCATGGAGGAAGACCTGCTCATTCCCCACTGAAGTTGCCACTGAACCTTCAAACCATTGAGACTCGGATGTGTAATATTTCCAGGACTAACTGAACATTACTACCCGAAGGAAGGACTGCCCATTCCGCACTGAAGTTGCCACTGAACCTTCAATATCCGAAGGAAGGACTACCATTCGACACTGAAGTTGCCACTGGACATTGAATCCATTGAGACTCGGATGTGTAATATTTCCAGGACTAACTGAACATTACTACCCGGAGGAAGGACTGCCCATTTCGCACTGAATTTGCCACTGAACCTTCAAACTATGGAGGAAGGACTATTCATTCCGCACTGAAGTTGCCCCAGAACCTTGAAACCATTGAGACTCCGATGTGTAATATTTCCAGAACTAACTGAAGTTACTACTGAATCTTCAAACCATGGAGGCTCCGATGTGTAATATTTCCAGGAGTACCTGAACATTCCCATTCCACAAATTCAGAAACTCTACGCATCAGTTGCTAAATCAACTTTCAGGGCCCTATAAGCGTTTGAGTTTGCTTCCTTCTTGAAACCTTCTGTACCTTGCGGGAAACTCCTCAAGCTCTTCATACACACGCATCTCAGCCTCTTTCTTTTTTGTCTGCACATCCGTCTCGCTTTCCTCTTCAGTTCTCGGTAGCTCTTCGCTCGATCGTAACATTACTAGGTAAGCAGGCTTTGGCGCGACAAATCTCATCGTACTGGTTCTTGCTGCACTGCGTCGGGTGCGTATCTTTGTTGCTACAAGATAATCGTTCGAGTCGATGTTGAGTCCTCGGAGCGAACGCACGTCAAGAAGACTGTCGTCCGCCTATCACAAAATGATCGATCTGGTCATTGCTCATGGGTACACTCCAGGCGTTCTTAAAAGGCAACCTTGGTCACATGTGCATGATGCAGATTATGGGCGATATGTTTGATGCAGATTGTGTCGGGACAATTTTCCATCGTGCCAGTACTTGGCGACGGAGTCTCCCTACCACTACGAATCCGACAACGAAATTGAGCTCCTTTATGTAGCCACAGTAGTATAAGTCACTAGAACTTAATCGTCTCTGTCCTGACCCCGTCCATCGCACTTCTTCTAAGACGGTGATGTCTGTCTTTATTCTTACGCATCACCTTGACTAAAACCTCGTTTGGTTTTTAAGAGCTCAGAAAGGTTCTTAAAAATTTTAAAGGACTTTAAAGCAGTGCCCAGCGTTGTTCTACGCAACCTTATGAGTTTTGCTGGGATCCCAAATTTAGACAAAGTTTTATTTCTATCAAAAAGGGAATTCAACTGACGAATAGGTGCTGACATGCTTATTCAAGGTCTCTTCCAGGATTTGACGTTCCGTACAAATCTTTCCGCTGGTAGATTTACCAGTTCTGAAGAGATCTAATTAGTTCGTTCATAAAGACATTCAGTCTGTCACACACCACTGATTAAAGGACTTTATATGTAACGTTAAGAAGACTTATCCCCCCGTTGTTGGTGCAAATAGCAGGATCACCCTTCTTATGGATTGAGTAGGGCATACTGGATTCAAATCTTCGGACATTTCTTCATCTTATCAAATTGTTTATAAGAGTCGGTACAGGTGCTCAACTAGCGCTTCACTGTCAGCCTAGAACTGCTCGACTGTTACATCATTAATTAATAATTATGTTCCATGCTTCCGTAAGAATTGAAAATCTGTTTCAACTAGCAATTGCTTCACTGGCTTATTTTGAATCAATGAATAACAATACATCAAAGCCATAAGTACTTACATTAAAATAATGTAAATTAAAGAGATCTGATTTCAATTTTTCCAAATTAATTGCAGTCAAACGACAATTTATTGCCACTTAAGCTAAATATTTTAAAATGTGTATTTGTGTTGACCAATATTGATTTAATCCATCAACATAATCTGACCTAACCTCATTTAACCTGTGAGCCCATAAGCCAAAGGCCGACAAAAATTTCCACACACACACACACAAGTGGTTCCACATATCGACCACACGTAGCTGAGCGCGTGCCAATTGTCCGCAATAATGCCACTACTACCACTACCACTGCCATTGTCAAACCGCCAACGCCACCGCTAACGCCGATATGCGGCCAAAAGCCGCAGGCCAACAGTTCAATAGGCGTCAACGGGCCAATGACTAGACAACAACAAGAACAACAGAGAACACATACGAGTACTATGTATGCTAAGCTACTTAGGCAGGACCTTTATTACTTGCCTAGGTGTGTTGGTTATACGTGTGTGTATGTATCGGTATACTTGTGTGAGTGTGTGTGTGTGAGTTGAAGTGTGATTATGCGTGAGTGCATTTAATTCGCTGAAAATACCATACGTTCCGGTGTTAAATGACTAAATTGCAGTGAAAATCTCTGCATCCGCAACAATGCTGGCCACAAGCCTTTATGTGCATATAAGCAAATACACAATACATAGTACATACAATACATACAAACTCGTGTCGCATACCAAATTGGCATTCTGCATGCAGTTATATGTACATACACACACGCCACTGACCAATATAGCGCCCAAAATGTTAGTTGGCTGATTCGATAATTAAACGCACATTACAACAAGAATAACCGAAATCGTTAAAATCCGAATGACGGAGCGCGGGGTGCAGGGAGTTAGTTGGCAGAGGTTAGCGAGTGGGAAAACTGGTAGCCAAGCAATCCACCTGCCAACAAAACATGATGCCCTCGTGTGTATGTATGTACACTTAATGACGTATACGGTATGTGTGAATGTTCACATGCATTTATGTGTGTGTGTGTGCGTGTGCGTGTGTGTTTCAATGTAGCTGTGTTTACGCGCTTTTGGATTATGTGGAAAAACACGTGGCCCCTGTCGGTTTAACATGCAGCCAGATTAATAGAATTACCCAAGCAGACCGTTTTGGCAATTGTTCGCACGTGTCAGCGTGAACAAGTGCGGCAATGATAGCAACAACAACAACAACAACAACAATGACAACAACAACCATGACAACGACAGCGATAGCAACCAAGTTGTTGACACAAACAATGAAAACTACATCAACAACACAACTGCCATGCAACAGCATACAATAACAACAACAACAACAACCAAGTACATTACCAACCATTACCACATCAGCAGCACAACAAAAAACACAATGACAATGCAACAGATCCGCGCATGCTGTGCCTGTTGTCAATGATATCTAACCACGGGCAGCGGCC
>JAWMAG010000010.1:1505000-1520000 GCA_037013455.1 Ceratitis rosa
TGTTTCTTTGTGTGCGTGTCCCAGTGGGCGCTTTTGGGATTGTAAATGTGGGCAGGGAGCTCAATTGAAATTTGTATGAAATATTTCCTACAGGGTGTGTACCACATATGTGATATGCGCTTATTTCCACACCAAAATAAACACACATGTGTTGCTGGTGTTGCTGTTATTATTGCTGTTGTTGTTGTTGTTGTTGTTTATGGTTTCGTTTTTAGCGTTTTCGCCTGAATTTAATGTGCAAATTATATGAGGTGAAAATTTGTAATTGCTAAACATTATAAACAACGAGAAATTTATGAGCAAAAATGGAAAAGAAAATAACAACAACAACAGCAACAACAACACCATGCGCGTGAGTTCATTTCGTGACTTTTGCGTTGCCATAGCGCTAAGCATTTCACATTTCTCTGCGTTTTTTTGGTTTGCTTTCTTTTGCTGCAAGTGAGGTGTAGCTGCAACTTGTTTTTTGTTTTTGTTTTTGTTTTTTTTTTGCCTTTTATATGTTCGAGATGGGCAACAAACCGCGAATGATTGCAAAGTTCTGCGTGGCACATAAATTTTATTTCACCACCATTGCCCCCCCTCCTCCCCTTTAGCGCCTGCCATGATTGACGGACAATTTTAGGCGCTGCCACCGCCAGCTGCGCTGCTTTCATAGGTGTGTTTTTATTATTGTTGTTGTTTCTATTGTTGTTGTTTGTTTTGTGTATCAACCGAGGCGCATGTGTCGATATGTCCATATGTGTAGACGTAAAAACAAATTAATCTTCGCACTTTTACGCAAAATATATTTTTTTTTTTACATTTTATTTCACTTTGTCCTCCTCTCTTTCGCAAGTTTCTTTTTTTTAGTTTTTTGCTTTGCCTCTTTTTCAAAACGGTAATGAATCACGTTCAATTCTAATTTAAATTACTTCATTTGATTTCATGGGGAGAGTAATTATGTAAAAGCATTGGTACATACTTGCAGATGAAGAAACCTATACACATACATACATATATACATACATACATACATGCATACGTGTTATAAACTAATTTAGATGTACGCAAGCAGAAAAGATTGTAGAAACTGTGGCTTCATTTGATCGAAGTTTGATTTCGATTTTTGTCAAGCAAGATTTGGACAGACCTACACATACATATATACATATATATAATTTCAATGCAAGTTTTGTGCATTTTGTAATCCTTTACATGGTTTTCTTAAGGTTAAGAGGACTGCCGGTTTTAGGTTTATAAGTTGAAAAGTTGTGAGAAGTGAGAAGTGTTTCAAAATATGTATCAAACTAAGGAGATTTAGAACTACTTGAGGTTGAAAAAGTTTAGTCTTCTGTTCAATGAATTTAATAAAAAAAACGCAATAGAAGACCAAAGCCACCTTCGGTTTTTGCGAAGCAAGCAGTAGGCTTCTAGCGGTGGGCAGGGATATATTATATGTTTATTCTTCTCTTACTGGTGACTTGCTCTGCATGTGATACCGGGGCGAGTAAACTGTATATCTACTTCGGAATTGTTAACGAGATATCTGAGAGTAAGTATATATTAAATACCAAGGGTAGAGGTTTCCTGACATCAAAACTAAAATTGGAGGTCAAAGAGAATAAAAGCGAAGACTTGAACCTTGGAAGTGTTGAAAGCGTCAACAAGACGGAAGAAGAAGTCTTACTATGCCAAAATGGCATACTCGGCAAGAAAAAAGGAAAGGGTGGGATGATGGCGAAAGCTATATACAAGGCGCAGTCAACGTCCACGAAGGACCTAGCTGCAAATCCAACCGAACGAGGAAGAGGAAGGTAACCTTCCCTCGTTGGTCTAAGGAGGGAATAGAGCAAGATCGTGCGTATTTCGTGACATGACGTCAAAGATGGCGGCAAGGGCAAGTAAATAGGCAAGAATCTTTTAATAGTGGCGTTTATTGATCGCTGTTACCAACTGGGACACATAACTCAGGGACGCTGGAGAGTAGTGAAACTCAAACTGTTATGCGACCATACCAACTTTTAAGGTCCAGGTCGGCTCAACGGTCATAAAATGAAAGGACTTCTTCGGACCATTCAGTAATAATCGAGGTTTCATTCCGCGCTTTCAACCTAACGTTGCAGCTAAATAGATGAGATACAATCAGCTATAAAACTTCTAGGTGTTACTGATGATATTGATATCTTCGAGTTCAACAACTACGGTGGAAGTTTTACTTTCATACATAGAAACAGTCATCGTATTCGCGACTCGGCTCCCACTTGGTGCCACCGTCTAAATATCTTGGTACCAGCATAAATACCAACAACAATATCAGCTTTGAAATCCAACGTAGAATCACTTCTGCCAAAAGGTGCCACTTTGGGATGAGTAGCAATTGAAAAGTAAATTCCTCTCCCGACGAACAAAGACCAAGCTCTACAAGTCGCTCAGCGTTCCCGTCCTTCTATATGGTGCGGAGGCATGGACGATGACAACATCTAATGAGTCGGAGTCCTCCCGAGAAAGATTTTATGTAAGATTTATGGTTCTTTGCGAGTTGGAAAGGGCGAATACTGCACCCGATGGAACGATATATATGGCGAAATAGACATAATCAAGCGAATCAAGAAACAGCGGCCACGCTGGCTAGCTTACATAGGTAGT
The DNA here is from genome assembly GCA_037013455.1 of Ceratitis rosa. NCBI lineage: Eukaryota > Metazoa > Arthropoda > Insecta > Diptera > Tephritidae > Ceratitis > Ceratitis rosa. Next base: position 1,507,629 of record JAWMAG010000010.1, read on the forward strand.
CTGGATGGAGCTTTGAAACTTTTCGGTGCAGTACCCGCCGGTGGAATCAGAGGAAGAGGAAGATCTCCACGCCGTTGGAAAGACCAGGTAGGGAAGCACCTGGCTGTACCTGGCGCAATATTTTTAACTCGGCTATAATCGTATAAGCGGTGTCCACGCCAGTAAAGTGAAACGTATGGCTCCGGTTGTAAACGAAAACGAAATATTTTATGTCATAAAACAAACATTCGGAACATCTACGATTTGGTTCCCACCTTTCGATTATCAGTCATAACTTTCAAGTTGTAGACGGTTTCGTCTATTTTGGTACCAGTAATAATAGCAACACTAATGTCAGTCTATATTTCCAACTCAGAATCACTCTAACGGTGCATGCACATATTAAGAAGAAGAAGAAGAAGAAGAAGAAGAAGAAGAAGAAGAAGAAAATATTTGCCCCTCGAAAGAAGGGAGCATTTGGTTGGGAACATACAAATGGCAGTTCGACAAGTAGAAGCCTGAGAATGGAATAACTCTTCAGTCCATATGAGCAATTATTATTCCTGATTCGCTTTACATTTTGCAGCTTAAAAAGAGTAAAAAAGATTTAACAGGTTTTGTTCTAGCATATTTTGTTTCTATTTATTTCATTATTTATTTATTAACTGTATTTTGAGTACGATTTCTACTTCATATTCGCTTGACTGTCTTCTACTGTTCCCCAGACACTTATGTACACTTACCCTGACAGCAAATACAAGAATTAGTTCATGCCGCAAAAGTACTTACAGCTTATACCGTTATTTGCATTATTTGAACGCTTTTGACATAAAATTAATAACAAACATGCACACATGCACACACACACACACTCTCACGGCAATCCACAAAACACTTTCTCCACGGTTTAATAATTTACGAGCACCCGCATGTCTGTATGTACGAGTATGTCTATTGGTGGAGTGTCGTGCGTGGTAGCTGCTCAGCAATCATTGAACGTTTTCGACTTTTGCCATCATAATTGCCAGGTAACAGCAGCAGCATAAGCGGCAGGCGCAACAGAAGGACCGAAATGCTCCAATTTATAACCAACACCCATCCAACGAGCACAAACACGTATATTGTAGGTAGATGCACACATGCATACAAATTATATGCATCTACTCGTACATACATATACGTATGTATGTGCGTATTGAAGTTATGTGATAAGTAACGGCTTCGTCGGCAACAATGTAGAATGCACGGCTGCGGCAGCAGTCGAAGGGTAACTGCTCATACGTGTACATACTTACATACATACAAACATACGCTTATTTATATTTATTTGCATCTGAAACGTGCAACATGCCGCATGCAGTAAATAGTAGTTGCAGTTGCTGCTGCTGTCGCCGCTTATGAGTTACATGTCAAGTAGGGACTTGTGAGCGGAACGACAACACGGTGCCCATCTCTACGAGATTCACTATGGGCTGTTGAAGACATTTATTTATTCAACTCCATGCAGACATACATATTTATTGCTCTGGGTAAGTGCATGCCCTAGCTGAGTGACATACTGCGGCAGTGCGGCAAATGCAACCAATCACACTATGCAACATGAAGACCAAACGGAACTCGCCTACAATTCTTGGCTACCGAGGGAGACGTTAATTAAATAAAATTAATAATTAAAGCGGTGAGTTGTCTGCGACTATGAAATCGATGGTCAACTCTCGAATATCGGTAAAGGTGTCAACATTTGATGGAACTTGGGACCCGTTAGCAGGCAGCGTCCTCAATTTGACAAATTCTTTCATTTTCTTCCACTTATACGTAGCGAAGTGGTTAGAATTGCGAACTGACATTCTGACGTATTATGGAAAATTAATTTAAATAAAAATTTAAGTTAAAGTTTCTATTAGCGTTCGCCCCTTGGCAGGGAATGTCAACCCCTTTGAGTGTATTTTTGACATGAAATGAAGGCTCCTCATAAGAAACCATCAGCCGTTCGAAGGCGGCTTAGTATAAACTGTAGGTCCGAACTTTATATTTAAATCATACAACATACAGCGCCATCTATTGAAAATTTGCAACATTAAAAACATACATTCATCCTCTTTCATTCGCACCTGACTTCATGTCAGTCGGATGACAGATGTAAAAGTGACAGCCAAAGTGTGCTAATGGTTCCAAAAAAAAAAGAGCAAATATAAATTTTTGTGTCAAACTTGAAAAAATTTGAAATTGAAGTTTAAAAAATTAAAAAAAAATTGAAAAAAATGAAGCAGCCGTAACCGAGGTACCGAAGAACATTTCTATAAATGACATAAAAAAATCTATGCATGCGCTGGTTGATCGTTCCAAACGTTGTGTTGAGTCAAATGGAACCTATTTTGAATAAATAATAACTTTCAAAGATAATATAATGTGTATTTTGCTATTTTATATCCTAAAATTTCGGTTATTTTTGGGACACACCGTGTACATATAGGTACCTATAAGCCATTTTCGTATTACTGAAGCTTGGCACATATAGGGGATCCCATTCTTCTAAGGACCACTCTCTCATAGAGGAGTTTCTATGTTCCTAAGTTTTCTTTTCTTCTGATAGTATCGAAAAAAAAAACAAAAAAATTGCCGAAAAGTTTTGTTCACCGTGGTTTGGAGCTGTGAAATAAAATAAAAATATTTTTCTTTTTTTTTTTTGGTATTTGGTTGATTGGTGTCATTTCGTTGCTTGCCATGCATGGCGTGGCTCACACATATGTTCACAAATTGATATACCTATAAACATCTAAATTTATATTTATATACATACATATACATTTATATGCTAGTAGGCATGTAGATTTTATACATATATATTCCAGCACATACATACCTACATACACGTAAGTGCCGTTGCACGAATATACGAATATTGATTGACACGCCGAGCGGCTGAGTGAATTCCACTGCGGCAGTGCTGATTCCTCCTCTGATTATTTAAATAATTTTAGCACGCAAAGATACTTCCAAATAATTTACAACACCCAAAATGAACACTCGTACTTACATACATACCCACTTACATACATACATACCTATACATATACGAGTATGTGCAGCCATAATTAATCGCGTGCTTAACTTGTCTTTGTCTGCGTTCCAACTGTCAATTAATTCGAAATGCTCAACTTCAATTGTCTTCGGCTTTCATTTCTGATGTTTCTGCTGAGATTTATGAATTTTGGTGTTTTTTCTATTCGAATTGCGTGTGTTCGTGGTTTTTCGAAAATGAAATGAAATCAACTCAAAATCAAAATCGCACAGTTTGCGGTCTTTGGCGACGCATTCCAAGTCTAAAGCCACTCGAAACAAAGCCACGAAAATTCGCTTGAGATGCGCGAATGAATGAACCGCAGACGAAGACTGGTGGAAATGGCAACTACACATACATACATACATACATACATACATACAAGTGCACATGCATGCAGACAATAGACTCCCAAAAGGCACAGACAGACAGACAGACAGACAGACAGACAACTCAGTCACTCGTCAAGCGAAAAGTTTAAGTTTAATTAATGTTCAGCAGAGCAACATTTAATTATCTCATCTGCTAACAAGCACGCTGTGGTCGCGCACACACACACACACACTCAATTGTAATGCAATATCAAAGTATGAATATTAAGTACTAAAATGTTGGGTTAGTATTTAAGTAGGTTTTATAATCATTTATTTCTTACTTTTATTTTTACATTTTTCTCAGTTTCATTTCTCGCTTTTCCTATTTCTTTCGCCAACAACAACAGTCGAATAAACCGGTTTCGGTGGATCTGCAACATTTAGCCGAAAATAGTAACAAGGTTAATGTGGTTAATGTGGTTAATGTGGCTGCTTTGTCATTTCGCTTTCATTTGCACACATGTGCATGTATGAGTGTGTCTCTTGCAAGACTTCAAGGTTTTAGTGGCTTGGCAAATCGGCTTTTCGTTGTTGTAATAAGAAGCTCAGGCCTTTTTTCTACCAAAATACTTAGCGAAATTCATGTTTTGATTTTATTTAGTTGCAGTTTTGTTGTTGCTTGGAATGTGGTAAATAGTAACTGCTCAAGCTGAGATGGAGAACAGAGCTTGTGAATAAAATATTTTCCCTTAAGAGGATTTTCCCAATGTTAATTAGCGATCTCTGTGGTCGAGTTCAAAAGTTATAGGAAAAGTTTTCTCTGAATGCCGTCGTCGCTCGTCAAAAAAAAAGCTCCTCATTAAAATCCATCTGTGGCTGGGAGGCGGAGGAAAGAAATACGCAGATCAAAGGAGATGCCAGAAAAATTGGTTGGACGCTTATAAAACGTTATGAAAATTATACAAAAAAAGTTCTAAAGTAAAAAAAGACTTCACCTGGACATCACGCGCAACAAATGTTGTTGCCATCCATTTTATTTAAGATTCTATGGAAGAATTTTAGTTTGCGGGCATATAAAATCCGAACGACCATCAAGTGCGGCGCACGTTTGGTGGCTGTCTGGCAACAAGATGACCACCGAGCCCGATTTTCACAAGAACATTTTTGGATAATAAACAAAATTGTCGCATTTGGAGTGATGATAATCTATAAACTCTTGAGACGTTGAGACCCCGTTGAAGTCTCAAAGAGTCACTGTTTGGTTTGTTCTATGAGCAGATGGATTCTTTTGTCCAAATTTTTTCAAAAATATTGGCGGCCATAATGTTACAGTTAATGGGGAATGCTGTAGGATCATGATTAACGACTTTTTCGTGTCTGAATTGGAGGATCTTGATGTGGACGACGTTTGGTTCCAACGAGACGACGGGTGCTAAATGCCACACAGCAAACGAAACAATCAATTTAAGAATAAAACTTTTGGTTAACGCATGATCTCGCGTCGAGAGACTCTAAGATGGTACGATTCAACACGTCTGGACTACTTTTTTTGGCGTTACGTTAAGTCACTTGCCTGCGCTGATAAGCCCGATACGATTCACGCTATGGAAGAGAATATTCAGCATCATATTGTTGACATGCGGCCCCAATGTTACGAAAAGTGGTCAAAATTGGGCTACTCCGCTCGATTCTTTAAAGCCGGACACGCCTTTATACACACTTTATATCTTCTTGAAAATCCCACATCTAAAAAAGGAGATGTTGATACCCAAAATTAAATTCGTTGGGTCACGATCGTTTTTATCATGCTCTCCAAAAGGAAATTCTGTAAAGGCTAAAGGCTAAATGACAGACGGAAACCCCGACGAACTTTTCAAGAAACAATCACCTTGCGCCATAAATGAATTGCATTCTTTTCTCCTATCTCCCTCTGTCTTCCTGACGTTATTATGCAAATGCCAATCACGCTTCGAATTGAATAAGAAAATGCAGAGATTTTCTCTTTTCTCCTGCATAAACTTCAAATTTTCAATTTTCTTTTGAGTTGTAAAAGTCCCGTTCAAACAAAATTATAAACCAACACAGCGATGATGTAACCAAGAATTGTGAGGTACGAGTATATGTGTTTGTACGCACACAAACATATATGTAAATATTCACAGTTATTTGGTAACAGTATCAAGCAGCTTACATTCGCCAAATGGACTTGATGTTGTGCTCTTGGCTTTCGCCGCCTGTCGGAAGTGGGTCAACATAAATAGCGTTGGTGACATTGGCGGAGGAACAACGAGTGAGTTCGAAGGAACGAAATTGAGCTTTATTTATATAAATAAACATGCAAGTGAATGTGTATGTATGCGTGACGTGGAAAAGGGAAAATTGATTGAATGAGGTTTCTTCGGGAATAGCTCGGAAATTTAAGACGTGAAGAAGATCTCGAAAAAGTGCGCACATTTTTTGAACTTTAGGCCCAGTTAGGACAGTTTAGGACAGTTACTTCGAGTAAAAAAGTCGGCTAACCTGCTGTTTAGAAGAGGAGCTAATTTCTTCCTGCTATTTAAGTGTTTGCTTTCTGTCATAGATGTGTGGCAACGCCAACACATATAAGTTGCTGGCATTCGGCAAAGACCATTTGTTGTTGCGAGCCTAATGCTCAATTTGAATGCATTATCGGCATTACCCCCCCCCCCCCCCCACACTTAGGCACTTACCTAACAGAAAAGTAATTCTTCAAGCTTAGGACAATTTAAATCCCTTTATTCTAATTGCGGTCGCCCCTCGGCAGGGAATGAACACCCCTCCGAGTGTATTTCCGACATGAAATAAAGCTCTTCATAAAAAGCCATTAGTATAAACTGTAGGTCCTTCCATTTGTTGGAAAAACATCAAGATGCAAAACCACAAATTGGAGGAGAAGCTCGGCCGAAAGTCGCTTCAGCGGTTACAAAGCGCCAATTATATATGTATTCTACCTTAATATTCTAAAATTTCGTTTGTAACTAGATGTCAAGACTTCTATTGTTGCTCGAGGAGTTGTGAATACCATCGATGGTTACTCTTTAACGAAAGGACTTATTATCGAACCGTACATACCTATGGTTCTTTCAGATAGATCGGCCTGGTCCATATATTGTCGTAGGCAAAGAGTCATCTAGATTCCAGATATAAAGCAACTCGAACCACAAATGCGATATTTTCGAATAGTTCGGTCCCACATCCACTTCTCTGAAGAAAAAGATCGGTTTGAAAATAAATTCCATTTTTTCGGAAAGATCGGAAAATACTCTCACTAAAGTACCAGAAATAATCTTAACCCTACTGACTTCATTGGTATATAAATGTTCAGGTTCAAAACGTGTAAGTCAAAGATGATGTCGTCCCAGTCCGCATGTATACTAACGAGGCAGGTCCAAAAAACTACGTGGTTTAGATAGAGTATCGCCATAATGTTGCAACATAAACTTCACTAAGGTACCATGATCGATGTGAGACTCTATTTGAAGGCGCATATGGAAATAGCCTGCAGTAAGAGTTACAGTGACAACGCCCTCATGAGAAGCATGGCCAACATTATTGGCACTAGCCCTAGCAGTAGAGCTCTACTAGCTAAAGCTAGGTAGTGATTACAGATGTATGGGGGACAGCCAAAAGCGTCAAAAACATATGCCAACAAGGCAATGGCTTCCTTCAGGCTAAGCTTCATTAAAATCGCCTGCGCGCTTAGAACTCTGTCGCATGAAGCGGTCGGTATCATACCTGGCAGTTTGTACGAAAAACCAAAAGCTAGAAATATGCGTCTAACGGTCGACCAGCGTAAGAAGGAGAGATATACGAGGTTCGACGTTGAAGACAGATACATAGGCTTATTAAGACTTCACTCTGACGCAGTTCTTGTCGGGACATGGCTGTTTCAGAGTACATCCACAAAATCAGCCACCATGACGAGACTGAATGTTCCTCCGCAGCAGTGTTGAAGAAAATGCCGAGCATATCTATTTCTATTGCTGGAGCTATGCAGTGGAGAGATTTACCATGAGCGGATAATAAACGAAATGAGGATGCTCGACAACATTATGAGTCGATCCCGCAGGTAAAAAACTAGCTGTAACAGCCGGTCTTAAGAGTTTTGGTACCTAAGCGTATAGTTTCGTAAGTCTTGCATAGTTAATATCTAAGGGGAGAATGTGAAATGTATTCAAGTTGAGCACTAGATCCTTTGCAAAACGTTGTGGTCTTTACCCAATGCACCTGACGCGGCGCAGACGCCAATCGCTTACTCAGAGAGCATGATAGGGACGTTGCAAACAGATTTGATAACAAGATATCTGATCTGGACCTTATGAAGGTGAATTCAAAATGTCCAAATGAACTAGTATTTAACTAGTATAAAGGTGATGCAAAGTCATAAGCAGCTGATAGCTCATAGTAAGAACCAGTATTTCTCCTTGCATGGTAGCCACAACCACTCCCAACATATAACGTGTCCCGAAACGCGTGTTTTCATGCAGTTTGCCTTCGCGAAATTGCGCCGTCGTTGCAGTTATTGCAAGAGGAATTTTCCGGCACACTTCACATGCAATTATCCAACAACTTTTCAATTTCCGCTATAGCTGCAGTTGCAACTGTAGTTGTTGCCTTGCGTCGCGTCGCTTGTCGAGAGCGTTACAATAACCTTTGAACTTAGTTGAAGTCTATGCCCCATTCGGTGGCGGTCGTACATACACACACACACACACACGTACAGGATGCAACGAGCAATGCCGTTTTTACGGAGAATACTCAACTTCTTGCAGTAAATCGTTACTTTTATTGTCCTTTCTCTTACTGCAAAATTGCAAATTCTCGTTCTCGTTTCTTGGTATTTTTTCCACTTTTCCTCGTTTGCCACGCTAAAAATAAAATAAAATAAAATGTGGCCATCTTATTGTGTCACTGGGGAATATGACGCAACGCATAAATGAAATTAAATGAAATTTAGCCGCTGGCAGCTGTCGGCTCACCGGCGGGGCAGTACTGTCGGTTGTCGCCTAACCAGCTACCGCAGCTCAGTCAACTGCTCTCTCACCTCGCGCTATCATCTGCACGTCATTCGTGTTGGTGCAAACAGCGAAAATCGGGCTCTTTTTGCACGAGACCGTAAAAATGTGTCTTCTTGCTTTCATATTCGTAAGTATGTGTGAGCTACTGTCATAGTGTGTAATAGAGTTTGTGTGATTTCAGGGTTGTTTGCATCTTACCGAGAGGTCTTAAGGTATCATTTCACTTTGCTGCACATTTCTTCTGATGGGGACCGTTCCGGGAAGTTTCTGTTTCTTTGTTGATTATGTGTAATTCATATTTTTCCCACTTGCCACGAATGTAAATTGAGACACAAAAATATGTATATGGTGCATGGTTGAACATCAGTGTGGGTCGTTTTATACGAATAAAATGATAATGAAAATCATCAATTTTGGAATAATTTTATTTGTTTAACCACTTTAAGAGAGAAGAAAATTTTAAGCAAGTGGCAACCCTCCATCCCCTTAATGAAGCCACGGAAACTTTACACCGTTGCCAATTTTTGTTAAATTTATTGATGCAATTTAAAAGTAAATTATTTAGATTAGCGATGCTGTGCATCGTGGGGCTTTGACCTCAATATTTTCATTTTGATAATTTATCATATCCACACCTATAAATTTAATGAAATTTTTCCCTGTTCAAACAAAACTATTTTTTACAATCCCAATATTTAATTTTTGAGTTTCTTTTACTTTCGTCCAAAGTGTGTCGAATACGTCATGAAATTTATGAAATTTTGTATGAATCTGTGTTGTGTCGTGAGTCAGCCCTTTTGTCACTCTTTTACTCACTCTTTCCAGGAGTTTTGATTTGCGACGTTGCCAATTTTCCCAATCTGAGAGTTCAATTTATTGCCTAACATCTTATACATATATTTTCTTAACTGCTTCAAAAAATTTTGGAATGTAACGATGCCAATTTTTCAGCGTACCTTTTTTTTTACGATAATTTTTTTTTTTATAAACAGAAAAATCTATAAAATCATGCTTTCCTGATCACAGTTTCGAAAAGTTTTCCCAGCTGCTCGCATGTATTGTAGTGAATTCCTTGATTATTTCAGAATTCTTCAGAGGCATGTTATTTCTTGCATCATTCTAATGCACCCCAACTACTCCAAGCCCAAAGCTAAGAAATTTAAGAATTGAACGAATAAAATAAACAAAAAGAAATTAATGCAACTTGGCAACCATGAAGCGTGCAGCCGTATGGAATTACAAAATAAGACCTACTTTCGGGGTCCTTAAGTAAAATGCGTAAAAATGGAAATTTGAGCTTGTTGCTGGTTAAATTTGTGCACCCTGAAGTAATGCGAATTCTGCATAAGTCCTCCTGCGCGTGTTTGTTTGTGTTTGTGTGTGTTTGCGGATTCTTCGTCGTCGTCAACCGGCAACGTTCCGAGGGTTAAGCCATTTGGTAATTGTGAAAAATTATGTCAAGAACATCATGACGTGCTTGTCGGGTGCCAAGTGTGTGCAAAAAAAAATGAGAAAACAACAAAAAAGCAACAGTAAAAACAACATTAAACTCATTCATGCTTTCGTTCGCACTCTATTTCCTATTCAACGGTTCTTCTCTCATTTTATTTAGACGTATAAGAATATTATGCATTTTGCTGTTGTTGGTTGTTGTGGCGAGAGGGCACTGAGGCTTTGCGTCAGAATTAAATTTAATTGAAAAATATTTATGTGCAGACATACTTATGCCTGAATTAAACATTTTATGTCAACAGAACGATAATTTTTAGTAAATTGTTTAAATATAACTTCAGCACATTACAGCAGATTTTAGAATTAAATTGAGTAAAAATTAGCACCTCAATTGTTTTAATACAATTTTTTAGAGCTAAAATTAACAACATAAAATTGCATTAAACTCTCTTCTGTAAGAATTCTTCTATGAAAATTCAAAGAAAATTCCTGATTGATTGAATTCTGAGAGTTTAAAATGAAAAATTCTTTAGCCAAGCATTTCAGTTCACATCATACATCTCTTTAAAAAATTTTAAAAAAGTCAAAAAGGTTAATAACACAGAGATCAGCCTATGCAAGGGTTAAAATAAAGTCCAACATACGCGCTTAATGTGCTCCTGCACCAACTGACTATAGACGTTTTCATTCGAAAAGCAACATGTTCGGCAAATAAGAATCAAGGGGTTGAGTAGTTTAAGCCAAAAGAGTTAAGCACACAGCGAAATCATGAAGCAGCTTCTAAATAATCAGACAATATATTCCCATGGTTGCATTTCGAGAGTTGCATCGTGATGAGGATATCCTCTAGACCTGAATGGAGAAGAGGTTTAGTAGAGGAAGAGGTTATTATCTCAATCCATACTGCGGATCGAAAATCGAAGGCTAAGTAGGCACGGAGGTATACTCAAGGGGTCTTTATATCTCTATCTCTCTCTCTCTCTCTATTCCTCTTTCTCCCTATCCATCTATCAAACACAGCTGGGATCCTCCAGGCGGAAGTTCTAGGCATAGAGAACCCATGTGGAACTTTTTTGAATAACTATGGTAGTATATAGTAATCTACAGACTGGTTTTGTCGTCACCAAAGATTACTTCAACACACAACAATTGTAGGAAGACTTTAAGCTCACTGCCGGGTTAACCGTACTTTTCCATAATCTGGCTTTACAGCCCCAGGAAAATTTTTGGCAACGAAAAAGCAGACGAGTTGGCCAAGTCGTCGGTGTTAATTTTGTGCCCTTTACGAGCGATTAAGTGGGAGCTTTATACACTGTTTTAATATATAGCTCAAAACAGCTGTAAATCTATAACCAGATGCAAGGTAAGGAGGAAAATATGGCCTAGGTTTGATAAAACAAAAATTTGACTTATTCAATAGAGGTCGGTCCAGGAAAAGTATATTGAAACATAGAGCTACTATAATGGGACATTATTAACATATAACAATATTTACCTAGCTTCAAACCAGAAGGAATGGAAGAAACAGTTTTCCACATTATCTGTGAATGCCCAGTTCTATTAAAAAGGAGGCATAGAATACTTGGGACGCATTAGGTACTAAATTGTGAATGGCTGCCTATAAAAATTATAACGTTAAGCAGTCTCCTTGAGGGCACCACAGGGTTTAAACAAAACGATAAAACGAAAGCGCTAGTTGTGCCCGCTTTGGCTACACTTCCACCTATCTGCCTACCTATATGGTAAATCAAAACGAAACAGGAAGGCTTAGTGAAAATGGTAAATTGTGTACAGTTGAAAGCGTCCACGGCTTGTGTTTATTTCACCGAATTTAATCTGCTTTAGATTTGAATAAATTGCGCTGTTAAAAAGAGATATACACGTACATATATATAGACAAATAAATGTATGAACACATTTGAGTTTAGCATAAAATAATAAATTTATATTAATTTTGCATACCATTTTACTCATACCAGAACTCATCTTCGTGGATAAGCCAAACAGTTGCATCCGTACTTATTTTCCTATCATACATACGTACGAGTATATACAACCATACATACCATATATCCTGGCGATTCATTTGCTTATCTTCTTCTGTTTTGTTACAATATAAAAGTAAAAACGCCTTGAAAGCAGCTGGATTTAACGATTTACCAACTAATGCAGTTTAAATGAAGGAAGCAACTTTTCGCCAACATCCATGCACATATACATACATATGTACTACATACAATGCAATTTCCTACACTGTTAGTTTGTATGTATGTTTTGTTGCATGTTTTTACATTCGTAAAATGTAGTTTCTTGATTGAAAATACTTTTAAATGCTTTTTTTCTTAAAGATAATTTTCTAATGGAAAATTCTCAATTCTTTTATTTCTTTTTAAGCCCTTCATATGGATGCATATCGTATCGGAGTAAGAAATTAATAAAAAAATAAATTTGCATAATGTGATTTTATTCTAAAAGTTTCTTTTTAGACATGCATATATTATATACATACATACTGACTTTGTGCAAC
>JAWMAG010000010.1:1527500-1590000 GCA_037013455.1 Ceratitis rosa
CCAATGTGCTTTTAAATCAAATTTGAAAATGAGCAATAAAAATGACATAATCAATGGAAAATGTTCATAATTGAAGTGTGGAATTCAAAGCTTAAGAAAATAGTAATGCATAATGAGTGAAATAAAGTAAATAAAAAAAATAGCAGAAAATAAAATATAATAAAATAAAAAAAAAATAAAATAAAATAAAATAAAATAAAATAAAATAAAATAAAATAAAATAAAATAAAATAAAATAAAATAAAATAAAATAAAATAAAATAAAATAAAATAAAATAAAATAAAATAAAATAAAATAAAATAAAAAAAAATAAAATAAAATAAAATAAAATAAAATAAAATAAAATAAAATAAAATAAAATAAAATTAAATAAAAAAAATAAAATAAAATAAAATAAAATAAAATAAAATAAAATAAAATAAAATAAATTAAAATAAATTAATATAAAATAAAATAAAATAAAATTAAATAAAATAAAATAAAATAAAATAAAATAAAATAAAACAAAATAAAATAAAATAAAATAAAATAAAATAAAATAAAATAAAATAAAATAAAATAAAATAAAATAAAATAAAATAAAATAAAATAAAATAAAATAAAATAAAATAAAATAAAATAAAATAAAATAAAATAAAATAAAATAAAATAAAATAAAATAAAATAAAATAAAATAAAATAAAATAAAATAAAATAAAATAAAATAAAATAAAATAAAATAAAATAAAATAAAATAAAATAAAATAAAATAAAATAAAATAAAATAAAATAAAATAAAATAAAATAAAATAAAATAAAATAAAATAAAATAAAATAAAATAAAATAAAATAAAATAAAATAAAATAAAATAAAATAAAATAAAATAAAATAAAATAAAATAAAATAAAATAAAATAAAATAAAATAAAATAAAATAAAATAAAATAAAATAAAATAAATACAAATAAAATAAAATAAAATATAATATAATATAATATAATAAAATGAAATAATAAAATGTCAAATAAAATCAAATAAATACAAATAAAATGAATTTGTTGTTGTGTTTAAGGAATAATTCGTTTAAAATCAAGCAGGAAAGCGGTAAGTTGTGTAGAATATTTTTAGACATAAATTTGTTTTTTAGTCAGGGAGAGTGAAGGTTTTCCCAAGCGATTGTATTTGCCATTGATGCATTGATATCCTGAAAATTTTCCTTTTATCAAATTAAATTCTTATGTCATGCAAATATCTCATTTGTTTCGATCAGGTTTCCAATTTCCCTTTGATATTTCAGCTTCACTTTCATCAAAACTCTGTCGCTGACTTTTGATGTCAAAAAAACACATAAATTATATGTATATATGTATATATATTATATATAAAAAAAGACAAAAAACAAAATGAAATAACAAAAATTAACAAAGAGAAAAATTATTCAAATGTATTTCTAACAATGACAGTTGACAGTATTCTCAGCTTGTTATCCAGACCCACTAACAGCCACCGCGTGATGAGTTGACTATGACGGTGTTTATATTGAGATTACATCAACAAACTGGTAAGCGCTGATAAACAGCGAACAGTGAATGATGAGAAGTGAATGGTGAATAATGAAGTTGGCCGCAGTTAACAACAGCTACAGCAGCAGTCGAAGAGATGGCTTCCACTTAACTTTTGCCACTTCCAACTGCCACTTGTGAAATAACCCTCTGATTGTTGTTGTATAAGTTCATTTCGTGCTTTCCTTAATTTCATCTTGAGTTTATTCAGTGTGTTTATTAGATTACATCTTCTGTTTTTTGCTTTTTGTTTTCGTTTTTTTTTGTTTTTATTTTTATTTGTCGAAATTCAAGTCACTCGCACACAATCCGATAAATATTGCTCATAAATATTTCGGCCTTTGGCTATGCGTGTGTTTTTCGTTACGTAATAAAATATGGCCACAAACGACCTTGCCAATTGGTCACTAAACAACACTTCCTGCTCTTGAGCGCCGTCAGGGTGACGGTTTCTTCATCTCTTTCGCCTTCTTCCTCCAAATTATGACCGTTTCATTAACTTTGTTCCTTCCACGCTTTCTTCTCTTCAATCTTAACAAGTCATCTTGATGCGCTTGAATTTTCTTGATTTTATGATTTTAAACTGAGTTCATATTTTTCTTGGCCATACATAAAATTTTCATCTCGTTTACGGTTTTTTTTGCGCTTGTATAGTTTAAATTTATTCATAGTGTTTTTGGTTGGTTTCGTTTTGCTCTGTTTTCTTTTTATTTGTCTTGCTTTATCGCTGTTGTTATTGCTGTTGTTGTTGTTTAGTCGAAGCTATTTAATTTGCTGATTTACATTTGCTGCTCATTAATGTTGTTGTTAGTTACTGTTATTTGTTCAGCGCTGGCGATGGTTGCTCGTTTGTTTCCATGGTGAGTGGTTAACGGTTTCAGCGGCGCTTATAACAGCAAATGAGTAGAGTTTACGACATCAAAGTGTTGACACGCAAATCTAAATGCAACATTTGGCGTTCGTTTTCCACTTTTTTGCTTAAAGTTTCTTTAATTTGAAAATCTCTTGAATAGGGCGGATAGTTGTGTGCTTCTGCAGCAAAATTATATCGTTTAATTGATTTTAAAATAATACTTATTATTAAAAAGTTATTGTTAAGTTAAGTCTACATCAAATCCACTGCAGAAGTCTTAACAAAATTTAATTTATTAATTTAAAAATTATAATTAATTGTTTACATAGGAAAATTGTATATACGATGGTAGGAAACCATTTTTTCCATTTGTCCCGTGCAACTTTTCTAAACGAAATATATCAGGAAAGTTTGCCAAGTGTAGATTTTATGTTACCAAGAAGATAAAAAATGTGTTGGCATTCAGGAAGACACCTTTTGGAGCTTTGGGGACTAAATGATTTTTTTGTCTTGATATTTATCAAACTAAACTGATTTTCTTAGACAGAAAATAAAAGTAGCACCAAGGAAATAATGTCCCGTGCGACAGTGAAAATTTCATTATTCCCGTGCAAATCTTAAACATATTCGCTGTTACTCTAAAAACAGTAAAATGGCCAAATAATATAATTTTTGGGTAAATTAAGAGTGAAAGCTTTATGATTATTTTCGACATAAAACATTTTAATTTGAATTTGAAAAAATACAAATTTGTCTCTGTTATAAAATAATATTTTTTCCTAATTAACTTTCTCTCTTGAAGTCCTCGTTAGTTTCCCGCTTTACGTCAATCAAAGTCTTTTCTTTTATTTAATGTCACTTGGCATTCATGACTAATTTGCTTATCTCTCTTATCTCCCATTCTTGCTTTCGCTGTAACTGCCACTGAGATTACCTTTGTGATCGTCGTGACAACTTCGCTGACCTTTTGTCTCTTTAAACAAAGCTGCCAAAAGAGAAAATGAGTACAAAGCGTGGTAATTTTGGCAAAAAAAAAAAAAACAAAAAAATTAAATATTTATATAAAGAAAATCTTTTTTTTTTGAGTCGTACATATATAAAATAAAACTATTTATACGAAGTGAAGGTTCATTAGGTTAAAAGGTTTAGTACTTTAAAATGCGATGCTGCATCGTGAGTTTGGTAAAAGTTTTCACTATGAATAAACAGTTGTTAGTTTGCTAAATTCTCAAATAATATATATACATTTTTATATAGACAAGTGGATGAACCTACTGTTTATTCTAAGTCGCTTCCGAACGGCCGAAGACTTTTCATGTCAGAAATACACTCAAAGGGCTTCAGATTCCTTGTCGAGGGGCGAACACAATTAGAAAAATTAACTGATACCTGCGGGGTAGGTATTCAAGAATTTTCCCGCGGTAAGAGGTGCTTAAATCGAGGAGTTCCCGCCACAGTCGGGCGTTTATACCGGATGGCAGAACGTAGTGCTAACCACACGGCTAAAAGTTTATAGCTTCTACAGTTAGCTTGCCAACCAAATACTTGCAGAATTGAGTTTAGAAATTTAAGAAACGCACTTTGTTATTAATTTTATTTTAACATAACTGTATATTTGTTAACCGTTATTTACATTAGAAATACTTTTTCCATTTTTCGCTGTTGAAGTTGACAGCGAAGAGTTTAAACAAAGCGAAAATAAGCATTATTTGGTTGATACAGAAGGCAAAGTGTACGAAACCTCTTCTATCTTTAAATTGCTTTTCTACTTGCCAAAAGCCAAAAAAAAAAACAAAAAAACAACAAATAAATTGTGTCATTGTGCTTGCAACAAAAATGAATATTACCGTTAATCTTCGTGCGCGACACTATTCATACTGTTATTTACCTCACCGCCTCCAACCAACCTGTCGCTCTTTACCTCTCACTTGTTGACAATTTTTCCTGACTTTTAGCCCTTTCAGGCATTGCGGTCAGCGGTCACTGGGTTGGTGAGATTTCGCTTAACGGCATTCCTTCTTTTTTCGCTTTTTTGCAACCACTCTACACTCTGCACTTTTGATTTATATTACTTTTGTTTTTAATTTTAATTATTTGCCCGCAGCTTCTGCCATTTAACACTCGCCATTCGCCACTCGCCGGTGCTAATGCGACCTCATGCTGGACTAAATAATTACCACTGCGGCATACATTTAAAACTATGCCGAGTCGGTCGTCAGGTTTGTTGCTTCCGGCGATGAGCTGTTGTAGGTCTGTTAACTATTTCCAAGGCGGAGAGCTAACGGTGAGTGGTGGCGAATGGCGAATAGACAGAGTAGATTAGTGAAACTACTCGCAAAGTGCTTGGCAAACTATTTTCGCTGTTTTTGTTGTTCTTATTCCTGGTGTAATGTTTATTGTGGTTGTTAATGTAGGTAGAGTTTATTTATAATTATGATAATGCATTCAACTCGCGGTTTGCGAATTAATTCTTAGTGTAGTGATATAAACTATTTAAAGTTGGTTATTACAACAATAAAGATGCAAATAATAATGAACTGTAGAAGCTGATGAGGAACTCAAAGAAAGGATATTCCAAGTAATTGGAGTAGTATCAAAATCTAGACATCCAAGAGAAAAAATAATAAAAATTCTCTGATTGCAACACACTTTTCGATTTAATTTTTAAAACTTTAATTTTGGCATTTCTATATTTCACCGCTATAATATATTGACGTATAAGCATAGACAACTGTAACAAAATTTGAAAAAGTGGCAAGAATAATATTTTTTAAATTTGAAGCTTTTTTCTCATTCAAGAGGATTAAAGAATTAAGCCCAGCATATCCAAATCGAATTTGTACATTTTGAAACAAATTGCATGACACTTAAAAACTTTTCCAAGTGAATAGCAAGACCACCCTCAAATCTATAGGCGATTATGTGTAAAACTTTACAGACATCAAATAAATTTTATTTCTTACTTTCTGAAGAGAAAATAATAAACAGGATTGAGTTTTTTTCGCTTTTTTATTTTGGTTATTTTTATGCAGACTTTTGTTAAAGCTTAATAAAGTGCTTGTGAAGTTTTTAATTCACAGTCCTTTTGCCATTTTTTTAATTGCCTTAATACCCTTGAGAGCTCTTTATGTGTTTATGTGGATATACTCGTATATATATATATATATTAGGGCGTATAAAACTATATATATATTTTTCATTCTTATGATATCCATGGAAGCTATTCGGCCAAATTTTATGTAAATTTTAAGTGCTTAATTCTTTCTTGAGTGACCGGATGTATTTCTGATTGAAGCTCCTCATGAAAATCCACTGCATATTTAACAAATTTTTTTCATCACCCTAGTACATATATACCTACTTATGTATGTATGTATGTATGTGTACTTAGGCTCACACTTTGTTCCTTTTCGCCGATGCTAACCCAAAAACAACAGAGAAAAGCTGATTTAATTCAAATTGATGTTTCAACTGCAGCAAATGAGCCATTAAATGGATTTAAGTTTATATTTCTTGATCACAAGTGTTTTGTTTTTTACCGGAAACTCGGCTACACAAAGAAAAGTATGGGAGTAAATATCTAAATGAGAATTTAAATATTAATGAAGAATATTTGTTTAGGTTTTATCAATTTAAAAATCTATATAAGTATACTACTTCAAAGATAATTTGTTGTATTTTTATTTGACTCAATTTAAATTAATTTTACTGTATTTTATTTTATATATTTTTAATATCTTAATTTTTTTTTAATTTGTTTTTTAATTTATTTCATTTTTATTTTTTTAATTAACTTTATTTTAATTTATTTTTTGTAGTTTATTTAATTTAATTTTTTTTTGTAATATTTATTCATATTTTTGGTTTTAATTCAAAACATCTAAACCATGAATAATTACGCACGAAAATCGATTGCTACGCTGTGAGTGCCTCACTTAAGCTAAAAATGGCTGAATTCGATTAAAAGATCCATTTATTAATATACTGACGAGTTGAAAATTTCAAATGTTGGAAGTTGAAAACTAATGGATAAATAAAGAAATAAATTATTATTTTTTTCTTATTTGAATATTAATGATTTTTATGATTTTTAATGAGCATTTTCCTTTTGCTTTTATCTGGTTTCATTTGAATCACAATTTGAGTTATAAATTAATTAGCGGCTTCTTTTAGTTTGTGACTTTGAAAAATGTCAATTTTGTAACTTGAAAATATTTTGTAAGATTATTAGTTTTAATTTTGCTACATTCGTACATATGTACATACTCGTATGTGCGTGCATACAAAGTAGCAATAACAAGTTCGCTTAAGCGAGTGACATTAATTTGAATTCGAAACGAACACCGGTTGTCAATACAAAGTATGTATGTACATATGTACATATATTTGCAGCCGTGTATATACTAGTTTGCCCATTAATGTGAGCGTATTTACCGTATATAAACATAAGCGAGTTTGATTTCCTAATCTACGAGTATATGCCTATTGTTGTTATTGGAACTTTTAATCGCCCAAAATGCCAAATCCCAAAAGAAATTGAAATGAAGAGAAAAAGTAAAGCAATCCAGTAGGTAAATGTAGACACTAACACATACAAACAATGTTTTCTGACGCACGTCTCATTGTAGTCCTTTCAACGCGCTTTGGAAATAGAACAGAAAACCAAAAATTGCGCTGACACTTTTGGAGAACGAAATTGATTTTCGGCTGCCCCTGAATGGGAGTATGGGCAAGAGGGAACGAGTTTGTTGAATATTAATTAGTGTGTACGTAGAAACATACTTAGATATGCTATGCTTTTAGAGCACATTCGGGTGAGGCTTTTAGTGTTTGGCCTCAGCTAATCGGCCTAAAAAGTGAAATTTTATTGAAATGAGCAGGTTTTGGACATATTTTTTTTTCTTGCATTTGACGTCATTTACGCTAATATTGTATTGAATTGAAAACAACAATAAATTGACGAACTGGTGAGCTGGAATTTGCTGTAGCTTTGAATATCCTGTGGTCGAAAGTCGGTGCAGCGGTTATAAGCGACAATTATATATATACATATATATTTATATATGTATTGTATTGTATATGTATATATATATGTATGTATGTATATTTATATTTATGTAAACATTTATGTACATATGTATATTTAGGCAGAATTTCGCTGCACTGTATATACATATTTCATGTATTATAAAGCATTTATTCGCATTTTTGTTGCTGTAAATCCCTCATGAAATTCATGGCGCGCAGCAGGCCGCGGTTTGACTTGTTTCCCCTCAATTGTTCGCATTCATTTTATTTTTGTTTTGTATACTTTTTTGCTGAAAAATCTCGTTTAAATGAAAAGATGAAAACATTTTTGTGTGTGTTTTTTTTTTGAATATTAAAATACTTGTTTTAATATGAGGGATGAAGTACAATAATAAACGTTTTAACAATGTGACTGTGATTGGATGACGCTGTGACAATGAAAAGTGCCTCAATTTTTTTTATAATAATTATAAAATTTACTTTAAATTATTGAACAAATAAATTTTTTTTTTTTAATTTTATTAAATCGGATAGAAAAGTTTATTCGCTCTGCTGTACGTTCCATTAATTTTAGAAGATCTGAAAACTTCGTATTTTTCTCGACGACACTTCCCAACGGGAAAATATTTCTTTCTATTTCCTGCTCTTCTTAGTGAGATAAATTTAAATTTTCAACTCAAAAATCCGCGAAGATTTATTTAATATTAGTTTTTCCACTACAACAGCTACAGTGAAAAGAATATTGAAAGAACTCAGTTCAATAGCAATTGCATAATTATGTTCTGAAATTTTATTGGTATTGCTTTTAATTTATCGGAACCTTTGTTCTATTCCGCTTATTCAACGATTCGTAAACTTCTATCGGCAAAATCCGACAAGCTATTTAGTGGCATGAGTTCATTTTTTACATAATTTGATTTTATGAAGCATTAAATCCTAAAGAAATCCTAGGAAAATTTTTTTTTTTAAAGTTGTTCGGATAGTTAAAGGGCAAAACCATTGAAAAATAATGAGTGCGGATTAAATTAAATTATAAAATTTTCATAAAATTTTCATTCATTGATCACTTACAGCAACCCCAAACGAAAACGCTTGTGGCGGAATAAACGGTTTCCAGGACTGACGGCTGTGAAGGCTTTGTTGTGTGTTTGGCGGAATAGGAAGGAATCATTCACCAACTTCGAACCTACCGCCTAACACTTTATTCGGACCGTCTGAAGAAAGCAATCGTCCAAAAGCACCCAGTTTTATCCAACAGGAAGGGAATTGTGTTACGTCAGAGCAACGCCAGACCACACACCAGAAGCTCTTAGTGCTTGATTGCGATCTTCTTATAGTAAATCCACCTTATAGTCTGGACTTCGCACCAAGTGATTACTATCTGTGCCTGTCTATGGTGAAAAATTGACCTCAAGAGAAGCCTGTGGAAATCGACTACCGCAATTTTTTTGCCAATAGAGATGCTTAATGGACTTCAAAATGTCAAAAAGTTCTCAATCAAAACGATGAAAGATTGACATAATTTAATTTTCCAATATATTTACCAGAAGTCCTTTCAAATTTCCATCAAAGTGTAATAAACAATTCAACAATTAAATTTTTCTCCATATTTTGTTTGATTGTTTGCTTCAGTAATTTTAATGCATAATTTTCTCTAAATTATTCTCGCCATTAATTGACCTTCATGAAGGTCCAATTTAATTAATGTCTTCCTCATTGCCAATGCCAAATATGAATGAATGTAAAAAGTTTCGAATAATTACGTGGAAAATAATTGTTCACGTTGGACACTATCATTCAACAAAACAAAAAAAAAAAAAAAAAAAAAATTGCAAAAATTTTATAATAATAAATAATGAAGGAATAAAAAAATTGCGCGCAAAAAAAAAAAAAAGTTTTAATAACTGTTATTACATCAACCGTAAAGTGTAAACACGAATAACTAACTGTCACAATAAAAGTCACCGGCGATCAAGGTCACCAATAATGCGAAATGAAATCAAGTCAAATGATAAAATTGCTTGTTGAAGTGACATAAATAATCAAATGCAAATAAAAGCAAAACCGATTTGTGCGCCAGCGTTTCAACGTTTTTTTGAATTTTGCAAAAACATCGCACACAATAGCAGCAGTTGGTATAATAGAAATTGTTAACACACACACAAACACATACACGCACTCAACATTGCGGTGTGAGCTTGTTTTTTGAAAATTGAAAAAATTAATTTGAAATTAAAAATTTGTTAAGCGACAAATAAAAATGCAAATCAGCAATCAATTGACTAGAAATATATTATTTTCATAATTTTTGGGCTTCAAAATATGGCTCGAAAAATGTGAGTATTCAGGGTCGACGTCGGGAGAGCATTAATACCAGAGTCTTCCTAACAAAAGTGTTTATTACAATCACATATGCAAGCTCTCACATACACACCCATACCCATGCGCGTTTCGTTTATTTGGCTAAGCACTTTTTCTACACCTGTTTTGTCTGCATTCCTAAATTAATAATAGCACAATGGATTTATTTTTTTTTTTTGTAAATAAAACAATAAAAACAACAATACTGAAAAGTTTTTAACAAAATGTAAATAAAAGCATCAGCTGAAGCCCAAACGAGCGTAAAAAGTTGTGCAATAATTACCAAATGTTGCCATCAAAACCCAAACATTGCCGCGCGCGTGTGAATGATGATATGTAAATAGAAAGGCCTTAACTCATTTCTGCCATAATTCACATTTTTTACTTTTTTTCAGAATTTTTGTATTATGGAAACATACTCTCTCAGACTGATTGAATTAAAAATATATTTCTTATGCAAATAACTATTTACACACATACCTATATGTACATATAAATCAGAAGATTTCCAAACATAACGGGTTTATTAATAAATACATTTTTTGATGTCCAATTGAAAAACCATTTGATTTGATCGAGGAATATTTGATTACATCTCGTATTGAAGATCGTGCAAGGGATCGGTCCGAGCTCTAATGGGGCAATGTGCCGGATTTTCGGAATTTTCCATTGTATTTGCCCATGTTTCAACCGACGGATGATAGTCTAAACTTTTGACTTCGAAAATTCCCAGAGAAAAAAGTACGACGGTGTCAAACTTGGTGTACGCAGGGGAAGGCGAAATCAACGTTTCTTGATATTAATACGTCAACAGAACAATGACTTCAAGCAAACCATCGTAGCACGAGCTGTATTCAAACACGTATTGACATTAGTCGGTCTGACGTTTCTTGTCATAGTTACAGTGTTGCCAGAGGGGTCCATTATTGTGATTGTTATGTTTTCAATTTATGTGAATAAATTTTTTCTCTTAATTGTAGGTTTTATTAAATCTTTGTTTGATGTCCGTCTGACTTATTAAATTTAATAGAAAAATTTAAACTGGTGGCAACTCAAATTAGGACGATTTTAATTTGTTCTTCTTTTTAGTAGTTTTGAGTTAGATGCTTCTTGCATTCAATCAACGACAACATTATATGTATGTTTGTATTTGACTATGAATATCAAAAACAATATCTTTGTTATTGCTCTCTGTTGGCATTGATTTGATGATATGATTTTCATTTAGCCGCCGCTGCTGCTGCTGCTGCCTGTCGCCAGTGTTTTTGTTTTTTTTTTTTACTTTTGTGTCAATTCTGAATTATAGACCACCAGCCCTTCGAACTCTTGGTCAGTGCGTTTGTCCCTTTGTCGTCTGTACACTCGCTTGCGACTTAATTGGTCGTCAAATGAGCCCAAATGTAATTAATTTAACCGTTATTATATGCCGCACTGCGAGCTGTGTCATCTGCATTAAATAATGCTTTGATGTGTTGTTGTTGTTATTTCTTTATATTTTTTATATTTTGCTAATAAAGTCGTCCATTGCTTAAATTGCTTATGGCCAGAAAAAGTGCTTACAAAGGCATTGCCGTTGTCATGGTGACAGTTCAATATCAAAATTCAATTCAATTCAATGCATGCAAATATGAGCGCACAGTCGACAGGATGGACGGATAATCGAGTCAAGTCACGTTGGGTCGGTTATCACGGCTACTCTCTGCTCTCCACACAACATTGGACCATATTTCTATGCACGCCAGCAGCCGCCACGTTCAGCAATTAAAAATCATTTCGCTTTCATTTCCTACCATTTCACAGTCATTGCCACATGACGCAATTAGGCAACTCATAACATGGCTAACTGGTTGCACACGACAGTTACAGTTACGTAACGAGAATTCGTTATGGAGACGA
Source organism: Ceratitis rosa (assembly GCA_037013455.1). Taxonomy (NCBI): domain Eukaryota; kingdom Metazoa; phylum Arthropoda; class Insecta; order Diptera; family Tephritidae; genus Ceratitis; species Ceratitis rosa. Next base: position 1,539,181 of record JAWMAG010000010.1, read on the forward strand.
ACTCAATCATTCCGTGATTTTTTGATTGAATCAAATGAAACAGCAGCAGCGTTTAGTTCGATTTTCAATGAACTCATTGGAGAATTCAAATATGGAAATATTGAATCTTCATACAGGGAAACGATCGTATTGGGACTAAGCAAGAGAGAAGCGCTGAGCAACGGAAGAAGAGAAATATCGTGGGAGTGACAAGGAACCATTTCTGATTGAGAGAATACAATTATTTTGATGAAATATCCGTCAGGTTACAAAGGCTTACACTTACAGCTTCGCTATTTTTGGGAAAGGTTGAGAGCCTTTACCAATTGTGAGTCAATATATAATATATCTATATGATTATGAAGAAATGAGTAAAGCCTACAGAGGAAGTTATTATAAAACCACAAACTTTGCGATGCCACAAGATAACCATCACTTTTTATTTTGTGAATCTACAAGTTGGCCTAATGTTAAAGTCAGTTAACTTCATGCCATCAGAGAGAGTTTGAGTCTAGTAAGCCTCACAGAAGAGTTCATGAGAAAGTGTGTGGCCTGGCATTGTCCTGATGGAACACAATTCGACATCTGTTGATCAAAGATGGCCTCTTCTGGATGAGTGCTGCCTTCAAGCGGTCCAGTTGTTGGCAGTATAGGGCCGAATTGAGCGTTTGACCATCGGGGAACAGCTCGTAGTAGGTGACTCCTTGTCAATCCCACCAAACATACAGTAAACCCTTCCTGGCCGTCAATCCAGGCTTGGTCACCGTTTCCGCCGGCCCGACCAATTTCGCTTGACGTTGTCGTAAGTGATCCATTTTTCATCACCAGTCATCAAACGCTTCAGAAATGAGTCGATTTTGTTGCGATTCAGCAGCGATTCGCAGATGGAAATTCGGTCCATCATGTTATTTTGCGTTAGTTCGTGTGGCACCCAAACATCAAGCTTCTTTTTGAGTCCAAGGTTATGCAAATGATTCCAAACGGTTTTCTGGCTTATCTTTAGTTCCTCAGCAATTAACTAAGTGCTCACGTGAAGGTCTGTTTTCACTATTTCCATGATTTTATCGCAATTTTCGACGGCTGGCCTCCCGACGCGTGGTGCATCTTTGACATCGAATTTACCGGAACGGAACCTTGCAAACCACTTTTGTGCTACACGTTCGTTTACAGTATCGGGCCCATAAACTAAATTAATTTTTTCAGCCGCTTTGGCTGCTTTTTCGCCTTGGTCGAAGAAAAATTGTAAAATATAGCGAATTTTCTCTTTGCTGGGGTCCATCTTTGACGAGCGCTCACAACGTACTGAGGCAATCAATCGAAAAACTGTCAAAGATAAACTTTTAGCGCGAATAAACACGTTTTCAGCGCCGTAAAGTATGACATGATGCGACACGTAACACTAGTACTATGGACAATAACGCCATCTCTTAGATAAAAACCGAACGAACTTTTTACTTGACCTAATATTAGCCTGTCTCGCAGTCTACTCACCACTCAGGTTATAATAATTAAATAAATGGATAACTGAGACATTTTTTCGATACAAAAAAAAAATAATTAATAATTCCTGCGGCAGATAATATTTATTTCGGGAGCGTTGCAAGTGTTTGAATTTTTTGATTGAATTAGAAAATTAATTTTTTAATAAAAGAATATTTGGAATATGAATATCAATTGAAATTAGTTTCAAAAAAGCTTATTTGAAAATAAATATTTTAATTTTTCCTCTAGTGCATTACTTACTCATCTCAAACGAAAAATATATGTACTTCTCAATTGCATGCGATAAGCGACAAATGACCCTCGATATCTTGTTATTATTTGTCGTTTACGCTTTCATAAATGCTTACCCAACACAAGCATTCCAGCGACTGATGATCTAATTTGTATCGAAACGTCTTTATTCTTTATGAAACCCAGCCGTAGATAGCGACGCATCAATTGAGAATAAGGCAAAGCAGAAAAAGTTGTTTTTTTTTTCAATAAAAAGAGCACAATAACTCGTTTCATTGTCAAAAAAGCCGGTCACAGCTGTTTAATTTACACATATACATGTGTACATACATATACCATATATGTGCATACACAATGACCCAAAGGCACATAAAAACCGCAACCCAAAACTGAAGCTAGACTAAAGAGTGTATTACTTCCAAAAAAATAATAATAAAAATATTATGAAAAGTATAAGAATACGAAATTGTGCCTACTCAGTTCAGAAATCACAAGTCTACCAAGCGACAACCTCTTCGCCACCCGCACCGGAAAAGTTCCACAATTACGACCACCGCGCTCGGTCACTTCGAAGGAATGCCTAATTGTTGGAATTGTATTGAGTAGTAGATAAACTTGGGCACACACATGTGTATGTATGTATGTTTCAAGTCTTGTTAATTGTATGCACATAAAGTTGCACGTAATTTGCTATCAATTGACGCCAAAGTACGAACAACCGAAGGCCGTAGGCTGAGCCATGCCAGTGTGGTTGGGGCTGTGGTGGGCTGCCAGGCATTCGCGATCCACATTTATAATTACGGCGTGTAAATATATACATATTTATGTATGTATGTATGCATGTGGCAGCATCACTAATGAGCGAGTATGACAAATGAAAAAATAGAAAGAAAAAAATAATAATTTTTTGTTGGGATGTGTGACTGTTATTGATGCCTAAACCGCAAGCATTTGCTTCTTGCTGCTGCTGTTGTTGTTGTTGTTGTTGCTCTTGTTGTCATTGTTTGTGATGTAAATTATTTTTCTGCCATTTTTTATTTTATTTTGAATTTTTTGATATTATTTTTTCAACATTTTCGATTTGTTTTTGTTTTTACTTTTCGCCTTTGCTTAGCTTCAGCTCACTATTTTATTTTGTTGTTTTTTTTTTGCTTTTATTCATTTTTTTTGTTTTGTTTTTTGTTGTAATTAACAAATGATACATTGCAACTGACACACTCAGTCACCACAAATATTGTAATACACTCACTAGAACACACACACACACACACACAGCCATACACATACACACACACACGAATGCAAAAAATAAGTTCACATTGCGACTGTTCATTAGTTTGTGGCAAACATAAATAAATATATGTTTGTGCATACATATGTATACTCATGAATTCTAATATTTCTTCAACCAAAAAGTGACATCTGAATCCACTGTCAACATTAATTAATTCTCATGTTCGGCTCTCCACACCCCGGCGTTGCCGCTGAAGCCTTCTCTCTCTCTCTCTAATTGTGCTAAAGCCACCAAAATTAATAATCACGCAAATAGGCAGCTGCATACGAGTATATTCGTGTGTATGTATGTTTGTGCTGCATAATTTACTGTTTGTCAGCGTGGAAGCCATGATTTAAATGCTGGTTGTTGGGCTTAATTGAAATTCGGTATTAATGATTTTCAGATTCTATAAAAAATGGTTTTTTGCTCGCTTCACAGAATAGTTTTATTAACGTCCATTTCGATTTAATTAATGCACTATTGACTGCGGCGTCACACATAATGTCTTCTATGCGAAACAATGGCGATTTGTCATAAAAAAGTTAATTAAAAACAACGTGCTGGTGCGACATCTCCCACACCGAAATACCCCACAGTTCATTTGAGTTGTTATAAAGGTAGGAGGGTTGGGAGGTAGGTGGAGCTTCACTCCCACGAAAACAAGGTAGTCAAAGAGAGAGTTACGAGACAACGCAGAAGCATCTATAATATGGATCATATAGACTAGTAAGAGCGCTCACCAAAACGCGGTAGTTGTGACTTGATGTGTGCTGGAAAGACCTCGTTGATATGTTGCAAATCTGTCCAAGAGAAGGGTACATCTTGGCATTTGGTATCGAAAAGCAGTTCGACGCAATGTATAAATAGGTCAGAGATTCAAATTTTCCACTAGTACTTCCAAAGGCATGGTTGCCGCCTGACAGTTAAAGAAAATGCTTACGTTCTTAACTGAAATAAAGCTCCATTGTGGTCGTTCCAACGCTTCGTTGCTCGTCGCTACTATCGCTTCGAAAATCGGTACACTGGTCAGAAAGCCTATACCTAGAGCCGATTGTGAATTTCTGAAAGAAGACTAGCCCACTGACCATTCTATTTGCACTTGACCTTTATGGTCCTTCGTTCCCAGGCGCCACGACTAGTCTAGTCATCCTTAGAGGTGATGAAGGTGGCGAAATACTTCCAAAGAGCTATTTAAGAGATATGTACAATATTAGAATTGATTGATTTAAATTCGATTTCGCTTTTGAATAAAAAGGTGGGAAATAATATAAACACCATTGAAAAGTGTGTCATAAAAGAATAGGAGTAAAATCATTGATTATAATTCTAGGTTAGGTTGGGTATAAGTGGTTGATCCAAAGATTAAATTGAATCCCTTGGTGCGTGGCACAAATCAACAAATTCGTCTGATGTCAGTGTTTCTTAACTCCTTCGGGTGTGTGAGAGTATCGTCTCGAGAACTATCATTCTCAGCGTTGTAAATGCATCAAAAAGTGAACAGCTGATTCCATCGCTTCTTCCAAACAAGTACGACGGTGCGGATCCTGAAGAATCCTAATTCTCAAAATTAATCGGAATCAACATAAGCATCATCACTATTTCTCTCTTTCTCTTTGTCCCGTGCGAAAGTCTTTTTTACATTACATTATGCCGAAAGCAAGTAAAATGAAAAAAAAATTTACTGCACTATTTTCATTTTCATAGTTCTTATTCATAATTTAGAGTATAATGCACATATGTATGTATGTATGTATATATATGTAGCTGTTAGAATGCTTGTGCTTCTGACCGTCACTTAACTGTTATTAACAAAGAAATTAACTTTTTTTCGCGTTTTCCTTTTTTGTTTTGCTTCGTTGTGCTGAATAATGAGCACCTACATACATACATACACACATACATACCTGCACAATACGTTCCTATGTATATACATATACATATGTATATATGTTTTTTTTGGCTTATCATACATATCATAAATTTTAGTTGATTAAGTAGCAACATTTATACGTCATCGACAAAGCCAGCAGGGGCAACAACAACAACAACAACATTAATAATAATAGCCCTGGCAATATCAGCAAGTTTATTGTGAGACAATTAATGTCCACAGCAATGTTATTAGTGGCTTCACGGCGTATAACTGTATACTATGTATACAACAACTACAACATACTATAATTGTCATTGTTGCGGCCTCCGTTCCTCCGTCCCTCGCTTTCCCGCTCTCTAGCTGTTATTGTTATTATTGTAACAGTGACTGTTATTGCCAATATTATCTCATGCCAACACAAAAGGCGGAAAAGTGTGAGCACATACACATAGCCATTTTTGAATAATACGTCTGTATGTATGTATGCATGTTAATAATGTTGCCACTTTGTATGAAATCATTAATGTTTTGTTGTTGTTGTTGTTGCTGTTGTGTCTGTTACAGTTGCTGTTAATTTGCGTGTTTGTCTATTATTGTTTTTGTTCTTGTTGTTGTTGCGCAATAATTTCATATTCACTGTCATAATTCGGTGCAATTCATAGTTTGATTTATGCGACAATCAGCTGTTGCCACCAAAGCCGCTGCCGCGACGACACTCCACGACGGCGGCGCCTACACTGACTGACTCATTGGCCCAGTAGTGCGATGGTTGATGGCGGTTGGTGTTGTTGTTGTGCTCATTATATGTACATATTTCTCCTTATTATTATAGCCGCTGCTGTTGGTGGTCGCTGTCGCGCACGTTTTGTTTTGTTGCAGTTGTTGCTGTTGTTATTATGTTTGGCATTTTTCGCGCTTTTCGCATTGTTATCTCATTCACTTTATTAGTTGTTGCTGTTGTTGTTGTTATTATTATTTTTGTTGTTGTTGTTGGCATTGTTGCTGCCTTGTGAAATAATTTAATTGTCATTTTTCGTATTGATGTTGTTGTTCGCGCCGCATGCGTTGCGTGAAGTGTGATTTTTGTTGTTGTGAATTAAGAAAAAAAGAAGTAAAATTATGAAAAGTGTGTTTCTTGTTGTTGTTGTTGCTCCTTATTATGTGCAATAATACATACATACATACATGCATATTTATATATTTAAGTGAATTAAATGCGTAAAGTTATACGAGTATATACATAGGTACATTTGCCTATATGTATGTTTGTATGTATGTATGTCTACGCACTTTGTACACAATGCCTACGCTTTCACATTAATCCTCACACAATAATAAGATTAATATCAGTTTAAATTGCAATAAAAATCAGCATTTCTTGCAATAATAAACTAATTTTAGTTCGCTGACTCCATTGCATTGCCGTTCAAAAGGAGATAATTGAAATTATTATTTGTTTACATATATATGTACATATTAAGTGCATACAGATATAAGGCGCAGCTTCAATGCATGCCTATCACAAGGAGGGGATTTTTATCACGACTCCTCTGCACTCCTTCGGCTATTCGGCGATTGATGGAAGAGTTGGAGGAGGTGTCTTCTAGAAACACTGATCTTTTCAGCACTCTTTCATTCTATCCGACTATTGCAGTGTATTTTATCCTGAAATTTCAGCCGTTATTGAGACAGCAAACGACAAGGACATTAGTATTAAGTCTTTTGGATCGCCTAATGTGATTTCAAAAGTTGTGCTGGACTGTTTTTGATTTCTGGGGAATTTCACTAAACAGAACAGATTATCTCTCATTTGGATTACCGATCCCAGGATAATAGAGGAGAAATGTAAAGTAGACAAGCTTTCTAGCCTAGGCACGGTCCAGCGGGTTCTTCTTCTGCTAAATGCAAACTGCTACCCAAAGATTTTACTTATAAGCAGGTAAAATAATGAAGAACCACACTGCTTCTTGCAGAATTTCTAGACAACTGGGTCGATATGGGACCGAAAAACATCACGTGAAATATACTCTCCCAAAAGAGTGAACATCTCTGAGGTGGTAGGACATGTGGTGAGGCTGAGACTGCTCTTCAAGAGATTCTGTAGAAGCTGTAAGAACGATGAGAAGCTTTTGCTAACCTCTCATCTGAAGAACTAGGTGCCGATTCATCGATGATTTGTATAATCTAATGCAATTTGTAAAGGAATCGGGGTGTATGAATAATGAAGCTTAGTGATCGGATATTACAATTGGCCTACATTGGCTTGAGTATATTGATGCATACATATCGATAGCCAATTTAACATAACCTAATAAGTTGGCAACCTTAGATTGTGCATTTGGTAGAGAGAACAATCACTGTAGTTGTAGGAGAACTTTTTTCTATTTGGACGAGCTGTCTGTTGTTCTTAGACGTTCTCAGCTAACTGCTCGTGTCATCCTCTCTATTTCTCTCTGCAAACATCGCACTTAAGACGAATCTACAATCGACTGCTACATTATAAACTTAATTTGTGTTATATGTATGTGTTGCTCCGGAACGTATTTGAAGACGCTGAAAGCGTAACTTCCGAATTGATATGAGCACGACTGATTTTTTTTTCGGATAATTACATCGCGACCCACGTAGTCTTGCTTTGTTTTTCGCTAGAACTACGTCTTAGTTGACTGTGATAGGTTCAGAGCTGAAGTCCATTGCAGTAGAATTATATGGTTCCTGTCATCTCCTGAAACGCGCTAACCTTTCAGTTGGTCTGATAAGTGCTATGAGATTGTTATGGAATGCAATCTTCAGGAAGAAAGGATGAAAATTTTCATAGTGTTCGGCGAACCCTTTAACCTCCACACCACTGGAATCGTAATATAAATCGTTAATGGAGTATTAAGTTGTTATACTGTTGGGGAACTGGCTTAGAAGCAGTACATGTACTCACTTTAAGTGACCAATCTGGCTTCACTAAGTTGAGTTCGATGAAATTTATAGTCGGGGGTTTCATCGTGAAGTTTGAGTCTACCTTGCTTTGCTTTGGCCATGAAACCATTCCAGGTTCAGTTTGTTTTGGCCATTACTAATATATAGGCGCTGTTTCAATATATTATGTAAATGTTTTCTTTGAACCGTTAATAAGATCAAAATTAAATGAGTTTCAAAAGCGGCTCTCAAATAGAAAACAGTTCACACTAAAACTAAATTGCCCACAAGGGGCTCTTAAATAATTTTCATAATTAATTCATAGCTGCTCATCATTATATACTTGTACATACATACATACATACGTCCATTTGGGATTTAGTATAATAAGTGCTCTTGTTGATAATTATTGTTATTTCGCCTCAGAAAAATGCTAATTGAAGAATGTGGCAAACTAGCCATGTACATATATGTGTATATGTAACGTTCACACTTTTAAATGTTTTTATTTCGCAAAGAAATTAAATTGCTTTCGTTTACTTTTCATTTTATTTCTTTGCGTTTTTTTTATTTTTTTTTATTTTTAATATTTTTTTTTATATTATTTTTCACATTGTCAAGCGAGAGTGCCGGAGCCACACGATAAATTATATATTTATGTACATATGTACATATGTATGTATGTATGTACGAGTATGTGTATGCACATAGAAATTTAGATTATTTTTCAGAGTTCAAAAAATGTCCACAAAACGAAAATTAAGAAATGAAAATAAATAATGGAAATAACGAATTAACCTGTTTTTTTTCATCCGCGTACGTCCCTCTACCACCAGAAGTAATTTCAATTTGTGTATGTATGTATGTATGTGGTTATATGCGTTTATGCAAACGAGCAAAGGCCGTTTTGGTATTCAATATTATACATATATGTATCATATGTATGGTGTATAAGTACAATTATACAATATACATATGTAAATACCATATATGTATGTATGTATATATGTAAGAGAGTGGACCTGCCGGCGATTTTGTTAGTTTTTGTTGCCACTATTTGTATGCCTGTGTGCGTGTGCATGTTTGCCTTGCATTTGTGGGATGTGTAACGAAGCGAATGTGTTTTAATTTAAATTTTTCGGTAACCGAACGAATGACGAAAATACTGAAAAATGTAAGGGAAACAATAAACAAAAAGTTGAAAATCGAAAAAATTAAGTTTCATAAGATTTATTGCCGTTGGCCGTCCGCAGCGCGCTTGACTACTCGCACTGTCCGATACGCTCAGCTGGATTTTGGCTTTTGCCATCCACAAGACCGCTCACATGTATATATGTAAATGTAAATGTTTTTACAAAAATCTTCATTTATTGTTTCTAACGACTCTTTTGCTGCACATTTTGTTTTTTTTTGTTGGTTCGTTCGAAAGTGAAAGGCTGCTGACTTGACTGCCTCCACATTTGCTCACTTGCCATTATAAAACAACAACAGCAATATCAACAATTGAAAGAAAACTTATACACATTTTTAGTTACAACATATACCGTTATAAGCATGCATTTATGTCACAGATTTCCTTGAATATCCAGTCAGTCAGTCCTCGGCAAACGTTGGCCGTGAAGGAAACTCCAGGCAGCAAAGCGCCAAACTGGCGCAAGATAAATAAACAAGGAAAGATAGCCAAAAATAATCGACAACACTTTATACTATATGAGTGTGTATGTGTGTATATAGTTATGTGCATATGCACAAATAAATGCCATCTGGAGATTGGGAAGTTTTGCGGCGGCATTTGGGAACTCCAGCAAAAAGCACTTTACCACAACAAACGGCGGCTGCTGGCGTGTTGACATAGACAAATGCAATAACAACAAACTCAGCTGTATGTAACTCACATACATACATATATGTGTATGCATATGTGTGCACACCAGGGAAGCTTTCGTAGCGAACCAAAGAAAAAAATAACAAGCATAATTCGCGTTTTGGCTTTGAGGCCGCACAATAATAACATAATAAAGTAAAATAAAATTAATTTAAAAAAATATACATCTGTATATACGTTGAACAGCAAAAGCTTTGAAAAAAAAAATATTTAAAAAGCAAAGAAATAAAAATTTATTTTAATTAAAAAAAAAATAAACAAATTGAAAAAAAAATATAACGGAACCCCAAAAACCCGTAAATCTAGCCGGTAACCCTCGTTCGGACACATACATACATACAACTATATACTATAAATACGTACATTCATATATTCAATGTGACACCCAAATCTCGCTTCCAATGCAAACTATATTCGACCATACATTAATATACAAACATACATACATACATATGTACATATGTATCTATCGATCCAGTTTATAGCTGAGACTTTATCTTGGTCTTTGCATTTGCCATTGTTGTTGTTGTTGTGGTGGTGGTAAATGGCCAATAATCGTCGGTGGCTTTAATATTCACAACCAATTCGATAGTTCAAGTGGCTGCTTTGTCGTGGACATTATTTATGACTTTTTCATTATTGTTTATGTATTTGTATTTGTTTTTGTTTTTACTAACGCCAAATTAGTAACTATGCATTGACATTGCTGCTGCTGCTCCAGCTGTTTGTTGCAAACAGATTGATAAAATTATAAGCAGAAATCACATTTCGCCCTCAAAACGGCAGCGTCGCTGCCACCAATTTTGTCTTCTTCCTCAACTTCCACTTTGCGATTTGTCGAAATTTGATTGAATTGTCGTTTTTCTGTGAATTTGTGAATTTGTTGCTCTGCCAAAGTCTCTGCATCTCCATGAATTTGCTATTTATTGCCACAATCTTTTGTTTGATTTCGTGCAATTTCTGATTTATGTTTGATTTTTTCGAAAGAGATTATTTGAGTGTATTGTAGATTTGTTGGTGGGAGATTGTGTTGTTGGCGACGGCGTTTTGTGTTGCGTAACAAAAGTCACTGTCGGATTTTCGAGGATAAAGAGATTGCATAAGTTTGCGAAATTTCGTTTTATTTTGATTTGAAATTGATTTATTGAGTTTCTGTTGAGAACTGGCTTTTGCTCGGATTAAGGAAGAAATGCATTTGCCAATCATTTTCAGAAAAATTGTAATAAAATATATAAAAATATAAAATAGTAAAATAATTAAATATATAACAATTACGGATAATACCAAATGCAATAAATATATTTAATAATAAATAAGAAGTAATAAATAATAAATAATAAATATATTAAATAATATACTAAAAATAATAAAAAATTTTAACCCATTTATTTTTTACTCAAAATTCTTTAAAACTTCTTAGCTTTTATTTAAAAATGCCGAATTTGTGTGTGTGTTATCTTCTCAAACCAGATTTACTCATTCCTCCAACTGACTTCAGTTAAGCATGCACGCGTATATACATATGTATGTATGTGTGTATGTCTCGCACGTCTGCTCTTCTACTTGTGCATGCATAAACACATTCAAACACACATATTTTTCGTTTTTTTTTGCTAATTAGTGCAAGAACCATTAAAACATCGCCACAACAACAACACGCAAAGTAGCAACCACAAAATCACTTAGCTTTTAGTCTCTCTTGTGTGTTGTTGTAACTACATTAAAACACATGCCACAAAGTGTAGAATTTAATTTTGTGCTCAAAAAATTGTGTCAAGGTCAAAAGTTTTTCGAATTTTGGGAATTTTTAGAGTATTTTGGTGTATCTCGCTGTTGGTGCATAAATAAGGAGTTGATTAGTCTGGAGCAGACGAGCAGCCCTGAAATTTATAATCATTAATAGAGCACGATTTTAGATCAAATCTTAAATTTTTAATCCAATAGAAAGGATTTTTTTTTTCTTATTTAATGCACACTTGCATAAAAATCCCATTTGCAGCAAAAAAAAAAAGAATTTGTTTATTCTTGAGTATATCAATATCACTAATCGGATTGTGCCAAGCTAACTTTTTAAATGAGTGAAATTTTCGAAGAAATACGTTATTTATGGTTTTTAGCATCAAAAACATAAAAGTGCTGCAAAAAGTGGACAGCAGAGTCGGCAGTAGTTTGTGTATGGTTTTGGTGGGCTAGTCACTCAAAAAACCGGTTAAGTACTGCATATACCCAAGATGTGAGGAGAGGAGGATAATAGACATCACCCACATGTCAGTTTGGAATAACGAAGAAAGGCTGGCAGTAGTTGTCAATGAATTAACGCAAATAAACTTGTTTGGCCGAATTACCATCAGTTAAATGCTCCTGAAACTGGACAAAAGCGACCATTTCTGAAGCGACTCATCACTGGTGATGAAAAATGTGTCGAAGATGAGAATTTAAAACGAAAAAAGCTTTAATAAATAGAAAATGTGTTGGCTTCAATGGTCGATATATACTTGATTAAAATGAATTTTCAATAAAGAAAAATTTTGCCCAAAAGTATGCAAAAAACAGCAAAAACTCATTTTAATATTTTTTATATTTTTAATGCTTTTTCTCTACATTCCCATTTTTGCAATCTCCTCAACTAATCCGTCCCCCATATAGCTCTTGTTCCTGGCGCTACATGCCACACAGCCAACGAAACAATCAATTTGTTGAAGGCAACTTTTGGTAAGGACATTATCCCGTCGTGGACCTTTGGCGTGGCCAATATTGTTCGATTTAATACGGCTCGATTTTATTTCTTTGTGGAGTTATGAGGAGTCACTTGTCTATGCGGATAATTCTGAGTCTAAAAGTTTGTTTTACAGACAAATTGGTCTAAAACTATGTATTTGAAGGAGGAGAAGAATATATCCAGCTATGAAAGTATATCATAATTTTTTTTGTTAGTTTTAGGCTTTTTATGCGTTGTTCTTTTAATATATATTTTCAGCCTTAATTTCAAAACTTTTTCTATTTCCGGTTGCTAAGTGTCTTCTCAGTTCAGTTTACTTTTATAAGTCTCTTTAATGGAGGCCTTTCTTATTATTTCTTTGATTTATTGCTTTTCGTTTAAAACCCTTAAGTGGACTTTGTAATAACACAAATGCACATATACGAGTACATATATGGGATATCTATTGGCTCCACAAATGTACTTCTTATTAATTATTTTTAATTTTAATTATTTTTTTACAATATAATTCTTTCATATATTGTTATCATTTTCAAATGTTAACTAAATACAAACACAATATGTACCGTAATAATTGTTATGGTTTCCATTCTTCAATATGTTTTAAGTAAAAAACTTAGTTTGCAAGTAAAACTTAATAAAATTAGAGAGACACCATGAAATTGAAAGTTTTAATAAAAAAGTCAGTGGAAAGAAAGTTAAATAAAACTAAAAAAAAAATTCCACAAAAACAACAAAGTTTTGCAAAACAAATTGTTGTGAAAAGTACAAACCAAAACTTGCTGCTCTTCTCTCGCTTCTTCTTCTACGCGCTCTCTCTCTCTCTCTTTCTATCTCTATCTATCTCTCTCTCTCTTTCTGTGCTGCTAAACTTTCGCTTGCTCGTCCGTTTGTTTGTTTTGTTGTTGCTATTGTTTTGTGTGGCAAATTCTCAAGTCTTTGGTTTTAAAACTTTTCGTTGTTTGTCTTTGGATTTGGCCACTACTAGAAATTGCATTCTAAACTTTTTTTTTGTATTCTTCGGGTTTCCTCTTTTTCTGTTTCTTTTTTCTTTTCTTTTTTTTTGTTTGCCAGAATTGTCGGTAAGTGTGTTACAAGTGAGTGGAATATCAAAGTAAGTGAGTGCGTAAGTATGTATGTATGTATGTATGTGTGCAGGTGTTGAGGGTGGAGAAGAATTTTGAAGTTTAGTCTGCCAATTGTTATTACCCACACACATACACACACACACACACACACCTTTTTGGCTTTATGGTTTTCTGCTTGGCTGGGCGTTGATTTAAATATTGGCTGTGTTGCTGTTGTTGTTGTTGTTGTTGTTGTTGTTGTTGTTTATGCCAATTATTGAAGCATATCAAGAACTCCAGCAAAACTTTTATCAGCTACTTTACTTCCAAAACTGTGTTTACTGTCGAGTTAACTATTTTGTTGTTATTGTTGTCTGTTGTTGGCACTGTAATTGGTAAATGTAAGCCCGGGCACTATTTTTGGTTTTGAAGTAGTTTTGGACTGGCAGGTTTAACACGTGGAATTTTAAGTAACGCACAGAAGTGGGTGAGCAAGAGCAAGAGAAAGAGGCAAAGATAAAGGAGAAGCAAAAAAAAAATAATAATAATAATTGGTAACCGACTACGATAAGGTATGAAACGAGGTAGAAGAGGGATAGAGTGCGTCGGTCAGCAAAAAAGGCCTACAAACACAGATACATATATATGCATACATTCATATATGTATATACATGTATATGCGACTGTTATAGTCTAGTGATACTAATATTCAGTAGGCCAGGGTTCGAGTCCTGGTCTGACAAACATCCAAAATTAAAGGAAATTAATTTTGAAATTCAACCCCCCCTCCTCGGTTGGTAGAATATCAAAAATTCTATTTCCATATATATTTTCCAAAGCCTCTGAAAATTTCAAATGAATTCTTAGAATATAATAGAATAAACAATTATTTTATTGGAAATAATTCTTATTCAACGCAAATAGCTTAATGAACTTTTCTAAATAAATATGTATATATGTACTTCCGCTTGGCGAATATAAACCTTCACAATACAAATATTCGCGCTTACAATACAAAGTTGATACTCAAAATGTAGAATAAAGCGAATATCTGTTGAAAATCAAATACGAAGGAAAAATTAAATTTTTTGGTGTTGTTGTTGCTCACCGCACATGCTTTGGCTAGTTGGCTGGCGTGACGAGTGCAATGTCCAGCAAAAATTCAAATTAATCCGCTGATGGGACGCCAATGAGATGGTCACTCATTGGACTTTGGACATTCATAGTCTTGCTGTTTATGGCATTACGGCTTTATGGCAATATGGAGAGATGGATGGAGGGATGACTAGATGGATGGTATGTTAGTGACGATGTTGTCGGTGAATAACAAATGAATGGATGGGCGATACGAATGAGTAAACAACAAGATAGAGAGCAGAGCTAAGAGGAAATAAATTTACATACATACACACATGGAAACACACATATACATATGTATGTCTGCATGAAACCACAAAAAACAAATCGTCGGCTGATGAGATACGGAAGATAGCGGCTTCAGCTACACAGATTGCCATTATATACCTACATACATACATACATATGCATGTGTGCTATATGTGTTGTTTGTATCACTCACCTTTTCCGTGCTGGACTGGAAGTAGTAGACCATGAAGAATAGCCAAATAATGCTTGCAAAAATAATGATTTTCACATTGCGACGCATCTTTCTGTAACGGTTTCGGTTTCGGTCTCTGTTGTTATTGTTGTTGCTATTAATTTTTCTGATGTTGCTAACGCCGGTATTGCCGCCGCTACTGCTACTACTCTTGCTGTTGCTGTTGGTGTCGCTGATTTATGTATTTAAATTCTTGTTCTTATTGTTGTTGTTGGCCACTTCTTGGCAACGATTTGCAGTACTGGTGCCAAAATGGATGTCAACACGAGCTTGCAACTCTTTCAGTTGACAAATTGCACTGTTGTTGTTTTCGTACCAAGTCTCTTTGATTTTCCTACTACACAGTTTGTTATTGTTGCTGTTTTTGTTATTATTTTTGATATTACTATTACCGCTAGCACAATGTATATCAGCGATATTGATGATGGTTGTGGTACTGTTGGTGTTGTTGTTGTTGTTGATGTTATTATTGTTGCTACTGCTTAAATGCAGATTGTTCTTGTTGTTGTTGCTGTTGCTGCCAATATGTTCATATACATAATCACCAAAAACATTCAAATTTTCCTCAATCAATTGTCGAACGCTGGAATCGTCTATAGAGAGAGAGAGAGCGTGATAGAGAAATTAATAAAATAACGGTGAATATAATTGGTTTCCATAATAATAATATGTATATTTAAAAGAAAGAATATTGCATCGTCAATATTTAATAACCATTTTTTAATTTTAATTTTATATTTTCCAGCAGTCAAAAAGCCCTCGAATTAGCGTTTTAATGTTCACGGAATGCGGGTTAAGGTGTGAAGATAAAAAACCAAATTATTTTTCCTTTTTAATATATTCATTTGCAATACAATTGGCGCCTTATAACCGCTGAAACAGTTTTTGGACGAGCTCCTCCTTTCATTTGTTGTCCTGCGTCTAGATGTTTTTTCAACAAATCAATGGATCCACAGTTTATACTTAGACAGATCCAAGCAACAGATGGATTTTTACGATAAGCTTTGATTTTCATGTCAGAAATGCACTCAGAAGGCTTGACATTCGCTGCCGGTTGCAACCGGAATTACAAAAATTACAATCTTTTCTATAATTTTGAATGTTTGGTCGATCTCTGGCCTCCGGAATGTTAGTACGCAATGCTGACAACTAGACTATTCCGGCCACATAATAAATGTGTTCTCTTTAACTTCAAAATCCGCTGAAACTGTCCCCTTAACTTCAGTTTTTTTTTTGTAGACCAGATTTAGGTTGTAAGCCCAACGGTTACCCCCATGCCGCTGTCGTGATAATCGGATGGAAACGTCAATAGCTGAGGGGCCGCGATAGCCGAGGGGTTAGCATAGCGTACTGCAATTCGGAAAAAATCAAGACGCATTCCACAAATAGGAGGAGCCGCTCGGCCGGAAATCGCTTCAGCGGTTACAAATAAATAAAAAGAAGTGCAAATCAGTCCATTTAGGAGTTTTACTAAACAAATTACGCCTGGCATTTCTCTAAGGCTACAAGGAGAAGGATTTTGGCGAGTATTATAAAGTATTTTCATAATAAAAGCGCCTTTCAGATCTTTATACTATCGTGGTATGAAAGCAATGGCGGCTTTCGTTTTCAACACAGTGGTATTAATGTTAAGTTCCATACTCGTTTCTTTCTGTTACAGAGATAAGAAGATATCCATTGGAGAATACTGGGTTGAAATCCGATGAGTTCCAGTTTTGCAATGAGTATAATATGATTAACTCCATCGAGTGCTTGCAGAATGTCTTTATATATGTATATGGACATACATATAACATCGGTGTTTTTGTTTTCCCTACACTCATTTGAAACATCAGTAACAATATGAAGCAAATTAGTAAGGAGAGATTTACCTTCGCAAAACCCAGGCTAGGAACTGGAATTTATTGGAGATAAGGGAAAAGTTGATTGGGAAGTAATAATTTTGCTCCAAATTGGTAAGGTATACCACAAAATCTTTGCGATTTTGTTTTAGAGATGCACAAAAGGTTCGTTAAAGCCTGGAACAAGTTTTCGGCGCTATGTATATATCTACATATATGAAAGCATGTTGAAATCGTGTAAGGGTCATAATTTAAGAAACACTCTCTCTAAAGACTTCAGCTGGTATAACACATCTTAGGGAGAAACAGTTGGGGTTATAATTTAAGTTTTCGAATAAACATGTTTTTAATGGACAAAAGTTCTTCTAGGTGAATTAATGGACTAATTAATTAGACTAATTGTCTAATAACAATTTAACCTCATATTTATACCAATTACAAGTAGTTAAACATGTTACAATCCTAATTAGCTTTATCACCTACAACCCACTTATTCCGCGAACATAAAAATGCTCACCCGTGTAAGTACACATACACGTACATATATAGTATATGCAGCTAGGTGTTACCAAAAACTGTTTAAAGTGGAATAACTGCATGATAAGCACTCTTGTTGGGATTAAATTTATTCTATGTACACTGATGTAGAATGAATAAAATGGATTTATTTAATAAAGAATTAAACATTTTCAGCACCTGAATAATTTTATTAAACGCTTATCGCTTGTAATGCCGTGTCAAAAGCTAAAACCACTTAAGCCACATTTTATGATAAATGTGTAACTTATCGCCGGAGCTTTTTTGGATTTTTTTCATAAAATTTTTTTTATTTTCTCTTGTTAACAGCAAAATGCGCGTAAAATAATAATAACATTATCAGTAATGGCTATATCAATTTGTTTACAACCATTATTTATTTTTATTTTTATTTTTTAGAATATAAATTCCATCAATTAAAAGTTAATACTTAATTATAAGTCAAATATGTATAAGCCATTTGTAATCAATTTGAAAACGTAATTGAAAAAATCAAATAAAATTTTATTTAAAACAACACTATCGAGCTGATTATTATACGCACATATATGTATATATAATACATATACATATGTATATGGTATATATAGAATTATATATACTATTTTTTGTTTGCGGTTAAGAACTGTTTAATCTCAATAAAGCCAATTTCGTTTGGCAATAAATTCGCTCTATGTCGATTTGTTATTATCACACAAATACACACGCACAGCTGTGAAGCAATAACTGAAATATACTGATACATTTACATATGGCCATAAGTCATGCAATATATTATTTGGAGGAATGTTTGCAAAAAAAAATGGAAATAATCGGAAAACGCTGCATTTTGCATTAAGTAAATATTTTTTTTGCATACAACTTTTTTTGGTTTCTGTATTTATTTTTGTCAACAAAGTTTCGCATTATTTTATATGTTGCTATGAGTTAGTATACGAGTATTTTATTGAATTTCTGTTTCGAATCTTCGCTTTACTTTATAGTCAATGCATTTACACAAATTGAATGGCCGGAATAAATAATCAAACGAAATTGCAAAGCCGAAAGAAATTTAACGAATTTACCTAAATGAAAATTTGTTAAAAAAAAATGTAGATAAAAACAAAAACAATAAAAGCGTTATTCCCATATTCATTCAAATTTTAGTTTTATTTGATTTTATTTTAAATTAAATTTTATTTAATCTGTTCTGTTTCAGCAATTTAGCTGATGCTCTTTGGATATAAATATTTTTCCATTTGATATGATATACATACATACATACTAGTATATAGTATAATTTTTACAATAATAGTAGCAGGAATGTTTCGAAAATTGTTGATCTTCCATTTCAGTTTTTGTTATATAACAATTTCAGGAATTCCCACATACAAACAGGGTGGCGCATCGATTGTTCTACAATGAGAAACTTAAATTAATTTTTTTTTTTTTGGTCAATGCATTTCATTTTTTAATTTTTTATTACATAAAAAGTTTTATTTTATTTTATGTAATTTCTTATTTTTAAAGATAATAGACCTTGAATGAGCTCCACGTGCTCAACCACCACATGTGACGCCTAATTAGAAAATTATCCATTGCGGCCTGATGTGTTGAAGTCGGGATTGCAACATTTAATGACTTAACGGACTGTTTCAATGCAATGAAATTTCTTTGCTTTATTTTGTACATTAAATTTCCATTGCTAACTAAGTGTGCTGTGCCCGATCCGTAAAAAGGGAGAATCCACAGTCAGCCCCAGTTACCGTGGAGTGTGAAAGACTAAAGCCCATCGTCAATAAACTGATTGGACCACCTTTTCTTCGTTTTTAAAGCTACCTTCGACTGTACGAAAAATACCTGTTTCGTCGCAGTTATGTGGAAAGCAGAATTAGGAAGGACCTATTCGAGTCGTTTGGTGCCAAACGTGGTTTCAGAAATACCATCCTGTGATGTTTTCAATGCAATATGCTGAAGAACATAATAAGAATTGTAGTGATAAATAGAAAATGATGACAATGACATTAACTATCTCAACAACCACACCGATAGTTCTGCTTCATCGAGACTTTATTGGATGGTGAACGAACAAGACGAAATATCTCCTTTCCTCAAACGAACAGCCGGCGAGCTTACTGCTTGGCTTCCACGTCACTATTGAAGACATAACATTGAAGTCGTACATAATTTCGGCTATCTTGGAACCAACATTAACACCATAATGCAAAATCACTCTTACCAACAGGTATTATCTGTGAGTAGTGAGTGGTAATTGAAAAGTAAAGTAGTCTTCCCTTGACACACAAAGCCCAACCTCTACAGGTATCTCATCATTCTCGTCCTACTATGTGGTGCAGAGGCATGAACGAAAACAAAATCAGATGGGTTGGCGTTATGAGTTTTGAAGATAAAGATTTTGCGTTAGATTTATGGATCTTTGAGTATGGACAACGGGGATAACGGACGATGATTTCGCTCGAATGAATGAAAGCACTCCAGCCCTGAAAGTATTCGAAGCAATCCGTTAAATAGATCAAGTGGAGAGTGACCTGTTCTCACTTGGGATTCCTAATGTAGTAGTGGTGCTAACTTGATATTACTAACGAATCTAATCCTCATTGGACATGGGCATTACTAACTTAATGAATGAACAGACAAGAATAACCAACACATGTCTGAAAAGTTAAATGAAAACATGAAAATCCTAAGCTAGCTTTGTTGTCCAGACTTTTACCTTACCATTCACCATAGCATATGAATAACTGATTTTTGTTTTCCTAAAAAGACGTGTAGGGTATATTGTTGCCGAGATCGCCTCAACACTCGTCGAGTTCAATGTAATTCCTCCGCTGATATGCGGCAGCCAGCAACCGTAGTAATTACCTTAATAGTCTTAAGGCTCGTAAAATATAGAGTGAATGCAAAATAAAATTGTTACGGATCATTAACAATCTGCTACCTCACACTTACTTACTTTATATATATGTACGAGTATATATTTTAGACACATAGATTCGCAACGCAACTCGTTCGGAAATTGAAATTTCTCATACATCTTAATATAAAATTTAATAAAGGCTTTTTAAAAATTCATAAACATAACTTAAAAACATTTTTCTCTTAACATCTCGGTTTTGTTATTAATTAAATACAAATTGTTGCTTACATACTTTCATTGAATTCTATTGAGATTAGTTTTAATATGCATAAGCTAATTGAGCAAAATTCTGAAAGCACCAGAGGCTTTGAAATGTTTGAGTGAAATATACTTTTGCTAACAAACTTTCATTCAAAATGTACAAGAATAAACATAATTAGTGTTCAAGTTCATTTGGACATGAAAATATAGGGTTTCCCAATAAGAATGATGTGATTTCTTTAAAAAAAAACACACACAAGGAAATTCAAATGTTTTTTATTTAATGTGAAGTACAATCGATACAATTATGATTCACAAGTTCATTTGCAGGAACGAATTCGATGAACCTAATGTTTGTGCGCTTTTTCCACTAAATCAAGTCGTATGTCACGAATAGCACGTTCAATATTGACTTTGAAAGCTTGAAGAGAGTCTGATTTATTGTTAGAGATCAATGACTTCAAATAACCCCCACAAGAAGTAGTCTAATAGTTTTAAATCCCAAGTTCTTGGAGGATATTCAATGTCACAATTTCTTGAAATAATCGAATATCCAAACGTTTCTCGCAATAATTCTGTTGTTGCACGTGCTGTGTGGCACGTAGCCCCGTCTTGTTGTAGCTAGATGTTGTTAAGAACAACTTCTTTCAATTGTAGCCATAAAAAGTGGGTTATCTTCGATCTATACCGCTTTCCTTTGGAAGTAACCACCAGCTACCAGCTTCATTTCGAAAGAAATACGGACCATATCAGACCAAAAACCACAATAAACTGTCAATTTAGGTGAATGTAATGGTTGGTATTGAACAATTTGTGGATTTTCTTTGCACCAGAATCAATAATATCATCGTGGAAAGATATAATCAAGAACTGATTGCTGATTTTGCCTTGGAACAACTTCAAAACAATAACGATTTTTTGAAGAAAATCATCACCATCTGAGTGGTGCGTTGTTTATTTATTTGTTCCAAGAGAAAAATCCGCAATCAGCTCTTACGTATATCTTGCCATGATTAAATTGTAAACATTACTGAATACAATGAAAAAAAGACAGATTATGACATATTAAAAATAGCCAAAGCGATAGTTAGAAATCAAATCATCCCTATTGGAAAACCCTTTATATGTACACATCCATATAAATATGTAAGTAATTTTCTGTCTACAACAATAAAAGAAGGGAAGCATTCGGAAAAACTTATATTTCCAAGAAAATTAGGAATTTCATGAAAGTGAGCTGAAAATAGGCAGCAATGGATAAAACATGATAAAAAATAAGAAAAAGAATATCAAAAAACAAGTTTTACATATGTACATACACGTATGTATGTTCATATGTGCAGCAAATGAAAAACTTATTAGTTTCAGCTGAAATTATTAAGTTGTGAAGTCATACATACATAAATATATTCTTGCAAGCATAATTTTATTTCTTATATTTAAATCTGCCTAAAACATGTTGTGCAGAAACTATTTATAAATATTATTACAAATACATATGTATATAAACAAATCAAGTCTTTGTTTATTTTCAAAGGTCATTCATGAAAAATATCAAAATATTTAGAAATTCACATACATACATGCATACATATGTAAACAAATAAATATATGTACGTATGTCTAGCGTCTAGTTAATTAAATATTCTTTAGTTTATATTTTATTCAAATATTTTGCCTTTTCGCATACATACAAATGTGTATGCATAAATATATATATATATATATATGTATATATGTTTCTTTAAGACGACATATAATGTGTTTTTATCTGCATTTGACACACAAAACTCTTGACACTTCATTGCTTCAGTGCAGATTTTATTTAAACACTTGAAATCTTGTTTAGTTGTTTTCAGGCATATTTTAAGTTTGACAATTTCATTAAAATTTTATAAAACTTTTATGTGTTAGGCAAAGGAATTATTTGTTTTTTATTATAAAAGAATGAAATAAAAATAAATTCCTTGAGATTTGGTATTGATTTCTGACACTGTTTGAAGTTCCACGTGGCGAGTTGGGAGTTATTCCACAAAGCTAGACCAAATAGTGTCGGAAGGTGCTTGATGCTTTGGCCTAGAAGTATAGGAAGCAGTTCGACAAGCGATGTCTTTCAACTCAAAGGCAGCTCGTGTCGGTCAGTGAGATTTTTTTAATTTTAAATTATTGCCTGAAATATTATGTGGAATATCATATTGATTCATATCTCATTTTTGTTTTATTAACATTCAAGATGCATTTTCTAATGGTTTTCTCGTGTTGTCGGAAACAAAAACAACTTATGTGTGGTTAATTACATACATATGTACATAACTTCATCAACTATTACCAACACTTCAGTTAAATTGAGATTCTTCGCTATCAATTCTAGTTTTAGTTGTTACCACAATTATCTTAGAATCGAAATCAAAACAACCGTTATTAACACATATACAAATAATTATGTTTCCAACTTCTTTTTTTAATTTTCATTTATCACATACCTTTTAGCAGCGAGTTTTTTTCACTCACTCACAGCTGGCTTTCGTTTGTTTCACAACAAGTAACAATTGATTAATTAATTTATAAGAAGTTCACAGTATTTTGTGTTTATTTTACACCGCTGCAAACAAAACAAATTTTTTTTAATTTTTTATCGTTGCTTTACAGGAGACTTTACGGGCTATGGTCGCACTCATACGCCATGTACCACTCCCATACACTTAGTAACACACAAACACACATTCATGTATAGCAATAAGGAGCTACTGATAACAGCGTTTGCCCATTTTTTTGTGTGTTTCTACTGAAGTAAAAAAACTTTCGCACGCACGTTCACGCACTCACTTCGAACGCGGCTGTTTGATGCTTTACTTTGTAAGCGCTGATAAGATTAGATAAAGAAAACAATAGCGTTTTGATAAAAGAAACCGAGTAGAAATTATAGGTCAATATTTCTGCTCAAAATATGAGTATTCGAGTATTTTGATTTTGAATATTTAATTTATTTTATTTTACTTTATTTTGTTATATTTTTTTATTTTTTTAATTTTATTAGATTTTATTTTTTAAATTTATTTAATTTAATTTTCTCATTTTGTTTTGTTTTATTAATTATATTTAATAAATTTTAATTTAATTTTGTTTGATTTCAACCGTAATATTATTTAATATAATTTAATTTAATGTTTGTTAATTTTATAGTGAGCTAAAAGACCTGGTTTGTTTGTATGAATTGAATATTTTGTTATACAATTTTAATTTTATTTTTAGTTTAGTTTCCTTAAATTTTAGCTTTATTATTTTTGATGTAATTGTATTTAATATAACTTAATTTAGTTAATTATAATGTAGTAACATTTAATTACATAAATTTAAATTAATTTTGTTTTTAATTTATATTTAAATTTTTATTTTAATTTATTTAAAATTATTTTATTTAATTTTTAACAAAAATTAATTTAGCTTAGTTTGACTTCACTTAGTTTTTTTAATTTGATTTTAATTTAATTCCTTTTATTTTTTTAATTTAAATTTTTTCATTAGATTTAATTTAATTTATAATTTAATTTAATTTTAATTTAGTTCATTTATTTTATTTAAATTTCCTAATTATTAAAAGTACACACACTTTATTCCCAATTAAATATTATTCAATTTCGGCTAAATCCAAATCGACTTTTTATTTTTTTAACTTTCGATTGGCCATGAACCAAATAACGAGTATAATTTTTTATTATTTTTTTTTCCTTTCAATCTTTTTTCGAGCGCTTTTTAAATGCGGTAAATTTGTCACCAAAAATAATCGTAAACCGCCAAACGCGTCGCGCTTCAACTCACTGTTGGTCGTAGGAAGCCACCGTGACCGCTCACCGCTTTTTGAAAAATGCCGACAACTCTCGCGAACGACTTTGGAGCAACTGATGCGTCGCGTCTGCGGGCAACTGCTTTTGTTGACTGATAATGAATTTCAACCTGCTCGGCACTGAAAGCGTTGGCTTGTTGTTCTCTGCGTCACAGCCACTATTGCTGCCAAATAATGCTACTGCAGCTACCAAAGAAGCGCCAGACGGCGATGCAACGACACGCACACGCACACACACCCCAAACGAACGAACGAACGTAAATGACCAAGTACGTGGCGTCGCAAACCGTTTTATATGAGTAACGGGCGGCTATCAGCAGTCAGCGTTCGGTAGTCGGCAGTCGGCAGTCGGCGGTTGGCTGTCGAAGACGATAGCAGAGGTCTCGTATAAGAGTTGTGTGTAGCGCTTAGTAACGGCAGTTTTGGAGCATACAACATGTTGCCTCTCAGCGCCACTCAGAGCGTATCGAACATGTTCGAAGCATGCGCTGGGGACAATGAATTTTAGTTGTATTTTGTTCGATTGGTGGGGTTTTTGAACCTTCCACAGACGAGGGAGCATTTATGTAGAGCAAGCTGGTAATAATGTAATCGAGGTGGCCGGCTGAGGTGCTGTGAGGGTGGACAAGGTTTGTTGGTCATTCAGTGTTGTTGGCAAGCAGGTGCTGTAGGTGTGATGAAGTGTAATGTTGTGTCTTGAGAGTTAAACGCTTCGACTTGCCAAGTGGCCGAGAATGATATGACGTCCGTGTTCTTGGTTGAGTATTGGACTCACATGCACGCACTCTCATGCGAAACGTGATGGATTCAAGTTACTATTGCTCCGCTGGGTACGTGCCAATGCAATTGAAAAATTTACTGAATGAAAACTTTGAAAATATATTCTCATATATGCACATAGAAAATAAAAGAAGCACTGAAGTAATATCATTTTGAGATGTTATTAAATAAATTAGTCCATTTTTCAGTAAAATGGTTGAAGCAACCAGGTAGCAAACGCCCATGACTGCTAATTACATTTTAAGACTCTAGAAAGACTGATAAGCCCGTAGGCTAAGCTGCTGATATTGATGACCAACCAATTTTCCAGCCATCTGACAGAGACGCACTACAAAAGCCGCTTGCCAGTCGAGCTGACAGGTCACTTAAGTTTTGTACTGTTACAGTTAAGCAATGGACGAGTATCGAGCCGCTTGCACTGTTCCATACCCGGGTAGCAGGAGCTCTACTCTAAGTCCTCAAATTGTTGAAGAGGTACCTCACACTAGTTATAGTTTGGTGGGGAATTTGTGCTGATATGTGTCACCATCTTTGAAGATGAACGTGGACAAACAACAACCGTTAATCAGGAGTGTTATGGTGCTATAATAACCGATTTATTGATGTGAAAATGACATGGAACACTTCTGGTTTCAACAAGTCATTGAAGTTATTCACGTAAGTCATTGTTTCCTGTTCGCTTGTTATCCAAAAGCGATGATTTTGACTGACCGCGTTTACAAGATTTTACGCCGTCGTACTTTTTCTCTGCGGTTACCCGAATGAAATATTTATTTCAATGGATGGAAAATGCCGGAAGATGGGCACATGATGCCATTAGAGCTCGGGGCGACGACTTGCGTGATATTACTCCAAAAATGTACGTAATCAGATCTTCTTGAATCGAATTAATTTTTTATTTTATTGAAGACCAGAAAAAAGTGCGTTTTTATATTTTTTTTAATTGGAGTTAATTCGAACAGGTCCTGTGTGACTGGAAAATGTTTCGTTTGGTTTAGCAGCTCATAGTACACACATCCGTCTAGTTCCACCTTATGAACCGTGGTTGGTTTTCTTTGGACACGATGATCGAACGCGCTCACCAGTATTGATATAGACATCTTTTTATTGGAGTTGTCGTATTATATATACACTTCTCATCTCCAGTTAAGATCCGGTGCAAAAATCTCTTCCTTTGATGTCTTTCAAGAAGCAGTTCCGAGGAGAAAAGTTGATTTTCATCATGTCTCGGCTTCAACTCGCACCGTATCCTATTTCCTTGCTTATGAATAAATCCAAATTACTTTAACCGAACGGAAATTGTTCGTTCAGTCACTTCTATTGATTCTGAGAGTTCCTTTTGCAATTGGTGCGAATTCTGATTCAGTAAAGCCCACAATTCCTCATTCTCAAAACTTTTTGGATTGGCAAGGACGCTCTTTGTCTTCCACGCTAAAATCACCAATTTAGAAGCGTCAAAACCACCCTCTGCATGACTTATTGGTCGGCACAGACTCACCAAAGGCCTCCACGAGCATTCAGTGGGCCTCTGCTGCACTTTCCGATTAAAATAGAAAGCCAGATTTAACCCCAAATGCTGTTTATTTTATACAAATTCATACATTTTCGGCAACGTTGGCATGTCCTGATTTTTGAAATATATAATTTGAAATTAAATGTTGTTGTTGAAGTTCGTCTCTACGTACAAAATTGTAGTTACACTTATGGAGCCTTGAAAACATTCCGCTTGTAAGACTTCTCGTTCCCAATGTGTCAGATCGCCTCTCTCAATTCTTCCACCTCATTCTTCTCCTCATCACTTTCTGCTGCTAATTACCACATGTGTGTGTGTGTGTGTGTGCATAAATGTCGACTTAAACAAATGCCTTTCATAGTCGATCGATTCCCCGTCTCTCCTTCTCTGTCATTTTGACTTGAGGTTTATTGTTGAAAATAGATTATTGAAATGCCGTTAGAGGTCCAAACTCGCATCTGCTGAATGCTAATCAATGAAGTACAAGCTGTGTTGACCTGCTTGAGTGACTGTGTGTGTGTATGTGTGTGAAGGTGTGCGCTTGTGTTTATTGCCTGATGTGTGGTGCAATACCTATGTATGTATATTAATATACACATGTACGAGTATGTATGTATGCATGTACGTTTGCTGATATTTACATTTACATGGCGGTAATTATCGTACGCATGCGCCAGTGGTTTGCAAATAAGGTCACACACCTCAACATGCATATGTTTTGATATATGTCTACTCGTATATATTTGTATATATATATGGCATATTGAGTTCTCATTGAAATTGCTAATTAAAATGTCAATCAATTTAGTCAGCTGAAGCTTTTCTAAGTTAATTTACTACCAAAACAGGCGAAGGAGTAAGTAATTCAAATATATACAATATATATATGTAAATATACGAGTTTGGTATGAATAAAAGAAAAAAAATAAATTTGTGTTGGCTTTCCCGACTTACGTGTATGTACATTCCATTGAAAGTTGTGTGTGAAGTAATTAACTTAAAGCCCACTTTGGCAAGACAACACGAAAGAGAACAACGTAAGGTCTTGAGGTCATGTCATTCTCCACCTCCAAGACAATTCCTTCTTCGCTCCGTCTTTTTGTGCTTACGTCTGTTTGGTCTGCTAAGCAAAGTAGGGAAACTTCTGACTACTACTCTCCTGTGGCAAACCAGAAACGATGCATGCGAATTCAAATAGCACAGGATATCCGCTCTTAGACCAAATACCGCCTGTTATCACGTGAGCGGTTTGGGAGCCACTACGATTTAAGGAGCAATATCTGGAATAAAGATCTCTTAATTGGATACACATCGCTACCGAGCTTGTTAATACAATTGTAAAAATTAATGTTTAAATCACCGCCGTCCAAGAAGTGGGATGGACGGGATGGATAAGAGATGGATAAGAGACTAGAATAAGATGTGTTCTTATAAAAGTATGTTCATATAGAAAGCACCCCGGTGGATTAAAGTCTCGGCACAGTCCAGATTAAAACGAAGCTCTTCTACTTAACGCTGATTAGGCCCCACGCTCCGACGAAAGATATATCTCAAGTTTTCTAGATATATGTAAGGACTCTGACACTCGTCTCTGTACAGAAATTAATGTGCTTTAACAAACATTGGGAATGTTCACCGACGAAAAGTTGTATTTACAACAGACAGCGATCCGGTTTTCTACTCAAGAACTGAAGAGGGAAAAAAGGTATTTGTGGAGAAAACAAAGAAATATATAAACGCGAGAATACCCAGATGTTGGGGAGCTGGTTTGCAGGGGTGCTGCTCGAAAAATCCATGAAACAAAGCGGCGATCTTCAGAAGGTTTTAAGACCGGTGCGTACTCATGAAACATCCAGAGATGAAGAACTCAATTTTCCTACCAATTATAATGGAATAGACGTTCCTTTACCCGACTTCGGCGAGGTTCGGATAGACATTGCCCGCTCAAAGAATTACAAAGCGGTTGAGGAACTGACAAGGTACGTGCATTAACTTTATTAAAGAATATGATCGTTGAGTGTGCTCTGCCCAATCCAAAAAAACTAAACCCTACGTCAATTGTTATGGGATAAGTCTTCAGTATGGTTTATACTCGCGAATTCTGAATCCGGTAAGAGGTTAAGCCGGACAAGTGGAATGACATCAGGAGGTAAGACCTCACACTAAGAGCAATAAATAATTTATTTTAGAAGGGTTTTGAAATCCCAGAAAGATGGTGAGAGTAACATCTATCTTAGGCAATTAGACTCATATCTAGACTCATATCTAGACTCATATCTACCATATACGAACCAGGCTGGGTCCATGCGTTCTCTCTACCTACGGCACCTACCAAATTGAGAGAACCTTCTACTTGTCAAAGATATTCTAAACAAAACACGGTGTGTTCAACTACTCTCAAGAACTCCTCCTTCCCGATTTTTGTAGTTTACTTTAAGAACAATTGGTCTGTGGCTTTATCAACTGGATCGCATTGAGTTCTTCTGCGAGACGCTACTGGACAACTGTTTCTGTATTCTTCGCCTGCTCGCAGTTGAAATGTGGCGTTGGTGTGCCTAATTGCTGCCTTCAATGGCCAATTAAAGTCTTCAGGTCTAAGGCACACACAAGGAACTAAAGTCTATCGTATGTATGTATATATGTATGATGCATATGTATGCCTATAGATGTGTGCAATTTGTGGCAAATACAATTAGAGCAGTTAAAATTGTTGCAGCAAAACGAATGCAGTAAAGCGAAACCAACACAGCAGAGCAATCAACAACAACAACAACAACAATCAACAACAGCAGCTGTGGCATCAACATAAACATCGACGACGCACAGAAAATCAGAAAGGCAGAGCGAACAACAACAACAACAACGGCTCGTGGTGCCCAGAAACCGAGTCAGTTTCAAACGAGAAACCAAACAAAGCCGCCAACGGCTTCGGCAACAACAAGCACAAGACGAAGTAACGTTGCTGTGATGGCAGTAAAAATTAAAGTAACAACAACATAAACAACAGCAGTAGCTATATATACACGTGTACATACATACATATAAATCCAGACGTTAATTGCAGTTGCGGCGCGTGTTCGAATCGCCCCACTGAGGTAGCAAGCAATGCCCCGCGCAACAACAGCAACAACTACTAAAGCTACAACAACTTTCAAGCGCAGCACAGCATAGCAAAGCACAACACAGCAGCAAACAATTGAGGCGCGATAATTAAATATTGTGCAAAGACGCTAAGCCAAACCGAGCCGAAGCGAGCAAAGCTGAGATGAGATGAGCTGCATTCGTTGTCGCTTCAGTTATTGTTACAGCATTGCATGTGGCAACAGAGTTGTTGCTGGTACTCAACAGTGGCAACATCGAAGCATCGACAAGAACACACAAAGATAAACCGAGCAGAGCCGTGTTGCACATGATGTTCATAAGAATTGCTTCAAAACTCCGCGACCCACTGCCAGCGTGCAGGGGAGCGTGGGGTGTGGAGCGAATAGCAGAAGCAACCAACAAACACTTATCTAAGAAGTTATGATGATGGTTTGAGAAGCAGCGGGCCGTCGAGTAATTGAAGAAGTCGCTGATGTCTTGCGGTGCAGTCGCCTGGAAACTTACATTTGATACACCCATTGCACTCGATGTTTTTCAGGAAAACGCTAAACTTCACTGAAATGCACTATTCCCCCGACGCGAGTCTGCTGGTAATTGCGAAATTTCTTGTGCTTTTGGTAAACATAATGAAGATGGCGGTGGTGTTTTTAGACGCTAGATAGATATCTTGTTACCGCATGGCAGAGTTTGTAAGAATAATGCTATGCTTATAAAGTAAACGAAGTCCCGGATGATGATGAAAGTCAACAACTTGGGCTCAAATGTTCCAACTGGCGCTCGAAAGTATTATAGCAAGTATTAAGGTTCATTCCTAGGTTAGCTTTAACCAGGGGTTTTCCCATGCCCATCTCCCACTTCAAAAGTACTTTTAGCTTCCTACCATTTTAGCTCATTGGGCGCATCTAGCGTATGAGCTAAACTCCATTCTTTAGGGGAACCGGGCAACTGAAAATAAGTAAACCTTTCTATCTAGACGTCTCTCAGAAGGTTCCAAGGCTTTGTGATCTTTTTCAATGAAGCAAAAAATCTGGGAAAAACCTCAAATAACTTTCGATAGCTGGAGAAGATCAACAAGAAGAAGCGGAATCACGGGGAATCGTTAAACAATTCTTTTAATTTTATCAATAGGGAAGATAAATAAATCTTCTCCAACGACATTTAATTTTCGAACAACTAAGGTCTCTTTATGCTGATTGTCTTTCCAAAAGTATTACCGACAATGTTATATTTCCCGGCTCAACGTCTTTGGATATGTGTGAAGAATATCCAGTGAAGCTACATAAAATGTGATTTCCAACAAGAAATAAAACTGACTGGCGATAAAAAGTTAATCACTTACGACAACTGGACCGCTTGAAGGTAGCACTCATCCAGAAGAGGCCATCTTTGATCAACAGAGGCCAAATTGTGTTCCATCAGGACAACGCCAGGCCACACACGTCTTTGGTGACGCGCCAGAAGCTCCAAGAGCTCGGATGGGAGGTCCTAATGCACCCACCTTGTAGTCCGGACCTGGCATCAAGTGATTACCATTTTTCCCTGTCCATGGCGAACGCGCTTAATGGTGAGAAGTTGGACTCAAGAGAGTCCTGTGAAAATTGGCTCTCCGAGTTTTTTGCCAATAGGAACGCTGCCTTCTACGAGAGGGGTATAATGAAGTTGGCATCTCGTTGGCAACAAGTTTACGAACAAAACGGCGGACAAATGTACACAAACTTATCATATTTTGAAAAATCAATAAAAAAACCGAACGAACTTCTTATTCGATCTATCATATTCGAAGAAATCGACACGAAATCAATTTTTGAATGGTTCGATTTTCATGAAAGTTGGTACATAGGTAGAACTTTGCCTCAGTTGACATTGGAAACATTTTTTCCCGGCAAGTGGACTAGGGACCAATCTATTCGAAACAATTTACTTTATCGTTTGATTCACATGAAATTTTGTATAAAGGTTGCTTCTTGCCTGTCGGGCACATATTTTTTCTGGCAAGTAGGCCTGGAATCGATGCAATATTCTAGTTTTGCTTGGTATATGAACTCTAGTTGACAATAAATAACTTGCTTTTGGGACCTGACTTACCTAAAATCTTTCATATTCAGCAGGTGGCAGCACTCTTTTGTTAAATTCTTCTCAGCTTAATTGAGGGTCAACGACTAATGCAAAATTTTGACAGTTCACATAATTACTCACTTTCACGCTCTTAAGCGCTCTCACGTGCTCTCTTCACTAACATTCACAGACACACACACTATAAAGTGCTGAGCAACCAAAGCGACTGAGGGTGACACTTGATTTTGGCAGACGCACGCTTCCAGGCATAAATCCATTCGATTTTTCACAAAGTTCTGCGCTGACTAATAAACGAAATATTTCTAAGTTATTTACCCGTCAATTATTTCGGTGATTGAAATTTGAAAGAAGCGATAATTTTTATATTTTTTGCATTTGAAACACATTAAGCAAATTTACTGTTATCATGAAACCCCAAACTAACTGTACACTACACTACACTACATTATTAACAAACATATTTTAATTTATTAATTTTTGTGTTTGTTTCCAATTACGAGTTTTATTTTTCGTTTATCTAAAGCACTTTTGGTATTCATTTTATTTTTAATTTTAGTTTTTTTTATTTTATTTATTTATTTATTTTTTTTTGTGGTAATTGCGGTAAGTTTAAAGCTTTTGTTGTATAAAACTACGG
The DNA here is from genome assembly GCA_037013455.1 of Ceratitis rosa. NCBI lineage: Eukaryota > Metazoa > Arthropoda > Insecta > Diptera > Tephritidae > Ceratitis > Ceratitis rosa. The sequence goes on from JAWMAG010000010.1 coordinate 1,571,690, forward strand.
TAATTTGTACAAAAAAATATTTATGGACACTCTTTTATTGTTTCCCAATAATTGCACAAGTACACAGTTCGCAAATTTTGACGCGGACTTGGCCGATTTAGTCGATTTATCTCCCGTCGCACGGCTGCCAGGCGGTGTGACTAAAGCAGAACTGTCAAATATACGAATTCTCAGGGATGAAATGTGCGAAACAGTGTCGGCAGGTAATAGTGAGCAGTTTGTTTGGAGCGCCTGCCTCACTCACCAAACTTAGCCGCCCCTTTTTGGGCGCTACAACCCGCTGTGGCCGTTTGGTGTGGCATGGCGACCACTCGACCACCCTTAACTGCTGTTTTGGTTAGGAATTCGCTTTTGCTGTCAAACCAAATGCCAAATTAGAATCTGTAGCACATGCGAGAGAGCGTGAAAGCAAGGAGACACGAGAGTGGAGTTAAATATTACTTCGGCTGAGAGTGCGGAAACTTTTCAGAGAGCGCTGACGCATGCGCCAAAGCTAAAAGAATTTTAATACTAAGAGTTGAAGTTATGACTTTATTTGAGGCACGTGGAGTGGGCTGCGCGGGTTTGGTAAGTTGTTAACGTTTATTGAACTCTTGTATAGTTGGGATGAAGGAATGAATTCCTCTACTTTTTTCTTGTTGTGCTCTGAAGAAAAAAACGAAAGCGCAAAAAAATATTCGTTTAAATCCCCAATAAAACATAAATATGCGCACATACACACATTCGTGCTTTCTACTATTTCCGGTTATATCTTTTTGACCGGATGCTGTGCGCTGCAGTTGCCCTCTCTTCCCTGGTGCGGTGTGTGTGTGTGTGTGTGTGTGTGCGTTGGCGTGTTGATAAGCCACTTGAAATGCTCACTGTTGATTTGAGCCTCGGGGATTAGGCTTGTTGGGATTTATGTTTGTATGTATGTATGTATGTGAATTTCTAGAGGAGGTGACAATGAATTTTCAATGTCAGTCAAATTGTCAGCAAACTCACGTCAGCTGATTTACATAGATAATGCTGAATTGAATGAATTGAATGGATGCTACATATTTACCGTTACTTAGATTATAATAAACAAATCTTTGAAGGAAATTATGTCACATTTTGGCAAATTGTAGGATTATTCATTTCAATATGAAATATTGTTGAAAGTAATAGAATTGGACACAAGGCTGTCAGAGGTTAGGCTTCTACAGAACAATTTGTGGCTTAGCTTTAGGTGAAATAATCTTCTGGCCGGTGAACTTGAAAAAGGAAATGAAACCAGAATATGACCACACCAAGAGCTAGAAAATAAACAAAGCGAAAAATTTTAAATGAGTTGACAAACTCTTGGGCAAATGTCCCAGCACAAGCAATCATGAGTAGCCGTACCTGCTTAACATACGAATATGAAGGAATCCTTAGCTCTTGTCAGTTTTCGTAATTTAGGCATAATTTTTTGTGATGAAACATACCCGTTAAGCATTTCTGAAGTACATATTCGTACATATATATAAATCCAAAAGCTTTGTGATAGATAAATTTTTTATTTAGTTTAACTTTTGCTTTTACAATAGCTTAGATTATAATTAAATAAGCACACATACATACATACGAGTATGTAAAAAAAATTCAGTACTACAGTACTCTCTTCACCACATACCATAAATATTTGCAGATTAGAAAATCTCTATTTGACCTTAACTCCAGTGACATAATCACTTGCATTCATTACGCTTAATCCAGCTTAGGTGTATATTTGCCTATATATGTATACTCGTATGTGTATGTATATATATTATAGGAAGCTTATGCTGAACTCATTATGAACGATTTTGCTTTGTTTCCTCATCAATTGTGTTTATATGTTTGTATGTGTGTATTATGCCTAACCACCCTTTGGGCTCCTGCTTAATTTGGCTTAGGGAAATTGCTTTTGTTTTTGTTGTGTTCCGCCTGAGTTACAACAGTTTGCCAGATAGTGATAAGGCGCTTGTGACCAAATTTTCAATGACGCTTCACTCGCAATGACCGCTTTGCATCCGCACTAAGCCAAATCCGGGGAGGTGTTTGCCAGAGTTTGCCATCCGCTCGAGTTTTGGAGTTCCGAGTTGGTTGGTTTGTCCTCATTTGTGGTAAAAAATTTGGGTGAGCTGAGAATTTTCATAATTCTCCTCGCACGAAAAAATATACATAAATACACACATACATATGTATGTATATAAAAGTATCCTATATATATGAATATATCCTGAGCATACATATTTACATATTTTCATTGAAATAATACTATACATTGGCATGAGAATTTCTGCACTTGTCAAAATGCTGCTAGATATGTATGTATATATGTATTTATGTTATGAACATGTTTTTTAAAGCGGTAGTTATTTATAAATTTTATTGCTTTTTCGCATAAATGTAATTAAAAGTTGGGTGCGCAGGAGTTTTTTTTATATTTTTACCTCACGTCCATGCACAATTTCCAATTAAATACATATATATAATATAACTGCATATACTTGTCCACGTCTATTTAGTAGTGAAAATCTAATTTTCAGTTGAAAATAAAACAAATTAAAACGAAAGGAAATAAAATAAAATAAAATAAAATAAAAAAAAAAATAAAATAAAATAAAATAAAATAAAATAAAATAAAATAAAATAAAATAAATAAAATAAAATAAAATAAAATAAAATAAAATAAAATAAAATAAAATAAAATAAAATAAAATAAAATAAAATAAAATAAAATAAAATAAAATAAAATAAAATAAAATAAAATAAAATAAAATAAAATAAAATAAAAAAAATAAAGTAAACTAAACTAAAATAAAATAAAATAAAGTAAAATAAAATAAAATAAAATAAAATAAAATAAACTAAACTAAAATAAAATAAAATAAAATAAAATAAAATAAAATAAAATAAAATAAAATAAAATAAAATAAAATAAAATAAAATAAAATAAAATAAAATAAAATAATATAATATAAAATAAAATAAAATAAAATAAAATAAAATAAAATAAAATAAAATAAAATAAAATAAAATAAAATAAAATAAAATAAAATAAAATAAAATAAAATAAAATAAAATAAAATAAAATAAAATAAAATAAAATAAAATAAAATAAAATAAAATAAAATAAAATAAAATAAAATAAAATAAAATAAAATAAAATAAAATAAAATAAAATAAAATAAAATAAAATAAAATAAAATAAAATAAAATAAAATAAAATAAAATAAAATAAAATAAAATAAAATAAAATAAAATAAAATAAAATAAAATAAAATAAAATAAAATAAAATAAAATAAAATAAAATAAAATAAAATAAAATAAAATAAAATAAAATAAAATAAAATAAAATAAAATAAAATAAAATAAAATAAAATAAAATAAAATAAAATAAAATAAAATAAAATAAAATAAAATAAAATAAAATAAAATAAAATAAAATAAAATAAAATAAAATAAAATAAAATAAAATAAAATAAAATAAAATAAAATAAAATAAAATAAAATAAAATAAAATAAAATAAAATTAAATTAAATAAAATAAAATAAAATAAAATAAAATAAAATAAAATAAAATAAAATAAAATAAAATAAAATAAAATAAAATAAAATAAAATAAAATAAAATAAAATAAAATAAAATAAAATAAAATAAAATAAAATAAAATAAAATAAAATAAAATAAAATAAAATAAAATAAAATAAAATAAAATAAAATAAAATAAAATAAAATAAAATAAAATAAAATAAAATAAAATAAAATAAAATAAAATAAAATAAAATAAAATAAAATAAAATAAAATAAAATAAAATAAAATAAAATAAAATAAAATAAAATAAAATAAAATAAAATAAAATAAAACACAAAAAATAAAATAAAATAAAGTGAAATAAAATAAAACACAATAAAATAAAATAAAATAAAATAAAATAAATAAATAAAATAAATAGTTTTAGAAACGAAAAATGATGGTATGGAATTCTTATTTGCTTATTTTTTGTATAAAAATTGTATTTCTTCTAGCTCAGCATCTATTATTTACCTAAATCCTTTAATATTTATTTTATTCTGCGTAAATGAGGTGTGTAATCATCTAATAGCCAAGTTTGCAAACTTAAGGTTGGCATAATCAGATATTTCCATTAGCTTGAACGCCTTGAAGTGTGTTTTGAAAGCTCAAAATGAAGGAAAATAATCCAAATTACCGGCAAAAAAAAAACAAAAAACAGTTGTGTTGTAACTTAATAAATTAATAAGATTTCTTTGTTTGGGTGCGGTCTGCCCACTGAAACTAATTTGATTAAATACGCGCTCTTGACCGAATATTGCATGATTTCGAGTGCGAAACTTTTTGTGATTCTAACAAAGTAAACAAAAGAATTTAATAAAGTTTCGCTCATCGAGTATGTGTATTGTGTGAAAATGTGTACGTGTATAGACATGAACACATGATTAGTTCCGAAGTAAAAAACCCAAATCTCTTTCGATGCCAACAGCAGGATTTAGGAATTATTTTCGTGTGCAACATTGCCACAGCATTTATGGTAAAAGCGTTTCAACTTCATTTCTGTTCATTCGCCCGCAATATTCGTTGTTGTTGTTGGTTTTTGGCAGTCTATTTTCACTCAATTATTATTGACACGAAAATATTGTATTGTAAAATATTCGCAAATAATTGCTTGCCATTTTCGAGAATTAAATAATTTCCGCTGCCACAAAACAATGACGCCTACACACACCCACCCGAACACCCGCGTACACACACACACACAGAGTTATGCATAAGCACAATCATATTTTCTATGAATGCATTTCGATAAACCCCGAATTCAATTGGCAGTTAATTTTCGATTTGCGCTTCCATTTAAAACGCCAACAACAGCAACAACAGTAACAACCACGTAATTAAATGCATTTATGTAAATCGCAAAATAATTCAACGCAAGAAAATTGAAAAGCCAAATTGAAATCGAAGCAGCGAATTAAGCGATTTAATCCACAAACAACAATAAATTTCCTAATAATTGCGATGTAAATTCCCCGAATTGATATTATTTTGCGTGCCTTCATCAATGGCGAGTATTTAAAGTTTATACCTTTCATGAGCACAAAATCGTGAATGGCATATAAACTTTGGTTCCAAGTATGTACCTACATTAAGGAGCAAAGATAGATATATAGGAATATCGAGTTGAACTGATTAAGCCATGTCTGTTGCACGCAAACTTCTCTTCTTCTTTTTTAGTGGAGTAGGCACCGCTTACGTGGTTATAGCCGAGTTAACATTTCTTTCTTATTTCACTGTTCTACGCCCAAGTCCTTCCCCACTAGATTTTTCCGACGGAGTAGAGATCTTTCTCTACTTCCACCGGCGTGTAATGCATCGATACTTTCAATACTGGAGTGATCTCATCCATTCGGACCACAAAACCTGGTCAGCGTAGCCGATATCGTCGCTCCATCGGCGTTTTCGCCGTTGCCATAGCGCGGAAAGAACCATAAATCTTACTAAAAACCTTTCTTTTGGAAAATCCTAACGCCGACCTATCAGTTGTTGTTGTCCACGCTTCGGCACCACATAGCAAAAAGGAAATGATGAGTGAGTCTTTATTCATCGAGAGAGGACCCGTTGATTCTGGATTTCTGTTGGATTTCCAGACTAACATTGTTTTTGGTGTGAATAGGCTCCATACGCTCATGGGTCACATCGTCCAATATTTCTAAAAACAGTAAAAGCCATACAATTTTTTATTGAAGATCCCAAATATAGTTACTTTCAGAGGTGAAGTGTTTCCATCCATGTCATGACCTAACTGCTCTATCTTAACTCGCTGAACTTTGTCAATTTCGCCATATATCTCGATCAGTTCATATTTTTCTAGTAGTGGCCGCGATAGCAGAGTGGTTAGCATTGCGTACTGACATTCGGAAGGCTCGGGCTCATATCCCAGTGCCAGCAACATCCAAAAGTTATGGAAAATTAATTTAAATAAAAAATTAAGTTCAATTTTCTAATTGCGGTCGCCCCTCGGCAGGGAATGTCCACCCCTCCGAGTGTATTTCGGACATGAAATAAAAGGCTCCACGTAAAAAAACCATCAGCCGTTCGGAGGCGGCTTAGTATAAACTGTTGGTCCCTCCATTTGTTGGAAAAACATCAAGACGCAAAACCACAAATTGGATAACTCGGCTGAAAATCTCTTCGGCGGTTACAAAGTGCCAATTATATATATATATAACAGTAGTAGTAGTAGTAGTTGTTGTTGTTGTTGTTTTAATTATAACTCGGCAAAGCAGCTCGAGCTCTTGGTCTCCAATTGGTAATGTTTAAATTCCGAAGAAGAGGGTTCATAGAGGTGTTGACGGTGCTCAAGGCCCGTCGTCCTAACAAGCGGCTCTTCTCTACACTTCTGCTATGTATCGGTGTAATCAAATACCCCCTTCTTGATGTGCCTGGGTGGAGCTTCAGCTTCAAGTAAGTATTTGTTGGGACGATCCTGATGGTAGCATTCCAGCATAGATTACTTATTCATTATAACATTCTGCCCTTAATTGGGAGCATAGATATTTCGCTGTGTAAGTAATGGGTGGGTGACATCATGAGGTTCCCTCACAATCTTAAGGGCGGTGCTCTGACATGCTTGCAGTTTCTTATTTTGTGTCTCGCTATTCCCTGACATCCAAATCGGAGCAGCGTAATATACGACCGGTCGGCCCATTATGTTGTGGCCAATGTTTCTTTGTATTTATTCCAGGTGCAATCGGCTAACGATTTGAGGACTTTGTTGCGGCTCTGTACTTTAGTGGCAGTATATTTGGTTGGGGAGGTAGCTTGCTTACTTCTTTGTTTATTCTCGATACTACTTATTTTTGTACTGTCGCAGGCAGCTTCAAAACCAATGAAGATATAGAGTGTGCCGATCCTTTACTCTCAGGTATTTTCCACGATTTGGCGCATGGTAGATATGCAGTCAATATGTATCAATCAGGTCTGTTAAAATCCAACCAGTTCGTTGACGGCGGGTTTCATCTTCTTACAAAATACGCCAGAAAGAAATTTTTTTCTTGATATTCAGGTGAATTATTCCAAAATGGAGGTGAATGGTTTCAATTCTTTGCTGTTAGTTCATTCCTCGGGCTATCATGGACTATTTTTCCACCTAGAATGTCCTTTGAAGCATATACATACGTTATATATGTACAAACATATGTTGCACTCATACATACCTCTATGTATGTACATTTGTACATTTGTGTATACGTAAGTCCGTTCATGCATGCTCTATGATATACAAATATCTGTAACCTACTCTTTGTGGTATGCCAGGTATTTTCCATTCATTACACATACATATGTATATACAATACTAATATATTAACATAAATAAATTGGACCATGAATTGTGTTTGCATACATACGAGTACATATGTACCTATATACATATGTCATGGCATTTGAATATGGTCGCACAGAAATTTATTGCGGGAAATTGAAGAATTTACATGAATACTTAGGATATACCATACATATATACATGTGTACTCAGCATATGCATAAAAAACGAAAAAGTGCAAAATGGAATTAACAGTTATTAATATTATATTGACATATGTACATACATACATACATACATCCCTGAAATGCGGCATACATGTACATAGGCATACAAATAAATACACTGTTATTTTGATGCAGCGCAATGAAGTGGAAAAAATAAGTGGAAATTTTTCATAAAAAAGCACCAACAAAAAATCTTCGACATTTCAGTCTAAATACTAATAGATATATAACGGAAAAATTTATGGAAAACTTCCAACAATCACACTCCAGAAAAGGCATATGCTCGAGTCTGTCCGCAAGAGCTATTTAAGCACTTTAAAAAATATTAAAAAAATTGTGCGTGTGTGTGTGTAAGCAAATGTGACATACATATATATGTAAGTACGAAAATATGCAAATAAATAAATAGCTTAAACACATAATAAGATTATCGCTTTTGCAACAGCCAACACGCTGGGCTGCGCATTACGCTGTTGCTTTTTGTTGTTTTTTTTATTTGCTTTTTCATAGAACTTTCTGGCGAGAGCGTAGAAAGGAATGAAGTCTTTTAATACCTGGACAGACTGAGAAAAATAAAGATTTGCGTAGGAAAAAAAATAAATAAATAAAATAAAATAGTGGAACGAGGGGAATGAGGGGAGAGCCCGACAATGAAAGCAGATTTTATGAACTTTTTATAGAGAGAAATTTTACGGTAAGCAGACAATATACGAGTATGGTGTTTCGCCGGCGTATATAACCAGCATTGCCCATAGTAGCCGTTTTAAAAATAATTTCTACTAACGGTACTAAATATAAATGGGCCTTAAAAGTGTACCTAAATGATGTAAAATTATTATTTACGAAGAGAATGGTGAAGACGATAAAGGCAATGGAAGTTTTCTTGCTTGCGTAACGGTAAATTTATAACGAACGTGTGAGGATATAAATAGAGATAGTTTAAATATGGTTGTTGTTGTTGTTGTTTAAATATGATACTTATACACGGCAAGAAATGTGAGCAAAAAAAAAAAACAACGATGTCACATAAAAAATACAGAAAAGATATGGAGAGTAGAAAAGAGAAAGGAGATGCATTTGCTGCCAAATCAGACAGAAGGATAGAGCGAGAGAAAGAGAGACCCCTGGCCAACAGGAGTAATGCTCGAAAATTCTATCATAAAATTCAGTAGGGAACCTAGAGTCCTGAAAATCAATGAATTGAGTTTATGGAGCCTGCTGAATTGCGGTGCAAGTGAAACCCATAAAACGAAACCAAAATATATGGATAAGGTGTTCAATAACCCGACTACCACTGAAATCGATGGTCTACCGGCTGAATTATTCAAAATCAGTGGGGCAGAACTAACTCAAACCATAGACTTCGTAATGTTAACACGCAATGTTAACCACCCGACTATTGCAGGATAACTCTCCCTAATACGAGGTGTGACAATTAAGTAATGAGACTGATTCCATAAAAACCGTATATTTCAAACTTATTCTACAACTCTGCCACCCCCTTCAAAGTAGCCCCCTTGGGCAGCTATACAACGATTCCAGCGTGTTTTCCATGCTTCGTTACATTTCTGGAACGCTTCGACTGGGATGTCCTCAATCGCCTCAAAATGAGTTCTTTGACCACTGATTTTGTTTTAGGGAACAAAAAAAGGTCACAGGGTGACATAGACGGTTGTTGCAACACGGCGATCCCTTTAGAGGCCAAATACTGGGACACGCTGAGAGTGGTGTGGCACGGCGCGTTGTCGTGATGAAGGATCCAGTTACGGGCGATGTCTGGGCGCATCCTGTTTACTCATTTTCGCAAACTTTCAAGTACTTGGCTAGTAGACTTGATTTACGGTTTGCCCCGGGGGAAGAAATTCTTTGTGGACGATTCCACGGCTATTAAAAAAGGCAATAATTATCATTTTCACCTTCGACTTGCTCATACGAGCTTTACTTAAACTTAAACTCTTTATACCATTGAAACACCTGGGCACGACTAAGAGCACTATATCCATACACAGCAGGCGAACTAGAGCGATGGCAAATATATCAATGGAGAGGAGAAGGATGCCGGGAGAAGGGAAAAGGAAAGGGAAGGGTCGCAGGGTCACCACATTTGCATTTCTGTGCGGCGACACTGGTGGCTTTAGCAGGAATTGCGCCTGCGAATTGTTCTTCCATTATGTTATCGGGCTGGATTTATCGAGAATGTTGTCGGAAAGGCATTTTGATAGTAATTACATTAAAACTACAACCATGCTTTGAATTTATTTTGTTTTAACAACCACTTCTTCTTCCGATTCACATTCGTACGCTTAAATTTGTGTGGAAATGGATCAGTTCTAAGCCAACTCTGTCTCTTTTTTGGCACATAGAGCATCCGAAACTTATTTTATTTATTGGAAAAAAGTATTTTCTTGAACTCACTCACTGTTATCCTTTCTAACTTTCATTTCTTGTTGCCTGGGAAATTTGCAATTGCAATTAAGTAATCTCCCTTGCTGTGAGAAAGCACTTTTCGTTTGAAACAACTTGAGATATGTATGTACATATGTATTGAAGGAAGGAAAAGATTTATGAAGATGTGTACCAAAACAAAAAAGATATTTCTAAAAGGATTACACGAAATGAAGTAACTTTCATTGAACAGTTATTGCTTTGTTCGAAGGACGAAAAAAGCACTTCTAATTGGAAACTGTTGCGAATACATATACATATATATAACGGGCGCTTTGTAACCGCCGAAGAGATTTTCGGCCGAGCTCCTTCTCCAATTTGTGGTTTATACAAAGCCGCCTCCGAAAGGCTGATGAGTTTTTCACGAGGAGCTTTATTTCACGTCCGAAATATACTCGGAAGGGTGGACATTCCCTGCCGAGGGACGACCGCAATTAGAAAATTTAATTTAATTTTTTATTTAAACTAATTTTCCATAATTTGAGGCTGTTGGTGGCACCGGGATTTGACCTCGAGCCTTCCGAATGTCAGTATGTAATGCTAATCACTCGACTGCCGCGGAAAGTTGATTAATTCTACAAATAATTTGGCAGGAATTAAAACATTTCTACCATCAGAGGATGGTTTACCGGCAAAGTATTCAATCATGGTGGCGAAAAAAAGGTACATTCATCAACTTCCTTCCAGAATATGGTCGGACGAATGCAGGCCAGACTATTGGAACCTTAGTGAATCAACCATCAAGCATCAACAAACTGCTTGTATACGTACGTTATCAGTCTGGTTTGAGATTTAAAGCGAACTTCAACAGCAAAATAAGGAGCTGGCTCCACGCACCTATGCCTGAATATGATATCCTTGCAAATTGGAAGCGTAGTTAGATTTGGAATGTGTCTCTTTGATCTGTTTGGTGCCAATCGAGATTTTAAACAAGCTGGCCCCTTTATCGTTTGCTTGATGACTCCTAGGGCTCAGCATTAGCAGCGATAATGGTGTCTGTGACGATGTCGACATGAGATGAGTCGGTCTTGGGAGCCTTTGAGTAAAAAGTTTTGTGAAAGATTTATCGTGCTTTGCGCATTGACAACGGCGAGTACCACAGCAATAGCAGGAGCACCTCCACTCCGTTGGAAAGAGTAGGTGGATAAGGACTTAACTAACCTTGGTATTTCCAAGCTGGGCCAAAGGCGAAGAAAGGGAACGAATAGCGAATTATTGTTGATTCGGCTACATTCGCATACGCGAGACCTACACAAATTAAGAAGAAGAAGAAGGTAACGCTGCAGATCATAACATTTACATTTAGCAAAAACCAAATTTTGAGGGAAGGGCTCAATGCGCCGCCCAAGACCATTCCATAAATACATTCGGAACGGAGTAGACGTTTTCTGCTGCTGGAGGACCGCATTTTGGAATTTTCAAACAAAGGACGCCTCGTCTCAAAATGATCTCCGGCAGAAATTTTCCGTAAATCTCTTTAGTTTTATGTTTCAAATTTATATATTTATTGTCTGTTGTCTTTTCCTCTTCCGAGCGAATGTGCCTGTGGTAGTGAGTAAATATATATAATTATATAGATATCCTGACGCTACATATTATATCAGATCTAAGTGTGAGTATGTAGTTGTTTAATTACTCGAAGTGACGACAATCTTAAGAAATGATTATTTGCATTTGTTTCTACCTAAACATATGTATGTATGTAATCATTTTCAACACTAAAATGCTTTGAAAGTAAATAACGAAGGACGAAAACAAGTCATTCATTCCAAAACTTCACAAACTCGCTAACAAAGCAGCGATTCTGAAACGCTTTTGAAGTGAATAAGTAATAAAGCGCGCGCGATAAATAAGCGTAGATAGTGAAGAGCGTGAAGTAAATGTTTATGTATGCCTCTGAGAGTGTGTGTGTGTGTGCTGGCGAGTTGGTGTGAAAGTAAAATTGTCTGCAATTAAAAGTGAAATTGATGTAATTAAAACTTACATTGCAGAATTTAGAGCAAAGCGAAACATAGGCTGAGCTGAGCTTTTATGCCTTTGAGAGAGCAAAGGTAGCACTTTCACACACACACACACACACACACACACACACACACACACACACACACACACACACACACACATGCACACAAACCATATAATTAATGAAAATGATACAAAGGCAAATGCTTTTGGCACATTCTCTCCCTACGCTCTGGGGACGCGCTTAATTAATTCGCCATAAAAGTCGATTTCATTTTAATCTGTGAGAGAATCAACTTAATTACGGTAGTGGAGGCCTAGAAAATCATATGTTTGTTTGCATATAATACATACATACATACTTACATACATGCGAGTATATACTTAAGCGCGAAATTAAATGGTCACTTTCAAAGCTTTTAACAAAATTAGCTCTCTGTTGAAGTGCGGAAAAGTTTTTGGCATTTACGCTAATAAAATAAGTAAAGTGCAGATTGAACTTAGTTTTTTGCAAAAATGGCATAATTTCAAATTTTCAATATGTCACAAACAAATTAAACAAAGGGAATTTCTGGTTAACCTCTGGAAGACTGCAAGAGCTAAGTGATTTATTAATTTCGGTTCTCAAATCAGTTACAAAAATTAATTTTTAAAACTTTCGGGTTTATTAAAAATGAAGGAATTGTAAAAAAAACTTTGGAACCAGAGACCCACTTACTCAAAAAATCAAAATGGTTCCATTTACTTGACATTCGACACGTAGGTGGGTGTTTGCTTAAATTAGTAGGAATAATACACTTCTCTCCAAAATTTTGGCCATAGATCCATTTTTTTTTTTTAATTATTTTGCGGCTGCAGCGTTTTTGGGTTATCATGAATATGGTTTATGCTTTCCCAAATTTAGAAAAGGAGGCGACTAAACTCCCACTAAACATCTCAACGACTTCGATAAAATGATGTGCCAAAGTTCAAAAGAGTTCGAGAATAGTTAAATTTTTTATTCAGCAGAGTTGCCACTTGTTTTGACGATTTTTGTGTGAACTTTTAAGTGGGATCAAGAATGATTTAGATTTCAAATTTATTGAGCAGAGATGCCACCTAACTTGTAATGTAGATTTAACTGAAGAGATTAAATAAATGAAATATGGTAAAATGTGTATCAAACTGAACAAGTTAATGAAAGGCTTAATTAGAAGATGTCTTTAACAGCGTTCCCACCTGCTACGAAATTTCTATTTCAAGAATATCGATATAATGAGATTTATAAAGCTACCTAAATGGTGGATAGATTTTTGAGGATGGTTACCACCTGTTTAAAAATTTTAATCAAATATAAAAAAATATTTTACTGAGGGTATGAAATCAAAAGGAATAATGAAGTTTGGAACTTTTTTGTTGAAGAATTTCACCTTTTAATATTAAAGATAATAAATTACACTAAAATAAAATAAATATTCTTAAGAAATAGAGATCAATCAAGAAGCTTTTGGAGAGAACTGCAAGCTGCAATATGTTTGAAAAATATAATTTGCGTTCAGGTGGAAATACTGCAAATTCGCATCTGGAGCTGCCAAAATGCAGCTGTCAAAAATTCGAAAATCCCAGGATTTGCTTAGAGTAATTTCACATTGGAACATAAAAAAGTGTTCGAAGACTCTTTCGGAGATTTCCGTAGAAATGGTCAACCGTTCGTGCTTTAGTATTGTTTAAAGGGATTTTTAGTCGAATATTTTATAAAAAATAATAAAAACTTATGAAATAAAACAATTTGTTTAAACTTTAATGCAAAACCTTTCTACGATTTCTCATTTCGTTTTCTCAATATATAATTTGGTGTAGCAAGTCACGCCAGTGTACTTGTAATATTTCCATTAAAATTAGGAAGTAAACTAGCTGATGTTTTCGTGTATACAGTTGTAATCCAACTATATTCAATCATCCATTTTCTTTTTAATAAAATTTAATTATTAACTAAATTATAAAAACATAACTAACACTAATTAAAATCAACTGAAGGTGGCAGAAATGCACCACCTCGTCGCCTATGACAATTAATTAACATCTATTGCCATTGTCTAAGTAGATTTTATTGCCTTTGAAATTGCATTACTTCCATGCGATTTTATTTGGAATTTTTTTCCGCCTTGAAAGTTTAATTCGTTTTCATTTTGCCGTTTTTTCTTTTCTTCTCTTCAAACAATTACTACCAAGAAAACTGAAACTTCGCTAACTAACCGACTGATTGCATAATACCGTTTGTTGGCGGCAAGATGCGCCAACATCTGTATTGCCAGCAGCCAACTACCAACAACAGCGCTGCATTCGACATCATAAACAATCAACTAACGGCATCGCCGACGCTAGATATTAGAGCTCGTCGTCGCACATTATTCCAGTGCCATAATCGGAAAACGGGTTAGTGGCTCACGCCATGCGAAATGCGAAATGCGAAATGAAGACGATCGCCTTTCCAAACAAAGGCGCCGAGATGATGTTCAGGTGGAGGAAGAAATGAAGAAGACAAATCTGCTAACTCAAACTCGGCGCTGTTGGTGGTGGTGGCCTGCCTCACTTCTGTGGCAAATAAATATTTTTATGCACCGCTAATATAGAGTATGTATGTGTGTGTGCGTGTCTGTCTGTCTATTATGTTGTCATGCAAAGAAGACGTAATACGAGAAAGTGAAAGGAACCAACCGGCGACGACGACGGCTGCGGCTGTGGCTGTGGCTGCGGCTTTGAATATGGCTCATTCAGCGTGTGTTGATATGACTCGCCTTGGCTTGGCTTGATAAGGCAGATGCGGCTGTTGCCATCGTCGCTCTATTATAGCTTGTTATTGGCTTTATGTGCATATGTTGGGGCACTGGGCGAATAGCAATAAAAAATATATACGAGCACACTTTGATACTTGCAGACACTGTTAAAATGTGTGTTTATGACTTGAAACAATAAAATTGTTTAAATGCTATTATTTCATAGATTGTATGCTAGTGGCAAAAACAAGCTCACATACAGACATATGGTACATACGAAGGTATTATATTTGCTATTTTGGAAACTTTAATGATGCAAAAAACGTTCGGTTAGACAAAAAAGATTTGAGGTTTTTATTCAACTTTTTTTTAAGTTTTTTTTTAAATTTAAGCAATTTGTCAGAATGACTTCTTTATGGTCACGGGATTTGTAAAGTAAACTGGTGAATGTGTTACGAAAATTGTGATCGGGCGAAGCGAATGGAAGTTGAGAAGGAAGATATACGTTGGAAAAGACAGAGAGAGAAAGAGAGAGTAAATGCAAAGTGCTGCTCTCCCTCTTAAGCGGTTCTTCTTCATCTGCATCCACTCTTACATTGAGTTTAACGCATTGTATAGTCCTAAAAGTAGAAAAACTATCATTTGATCAAAAAACAGCTGAGATCACCTGATCAAAATACTCCACTTTTTCACCCAGGGAAGTAATAAATATACCAAATATGCATAGTACTAAGATCTGCTTTAGTAGTATATATTGAAAAGCATCAAGTACTTCACTTTTTAATTTATAAAAAACTAAAGAAATAAATAAAAACACACAAATCAAATATTTTTATTTTGTTATGTTTCTTTCTTAGGTTTTATTGGGTTTCCACAACACCGTTGAGGTTGCAATAAAGGTCATTACCGATTTTTTTGTGTGCTTGATTCCCCTGTAGTGTTATTTTCACCCATATTTATATATAAGTTTCCCGTTTTCTTTATTGCGGTAAATTTAAGTTACATGACGCAGTGTTGTAAGCGATTAAAAAAATTCTTTAATTGATACATGCTTTAAATTTTACAAATACTAAATTTAAACTCTTCTCAATAATAAAGATTATATTTGGGTTATATTATCTACCATCTTTTTTTTAAATCTTATTCACCTTCCCGCTCAGAAAAAAATTCAAAACTTTCGAAGAAGACATTATTAGCACGGCAACACATCCAACTAAATACTAACGGTTTTGCTCAAAATTCAGAAAAACGTAGCAAAACATCCATCTAGCAAACCCGCGGTTCGTGCCTGCGGTTGGTGCTTATCCTCAAATTCGCTTTTTCATTCCATTCTATTTTTATTGCAGTTTCTTTCCTTCACACAGCATTCAATTACCATAAATATGTGTGCGTGAAAAAGTGAGCTTGAATGTGGGAAAAATATGAGTTTTATTACTTGTAGGTTTCTACAATGGTTTAACGTCTACAGTATTATTTCCTATTTTATCTCGTTCATAAAATACACAAATAACTCAGGAGTGTGTCTTTAAATTTGCCAACGTTACACAAACGGAAAAGTTTTGACAACATCTTAATAATGTTTTGTTTACGGACTATTTCAAAAACTAATATTGAGCACATTTAATATTCTACGTGGGAAATTAAAATTTTTGAAAAATTAATTTTAAAGATTAAAGGTTAAAATTATGGCTGAAAGTGATACAGCTCCATAATCATCTTCCGAAAAACATAGAGATTATGCATACAGAGTGAACAGACAATTAATCAAAAGGTGAGTACAATCGACAGCAATCAAAAATTGATGCAGTTTTCTGGAGATATCTTATTGTAAACCTTTTATTTCAGTCTAATAATCTACTACAATTATTACTGATGTGAACTATTATGAATACAAAGAATAAAAATAAATTAAAAATCTAAAAAATCAGTAAAATTAAAAACCCTTGCTGCAAATAGCGGAAGAAGTTAATCGAAAAATGACCACAAAAGAAACCCCCCGGGCTGCTCTGAACCCAAGACCTATTGTGGCAGGTCGCTGTTACACTTCCCTCTTAAACTACACAGCTGCAGGAGAAAGAGAAGGAAATTTCGTATTTATTTAAGCTGTAAGTAGTTCTTGATACAGAAAAGAGATTTGAATGAATCGATGCTGGCGGAATGAGTATTAAAATCGTTTCACAATGAAAGGAGGATGTTAAAATTAAGCTCGCTAAGTAGGAATTTAGTTAAAAGAACTTCTCTCTCCAATTATTGTGGGTAATTTTGAATAGTTCTTGCACAATTTGTGTTGGTAGGACCATCTAAAAATAATTCGAGGGAGGATTGGCAACCATCTTCAGGCGAAAGCATCAGCGACTTATAGAAAATGATGAAACGTCATTCAAATATACATATATTAAACCTAAAATCATATTATTTATTTGAGAAAGACCCATAACAAAAAGCTCATTTAGAAAATAATAATCATTTTGGAAGAGGCACAAGTAAACTGTCATTAGTATTCCATTATACGTAGGAGAAATTGAAGTCGCCAATTACAACAATACTGTCCGACGTCATAGTAATAGAAAATAATGACTTCAATATTGACGAATGGCGACAATTTGAATCCTTGTTAAGGCAATTAAATAAATTCCGATCCGAATTTCTTCTTCATCAATATCATTTTAATAAAGTTCAAAGCTCATTCCTTTGGGGTAAACACACTCAACATTTCTATGTGTTGACAGGAGTTGAGTACCAGTATAAAAATAATATGGCCATTTGGATCCCATACGAAATACCCCAGTATCACATGTCTCCAGAAATATTCATTGCGGAAAATAGGGACAGAACTATTGAAGCTGGTTTATAAATTTCATCGCCATTACGTTTCGGTCGAAGACTGGGTTTCTCTAGTTACTTATGTGACACATTTTTACTCACCAAAGAGCCGAAACATTTTCTCTTAATATGAAGCCGAAAAGCCGCCATTCAATTAAAGATAAACAATTTACTTTTAAATTTAAGCGACAGCAAAGGAAAAATATATATAAAAAATACATACATACTTACATACATTTTATCTCAAATTTTCAATTGTTTTCGTCAAAAAATGCCAAATAAATTATTTTCAATTTTATTTTGTTGACTTTTGTTGTTTTTTTTTTTTGAGATAGGAATCGCCTTGCCATCTAGACATGATTAAAATAAATACTCACATAAATATATATGTACTATAATATAAAATATTTCATTTGCAATGTTCACTATTGATTTAGTAAGCTATTTCATTTCATGCCTTTAATGTTTGTAAAATATTTCTTGAGCTTATTAAAAAGAATATTCTTATATTTAAAACTAAACTAAAGTTATGGGTACCGTTAAGTAAGAATATAACAAGTTTAGTTTGAAAAGTAAATATATGAACAAACAATATTTCATGCTCCGAACAAATCCCGAGGGTGTAAATAAGGAATGTCCAAAGTTTTGTAAAGCAACTTTCTGCACAAACTTTTGCATGCGTTCATATTTACTACATACATAAATATTACGTACGAGTATATATGTACATATATGTACCATACTATGTACATTTAGTTCCCTTAAATTC
>JAWMAG010000010.1:1595000-1637500 GCA_037013455.1 Ceratitis rosa
ATTTCTTCGTGTACGTGCGTGTGTGTTTGAATGGTGTTGAACTTCTGTGGCTGCGCAATAAATAACACAACATCGAAGCCAACAGAAAGAAAAACCAAAAAGAGGAAGCGGAAATGTTTGGTTTTAACGAAAGCGGAATATGTGATATGACGCTTAGTAAATATATTCGTATGTAACAAACGCTTGTAGCTCACAGCTGCTTACTCTTACTTGTACTCCGCAAGCCCGGAAGTGTTGAAGGAGCAACAAGCCAAGCACGTGCTCACTTATGGCTGGTTGCAGTTTTTGCATTATTCACACAACTCCAAATGCTGGAGACGTGGCTGATTTGGAATTTGAGTTGAGCAACACTGCGTATACGCAACTATTAAATTTCGCCTACCAAAGACGACTGCACTCACCACAGTTGGCGCCCTGAAGGCAAGCAAAAAACGCGCTCACTAACATCCCGGTAATTTCAAAGTCAACATGATTACTGAAATGTATGTATGTCTGTTTGTATACGAGTATATTTCAGCTGAAAGGCAATAGCGCACTTGTAGCACACGCTACAACAATGTGTTCGCGCTGCGCAAGCCGAGCGAAATATCAAATATTCATGTGTTGTTTCATGTGCACGGGGGGCTTAATGAAGTCGAAAGGGCTGAAAATGTTTTTCTTGGGGGCAAGCAGCGATTTAAGCGCTCATTCTTTTAGTGAGTGTAGAGAAGATGAAAAGTGACTGTAGCATATCATATACCAGTACATATAACGGTGTAGAGGAGCAGAGAAAGATTATGGATTTTGTATTAAAATAATATTGAAAAAAAAGTAAAGAGTAAAATAACAAGCAGCCAAGGTATGTTCCTTTTTTTTAATTAAGTAGTTGCGAAGGCTGCTTTAAAAGCGACGGAGAGTTTGCGTGTGATGGAATTTTTCTCACGCGTCCTTTCCGAGGATCGGTGCATAGTGAATATCTGGTTTGAAGCCACACTGATAAGATCCAATCAGCATTTCGATCTCTCTATTTCTCTACCTGCATATTCATCCCAATTCCTTTTTCAGCTCTCGGTATCTCGCCCACACGATCGCAGCGCTTCCAAGTTGATAATATTTTATCTTTTTATTTCAACTTTGCCGAGTTTTGTTGCCAGCTGTACGTAGGGAGCTTGAACTACCATATCACAGTGACCTTATACCGAGTTCCGGCGCTAAATCTTCCCTGTCTTTGTTGATGAGCGACTTTTGGGGGCTTATTTGTTGCTGTAAGTTAGTGGTACAAGTCGTGCTAGATACTCGGGTCGCACGCTCATCTGGATCACTGGAAACATGTGCGAGGTTTTCGATCTGACTAAAGCCAATTGGCTTAAGGGGGTCTCCTCATCAGTCAGTTTCAAAAAATCGATTTTTTTTTTTTTGCTTCAATCGTTAGAATTATTATTAAAGAATATTCTTGCAAATTTTGAGAGTCCAACTCAAACTCGTTTAGGATTTACAAATCTGAGTAGAGTCTCGCGTGGGGCAAGCGCGAGCTAAACTAAAAACTTTAAAGCCTATTTCCCGAAAACCGTATTTTTTAAAATTCCGTGCACGATTAAAAATGAACCATTAAAGCTATGTATACAAGTAAGACACCGTTTTTTAGATAATTTTATTGTCCATAGATTGAACTAAAAATATTTATTAAAAAATTTTTATTTTACAATGTTATCAACTCAATTATTCTTAGAAAAAGCACTAAAAATCGAGTACTTTTTTAAAAAAATGACAAAAATGTTAAAATTTCAACTTTCAATCACCATAATAGTCTATGATCTGCAAAAAAGCCTTCTGAACAAGGAAGTATTTCCATTTTTTGTTTCAGATAAAAATTACGGGCTGAATCATGCACGGAGTTTGAGTTGTTAATCGCGAGCTGCTGCGCAAGATTTTTCATAAATCAGCCATTTTTAATTATTTTGACATACAATAAACTTTTTTTTGTTGAATAAATATATGTTCAAAAATATGCAAAAGATCATTTGTTTCTCTTGTTGTTTTCATGTTCAAAAAAAATCCTGAAAAACCTCTTTTTTTGTAAGCTACTGATGAGGAGACCCCCTTAAGTGCGGTCCTACTTCAGCTAGTTTCTTATATTAATATAATCCAAGCAGGTGGCAACCTCTTCAAAAAACGCTTTCACCCGAAAATCTTTCTGTGTTCTTTAATGTTATACCGATATTCATAGAGGCTTCGCTTCCATGGCTGAGTCCACATCTTCATGGGTAGATCAGACTCTTCTCCTTTGCTCGAGAATACTCGCGTTTTGCAAGAGCATCTAACTATTATTGGGTTATAAAGGTGAGACAAACATTTTTCTTGAGGACAGATTAAATTTAAAACAAAGAGATGCGACTAAATGAGATCTAGAGATCCATTTGCACTGCAGATTTGATGATACCAAATCGGGTAGGTTGGTACCTTTATAGAGAGATTAAGCTTCTCTGTTTACTTTATTCTCGAATGATGTTTGAGAAAATACATTTAATATACATTTGTTTATCATTATTTTTATTAATATCAGGTAAAGTATTTCCGTATTTCCGTCCGCTGCCAGCTGAAGTGGAATGTACGGACCTTCAGGCAAGTCAATGTAAACGATGTTGACCCATTTCAACTTGAGTAGCTCTGCAATTGATTTAGAACAACACAACGACCTGACACAACACCAACAACAACAACAAATAACAAACAAACATATTTCAAATTCCTGCTGCAGTCTGTTACTACCAACTCCAGCATCCTTTGTGCATACTTACAAATACATATATACATTTATACTTATATATGCACATGTGTATATGAAAGTGTGAGCTGCCAGAACAAGTAGACATTCGAGTCGTCGTATAAAATTCAATAAACTCCAGTAGTAAGAGGGGTTTTGGGGGGGAATGACCAAAGAGCATTTTTCATTTCCAATTTACACAAAACTAATGGACAGACATATATATGTACCATATATGTACGTGTGTGAAGCTCTGCATGACATACAAGCCACAACTACACAAGAAGTGTAGAAGAAGAAGAGGAAGAGCACCGTGTGCCGCAAGTGAAACCTCTATATGTACATATATATATGTATGTGTTGCAAGGATAATAAAAGTGAGTAGTCGAATGACAAAAATCACAAAAAAAAAATAACAACAAAATAACAATAACAACAGCAGCAAGTGATAGTGATTGCAGCAAATCTTGTTTTGTCAGAGATTTAAAGCCAACGCAGAGACAGTGGAAGAAGAAGCAGTTAGTTTTCAAAATGTGTCCTTGGCGTTCAAGAGGGCAAAGTATAGCGATAGGCAAATTGCTACTACAAGAAAAGTATTGAGTGCGTTTCGTACAATTTGTAAAAGCACACACACGCACATACGCACACACTCACTGGGGTGGCTCAACATTTGTTTAAATAATTGTTTTTTTTTTTAATTTTATGTCCTTAGAGACTGGATGCCGATGTGATAAGTTGTTGGAAGATACAACCACAACGGGGTGACGGGAGGTGTTCACAGATGAACTTCACAGGGTAGTGTTCTACACATCTGTTCTGGAACTTCCCGGCTAATGGATTGCTGAAGAAGAAGTAAAGGGGCGGTTCAGCTACGTATAACCATTAACAACTGGGCTATTTCAGCAGGACTTAAGGTTAATACTGTTGAATTAGAACTTGATTTATTAACAAAGAAATACAAAATTCCAGTTGGAACCAAACCAAAGCTGTGAAATGCCACTCTACAGCTGAAACCTAACACTAAGTCTTTAGGAACTGTGTTAGATAGCAAGTTATAATGATTTCTCAATGCAGAAAAGTGTGCGAAGAAGGCATCAGCAGTCCTACACACAACTAAAATAAAGGTGGGCTACAACTGAGGTGTGTCTCCCGTTCTATCGCACTGGATCTTCGATGCGATTGTTAAACCAATACTTTTCTGAGGGGCTCTAGAGTGATGGAGGCGGTCAGCTTCAAGCAGCTTAAAATCAGGACTTACGGGCACGATAATATAGGGTTACCACTAAGTAAGAATGGACTACGTAATCCCACGCCAGCCGTTTATTGCGCCCAACTAAAGATGAGCTACCAAACCATGGCAATACCTTTTAAGCTGAAATAATCGTCAAGCAACCATTATGGAAAATAGAAGACTGCAAGGTCTTTAATCGGCAATGGATAATGGGTTTAAAAGACTTTTTTAATTTGCGAAAAGAACAGCAATGTTTTTTAAACTAGAGACACAATAACGAATATAGCAGCGCTGATTGGTCTATGCAGAGGGTCTGGCAGCGGCACAAAGAGACCCGCTGGGTTAAACAGTTCAACTTAACCTCTCTCGCGTATTTTGAATGAAAAATGCAATTCTTCCTAATTAATTTTAATTAATTAAATTTTTAATAATTTTTTGAGCTCTAATTCTGGAATTTAGTAAATATATTTTTTTTCTATAAAGAAATGGATATAATTTTTTAAATCGAAGAACATCGTTAAGTTTTAAACTATTTGATAATTAAAAATTTTTAATATATTTAAACTTTTCGTAAATTTTAAAAAGTTTTTTTTACCACCCTAATGTACTCGCACTCTTGTGTCGCTTGTTGTGAACAACAACACGGAGAAAAATGTTTGTCAACACTTGGTTATTTATAACAATGACAGCTGCAGCAAGTTCCTTGGTCTTCGCAATGTTGGCAACTTCGTTTTCTGCTGCGCCGTTACCGTTGTCGCTACCAACTCCAGTTGTTGGCTTCTGGACATCGGCCACTCCTTGTTGGCCTTTGCTGGCGCCGAGTACAAATTACGTACAACAAGCGGATGTTCAGAAAACACACACACACACATTCAAGTAATATAAGGCAGAAAGAGGAAACTAACTCAATGTAAACTTGCTACTTCAAGTTCTTCTTCTTCTTCTTCCTCTTCTTCTTTGTGAGTTAAGAAGAAAATATTTTCGTTGAGGGAAATGAAAATTTCAATTTAACCAAATTTATTGATGATATATGAGTTTGCAAATATGCACATAGGTATGTATGTATATACCTGTGTGAGTGTGTGCGTAAAAGCGATTATTAGTGTTTCGGTATGAATAAACGAATTTTTATTCTGTTTTTTCTGTTTTTTTTTTGGTTAAAGAATCATTGCCAAGCATATTTGTTCAAGCCGGAGAAATATTTCTTGTATTTTTTTGCACTAAATTTACACGCTCATAAACACACATATACACACATATGTACATATATACAAAGAGCCTGGCATAAATTTTAAAAACGTTCTAAAGTGTCTATAACACCAGCAAAGTCAGTAAAAGACTTTGTGGATTAACACACACACACACACACACACACACACATGTACACATGCAAAAATAATTGCAATCGCACAGAATGAAAGATTTTACTACACACTTTTTATTGCTTTAGTATTGTTGTTGTTGTTGCAGTTATCACAACTTAATTGGCTGTTTGTATACAGAAGCTCCTGCTGCTGCTGCTGCTGAAGTGTTGGAATGTGATATTCCGTTATGTACTCGTAGAGCATAATTGCCATGCTATTCTATGTTATGCTATGCCGAGCTTCACTCTGTTATTGTTCAATCATTTTTGATAGTTACGTGTATGTGATTGAAAGTGCTTAAAAAGCTTTTGAAACATCTGCCGATAACTGGTTTTAATATATTGTTGGTAGTTGTTGTTGGTGGCATAAGAAAAAGTCATAATAATGAAAAATAGTTTCAACCAGAAAAAAATTTATCTGAGCTCATAAAGAACCCATGATATTCCGTTCTGTTGCACGGGACAAGAGACCTGAAACTGAAAGATCCATACATAAATGTGTGTAAAAAAACTACGGCATATGCAAGGGACAACAAAAAAAAGTGTGTGGTCGAGATTTCAATCGTTACATTTTTTAAAGCATAATTTTTCATACAGTATATTCCAAAAATATTGTTCTCGTTTCTAAAAAATTACAAAAAAATTTACAAGTGTTTTATTTTAATTTAATTTGTCTCTGTCGCATGGGACATATTATTTTCTTCATGATATGTTGGTGTGGAAAAAGGAAATCTATTATTTTTGCGACAGATGGCTTTAGTGATCTGTATATCGGTCCTGACACTGTGACAATCAATCGTGCACAAGTTTGGTTTCATAATAGTAACATGAGTTAACGAGAAAAAAACCTGAAGCACCGAATTTCTGCTGCTGAATTATAACAAAATCGGCACGTTTTTGAAGCTAATGGTGGACTGGTTATGAGAAGTGGATCACTTATAGCGACGGCAAATGAAATCGGTCATGGTCAGAGGAAAAAGAGCCGGCCCAATCGGTCTCGAAGCCAGGATTGACGGCCAGAAAGGTTTTGTTGTGCGTTTGGTTGGATTGGCACTTGCCAATCATCCTCTATGAGGTGCTTTCTACGGACAAACTATATTATTTGGACGGAACCTGTACTGTCGACAATTGGACCGTCAGCAGGAGACAATGGCCCAGAACTATCTAACTTTGGCTAACAGGAGGGGAATTGTGTTTTATCAGGATAACTCCAGACCACACACATCGATAGTGACTCGCCACGAAGGTCCGAATGCTTGGTTGGGAGGTTCTTATGCATATGTCTTATAGTTCAAGCCTCACACCAAGCGATTAGTCTCTACTCCTGTCTTTGGCGAATAATTGGTGAGTAATTGGCCATAAGGACAAGGGTTTCAATGAGCGAGACATAATAAGATTACCCTCAAAGTGGCAAATTTATCAAGCAAAACGCTACATATTGGACATAAACCAGAAAATCTTATGGTAAACAGTGCTCTCAATTCAATGCAAAAATAATTGGTGACTTAGGTATTACTCGACCAATATGTATATATATATAACTCCCATATAGATATATGTAGGCAAAATCAATTACTGAGATGCAATTCATTGCCAAAATAGACAACAATTTCCCCCACTTATGTATCCCACCAACTTCCCACTTCCAATTCATCCATGAATATGTCTCATCCGCTCAGCGTGTGTCTTTGGGGCGTATTTATTGCAACAAAAAACCATGCAATTTATAGTTTTCCAAGTAAAATCTTCTTATTTGTTGCTGCTAATTTGTTGTTGATGTTATAGTTGTTGTTGTTATTTACCTAATCTGATACTGTAATTTCCAGTGAACTGTTGTCATACCAAAAGCAAAACTTTATTAAGTCTCTACATCGTCACCTTGATCTACTCACCTGAAATTCCAAAGCCTCTGCTCTTCTTCTTCTTCTTCTTCATGTTCTTCTTCTACTACTTGGTTATGAACTCTTTAAAATTTCATACGTTCAAAACCTCAAAATGATGGCTAGCGATGATATGAATGTGAATGAGTATTTGCCAATGTGCAACTGAGTATGTATGTATGTATGTATGTATGAGTATGTGTGTGAATATAATTTTGGTTGTGCATTAGCACATACTTTGTTGCTTTTTTTTTTGGTATTGTTGTTGTTGTTGGTGGTGGCATACGAGTACTGGAAAATTTGCAAAACAAGAAATGAAAATTCATAAGAGACTGAAATTGGTTTAACGTCTTAGAGATGCTATTCGTATAAAATTCCAAATGCGTGTGGGTGTGTGGCGTGTGTGTGTATGCGAGTGTGTGTTAAAAGAGCAAAAGCAAAACTTTTAGTTCAAAACTTCTTCAAATGGCACATCGATGCCATTCACTAAGCTGTGGTTAACACCTACCGAGCAACGCGAACCGTCGTTGGTGTGAGGAAGAAGAAGCAGCAGCTGCAGCTGAGTCTCAGCAATCAGCGCGTGCATCGCAACGATCTTCCTGCTGTTGGCGTCTGCAATTGTGGTCTTATTGTTGTTGCTGTTGTTGGTCGCTGTGTCAACTTGGCGAACTTGTAAAAGACATCGCAGCCAACACCAACCCGAGCGATTGAGGTAAAGCTTAAATCGGCCGAAACCGAACAGTAAGCACATTACTGTCCTAGCCGCTTGAACATTTCGACCTGAAGGTCTGGTGCCTATCTTTTTTGGGGAATGTCGCACTGTCTCCACATTTCCTGCCCTTGTTGTCCCATTTCAGCCCTAGGGTGAAAGCCCTGGGGTGAAAGCAGGCGACGCCAAAGGGCAATGACTCCTTAACAGTCCCATCAGCAGCCTGGAACCTGGCCCCTTTACTGCTAGTGAAAACTTTGTAAGTTTAGCATCATAAGTTTTGCACATAATTTTCTCGATTCTGCAGCCATAAGCTCGGACGCAAAGTCTGTTTGTCTCACTAAGTAGTATTACTTCTTGGGTTTCTTCACTTTTCAAAGAGAAACTGTTGCGCACATTATATCTACTATCTCACATCTTCCGATGCGGGTATGACTAAAAAGTTGTTTTGATTTGAAAAGAATGCTGAGAATGATGCAAGTGAACGTCAGACCCAGAAGTGGTCTGCTCGATTCCATTCTGGCAAACTTTGATGTCTAAGGTACAGCTCGTTTTGGTCAACCAGTCGATGAAATTCTGCAAATAGTCGAGCAAGACCATCCAGGAGGCTAGCGGTGGTATTAGGCACCACTCAATTTTTGGGTGTAAATGAATTAAAGCAACAAATTTAATTGACCGAATTACCGTGACTGAAAACTTTCTCAAACATGACAAAATCGAATCGAACTCATCATGAGCGATTAAAACTAGGCTAAATACGAGAATATAAAACGAAAACAGTTTTGCTCAAAGGTCGTTGACCCTCCATTAAAGAGTTCAAAGCTTCAAAGAAGGTTAAGCTGAGTGTACAATGGAATTGGAAGGGAATTGTCCTGGCGAATCTATTAACTCTGAACTCTGCTCTCAACAATGAACCAGTGATCGATAGAAAAGTCTGTATTTCATCATGACAAAGCCTGACCACTTACATCTTTAATAACCAGGTTGGAAAGGTCTTATGCACCCACATAGCATCTTTTTGTTTTAGGTGAAAAGCGTTCGGGCCAAAGTTGAGTAGGTAATAGGGCTCTATAAATAGGCAAAATTTTACCAAAAGAGTTTTCAGTTGGAAGCTGTCAGATAACCCACATATAATTTTAGAGAAAATATTTATTTTTGCTTTAAAGTCACTCCCTCGACTAAGATGCATGCCGCTGAGTGAGAGCTTCTAAGTTTCGTTAAAGCTAAGATACAATTTATTAAAAATGAAAGAAAAAAGGAACTTTAAAAATGTTAAAAATGCAAAAAGTTTAATTATTACATTCCGCTGTCCAACCGTTTCGATTCTTTAATGAATCTCATTAGATCCACGACCTCGACATCAGCTACATTCGGTACATCATCGAGCAGTAGAGGAACAAAATTCCGAAACCTAGTCCTCCAAAAGTAGGATAGTTCCTCCTCATTATTCTTGCAGCGTCCGCAACATCTCCTATAGGATGTCACTCATCTCTCTGCACGTCGTCCTATCTGACAGCGGCCTACCAGGACTCCTATTACTTTGACTTTTCCCACTTCTAAGGAGTAAATATCTCGTCATAATTTCTGATCCCAGTTTAGCCAGGTAGTTGCATTCCACCTTGATGCAACCTCTTCATATCAAAAGAGAATCTGTTTTGCCATCTTCTGTAGA
Organism: Ceratitis rosa; assembly: GCA_037013455.1. Lineage (NCBI taxonomy): Eukaryota > Metazoa > Arthropoda > Insecta > Diptera > Tephritidae > Ceratitis > Ceratitis rosa. Next base: position 1,604,599 of record JAWMAG010000010.1, read on the forward strand.
GATCGGCGATTTGCATTGCTGCCTCCCTGATAGTAGATATATCCTCCTGAAAGATTGTGCAATGATAAAGTATACTGAAAGGGAGTCCTGTAAGAGGGTTTCTCGAGATTATGCCCCTGCTAATTCTCTCCTCAAGCTCTGATCCATCCGCGTATATTTCCAGGCTGCCACCAAGAGTGTGGGGGAATCGTGTTCTGAAAAATTTTTCAATGAATGAATTTGAACTGCAATAGCTGAGTAATCCATTGCTTTGAGTCTCTTAAGCGAAGCGCGGCTATTGCTACTGACCAATATATCATCAGGTGCGGTGGATAGATATTGAGTACCACATTTAGAGTCTCACTTGACGTGCTTCTCAGTGCACCACTGATACAAATTAACAGACATCTTTGAATCAAATTCAATAAAAGAGCTTTTAGAGCTTTACCTATGACTGGCCATTGCTCCGTAAAGGAGCATTGGACCTACAACCGAAACTAAGATCCAGCGACAATTCCTGGGGCTTAGGCCCTAGCTCTCGCCTATTATCCATTTCATGTATAGATCTTTGAACTGATCTCACTATTTACTATTTAAGCTGAAGCTCTTTTTGAATTTCGTCCCGTAGAACATGAAAAATATACCCACACGTACTTAGCGTTTTTCTCTGGTATTATGAACATATTCAATATGCCTTGGGTATTCGGGCAGTGGAGCTTGAAAACCCTGCGATGCGCAACTACTTTAGCGTTTCGTGTGTAATTTTGTAAGCATGAAATGCAACAACAACAACAACAAGAGTTAGCGTAGGATTATGGTTATATGCATGACTAAGTATATGTATACGTGTATGTGTATATGCATGTGTATGTATGTATTTAGAAAAATAAGAGATCACGTGAAAATCCATTGAAACATACATATATATGCTACATATGTGTTACATACTCGTACAAACCGACCTAAGCCAACACCTCAACACGCTTTGTTTAAACAAACAGTTACTCACATACATACATACACACACACAAACATACACAAAGCGTATATACACATGCACGTCCCTTCCCATTTGATGATAGGAAATCTCAGCCACTGTATGCCACTTAAAAACAATAAAGGCAGCAACAACAACCACTAGACGATGATGAAGTTGCATGGCATTCACCGATTGCATGGCCGAGTGAATGGCAATTTTGGGTGCCGCTACGTGAGTTTGTTAAACACTGCGGGCTGCGACCTACCGACCGACCGGCCGACCGAACCTCAGTCGATGTCAGCGAGTTAATAGAGCTTGTTGGACAGGTGAATGTGTGACTAGTTGATTGCGTTGTTGTTGTTGTTGTTGTCGTTTTTCGAGTATCAACTGGTTCATTAACCACAACAATGTCTGCGAGCTGCCCTCCTTGCGGCTATTATGACGCGGATATATTTGTAATGTTGTGGGGGGTATTTACTAGGCTTGCGGGGCCATTTCGTAGAGTTCCATGAAATCATTGTATCAATAAGCAGATTCGTAACGGGTATTGTTTTCAAACTATTGACGAATGGCTTACTTGCTGAAGAGGATATGGGGATGACGCTTTGTAGTTTGTTAAGTGAAGCACTTTCGGGTTCCAGCAATCGCTGGACTGGAGCACTAAAAACTCAAGTCCAATTGTGATACTTTCAGTAAGCAAAGCTGGCAGTTTTCATTATTTGAGTTGAGCTGTGCACAAAATGTTCGTTTGTCGGAACTTCTTCACTTTAGTCAACAGGTGGTACTTTGGACTGAGTAACCCATTGAAATGTAAAATTCACTCTCGACGAACCAAAATGAAACTCTGCAACTCCCTTATCATTCCCGTCCTGCTATATAGCGCAGCAGAGTGGATGATGTCGATATCTGATGAGTCGCCTTTGGCAGCCTTCGAGAAAAGTTTTGCAAAAGATTTATGGTCCTTTAAGCAATCGTTGGTACGATGAGCTATAAGATTTACACGGTGAGTTCAGCCAATCAAGAAACAGTGACTAGGCTAGCTACTTCATGTCGCCCGAATGCATGAAATCACTCCAGCCATGCTGGACACAGAGGTAGAAGAAAAACTCGATTGCGTTGGAAGATACAGATGATGAAGGACCTAGCTTCACTTGGTGGCTCCAATTGGCACCGAACAGCAAAGAGAATAACGAATGGTGTGCTATTGTTTATTCGGCTGTGATTGCGTAAGCGTTGCCTACGGCAAGAAAGAGGACAAAAGACGACCATGGGGAAAAGAAAGAAACCTGGATCTCTAAAAATCAATTATTGTTTATTTAAAAAAAGTTGTCTAGGACTCATTCGATGCTACAATCGCTCTGATCTGTTTGACATTGCATACCGGTTTTCAAGAAATTGTTGGATTGACCGTTGTGAGAGCTGAAAATCTAGCAAAGATTATTGAGTGATTTACTGGAGAGCCGCTTTAAACTCTCAGTTGTTCCGTAGACCCTAGTTTGGCATATCGAGTATTTTACAAAGAATATTGAATTAATTAAAGTTTAACTTTCTACAATCAGATGGAACTGTAATCCTTAGATGTAGGAGCCTACCAACACTAAAATAGACTTCACAAAGCACTATTTGGTTATATTCTGGTAGCGTCTGTCGGGTCATTTGTATGGTCTTATATTTTGCGGAGCTCAGCCGGCTAGACAGAAGTATCTTCTTGTCCTAAATCCACCTCGAAAAGTCCTCGTACAAAGAAGGCCTTGCCTCCCACGTTGTAAGCAATGCAACTTCATTGTTAGAGACTCCATAGCCTGGTGCACTGTCCGTGGAGGAGCGAAATGAATTTTAATTTTTCTTCTTCCACGGCATGGACTTTGGTTATTAGAACCCTCACTCGTTTGGACTATACCTAAAGTTAAAAAATTATTTAAAATAAAAATAAAGAAATTGCTTGGACATTCCTTTCTCTCTTTCGAAGACCGTAGTCCCGGATTATTTTATGTTACTTCTTCTTTTCAACACTCTTACTCACCTACTTGCCTGCAGTAGAGGCGGAAGCTGCAGCAAGGCATTGCCAACTGTACAGCAATTTTACGCCCAAAGCAACAATAACAACAAAAACAATTTCTTCTGCTTTCGCACCAAAATAAGCGACCTCAAACTAACGGTATCTGCGAGTTGTGCCAACATTTTTCGAATCAATTGAACATTTGTCACTCAGCTCCTCAGTGGGCAAACAAAAGTTCGACTTTAAAATTTGAAATTCAATTCCATACGAAAAATGGGCAAATTAGTTAGGTTCTTTCAAGTAGCAACAACAAGAACAACAACAACAAAACCAATAACAGTGAAAAAGGTACGCAAAAAATTCAACCTTCACATTTTTGGCACAAAACTTTTCTTCGCCAAACAAACTTTGCAGATTCACACTCGCATACAACATACATACATACATACTCGTACATCGAAACAAACATACGTACAAACTTGCCTTGGATGGATGAAAGTAGAAAAAAGTGGAAAAAAGTGGAAAAAAGTTGATATTAATTAGCGCCATACAACCTGAGCTGATCTGCGCTGATCTGAGTTATGGGCAAATCAATTGGAAAAAGTCTGCAGACGAGCTTTAATTAAATTTTCGGAATTCAATACCAAGTAATTGGCCAAATTTAAATTTAATTAAAGGCGCCACGCGGAGCGTCCACTGAGGCTGCACACTTAACAACCTGCAGGTTCGAAATTTAATGCAGAAGAGAAAATATTTATTTGGTCAAGAGCAAAATAAACAAAATTTTAAATTGAAAATTTTTACGCAAATAAATTCTGCCGACCAACCGCATAAACAACTCGCCGCGTTTCGCACCACGAAACAGTGACTGGCGTCGCGGGTAGTTGAGGTTGGTTAGCGCCTCCGAGCGTCATCCTGAAAGAATTTGCCACCGCGTCAACAATTAAACATTAAACAGCTGTGCGCCCAAGAATTATGTCTGCGCGCCATGACCTTGAAGTGCTCGTGCTTCAACTTGCCAGCGGATTCGCCAACAGCAAAAAGTGAAGCGCGATGCTAAACGTGCCCCAACGGCTAAATCGCCAAGTGAATGCCAAAGCAAGGCAAGTTTAAAATGTTGAAAATTCATGCAGCTCCACCGCCAACGCGACGCTGGCACTAGCAGCGGAAAGAGTATAAGAGAGTCTCTGCGAATGAGCGATTGAGCAGAGTGCCCAGCATAACGAGTTCGACTACAAGTTCGATGTTGCAGGCGAACGAGTTGCCGGTTTGCTATTGGTAATGGTTAAGAGTTTGATGGAACCGGTGAGCTTGTAGAAGTCCCCAATTTACACCCCCTTAGCTTTTATGGAGATATGTCTGGTTAACTTCTCTCCCCCCGCGCAATAACGAGCTACTTGGGGCGTCATGCCTTGCCGTTCCCTGCTTCATTTGCTGTCTGCTACTTATTGTGGCATTCTCAAAAGCTGCACGTTGCACGATGTAAAAGTCATTGCCATATGCTAATAAGTGCAGTTAGAGCTCCTTATGCCACCTCAACTTAAGGTAAGTGATTCAATGGTCCAAATGATTCGTGATAGATCACGATTAGTTTTGGTATTTGAAAATGTTTAAGCCGCATTTGGCGAAAAGCAGGAGTTCAGATGGTGTCTAAGGGGTTTCTTATAAATGGAAATTCACTTATAATTCGTATAAGGTTGGTCGGGACATAAGGACGCTCGTTTTATATATGCATAATATTGTATAATTGGAGTTTTGTAATCGCTGAAACGACGTTCGGCCGAGCTCCTTCTCCAATTTGTTCATTCTAAGCCGCCTCCGAACGGTCCTTCTGCACCTTTCGAACGAAGTGGAGGTCTTCCACTTCCTCTGCCTTTACCGAGGGGTGTTGCACTCCAAGCTAGAGTGTTTTCATTCATTCGGACCACAGGACACAGCCAGCGCTGCCGCTGTCTCTTGATTTGCGACATTGGAACAACTCAACTGTGTAGCTTGATCAATATTCTGGTGCTGAAATGAGATATTTCTTCGTAGATTCGGAATTTTTCGACAGTTGTGCCCAAAAATTTTACTTTGGTGCAGATATAAGCGGCACTTTCATTCATCCACCGAGGTGAAAACCAGCACTCGACGACCCAAGCATACTATCTAAAAACACGAACTTTATATGGCCGCTGAAGTGGATGTCAAAAGGACCCACCTTCTTCTTGTCTTTAGAGGACATCAACTTTTCTTTGGAGCTGATTTCTACGTGTCGCGTCCAAAACCCAGAACACAACTTCACTAGGCGAGTAGGTTTAAATTATTCACACAATTATAGCTTAAAGACCGACGCCAGCTCGCAGCCGCACCTTCGGTTAACAGATGCTGCGATTAGATTTCAGTATACCCTTAGACTAAGTGTGTTGGAGTGGTCCCCATAAAGCTGCCCAAAGTTCCATACGGGTTGTTACCACATCTTGTGCAAGAGTTGCTCAGGTTTTCGTATAGCCCCGTGACTGTAGTTGCATACCCAGAGGCTTAACTACACCCTATTACACCCCAAGTTGTTTATTGTTTGTTACTCTTCAATAAAAAAAATAAAAATGTTTTCCTGCATGTCATCCACGAATCAATTAGCATCAACTCTTGCCGTATCGCTGGACGAAATTAAAACGCGTAACTGGGTTTATAAATTAGGAACTTTCAAATTCCAAGGAATATTTTCCAATCCTTCTGCTCTCCAAGAGCACTATTCAATAACTGGACATATGTTACATGCGCTACAGATGTGTATCCGAGAGACTATAAAAGCGACAGAAAGATAATGAAAATTATCATCAAGAAATTATCCAAATTGTGCAAATTCTGAACATTTGCAGCACAAACATTGGAGGAGATCTCGTACATAATCTTCAAAACATATAGAGTTTATTTAGGAAGCAATGCATTCCTTTCTAATTTCAAAGCTGCAGGTATCGCACGTGCTTTGTGCCTCACGGGGTGGGGGGGGTATGAATTCGCAGGAGTAAATATTTTGATTGTTTATTAAAATTGAATTAAGGAGCTGAGGTTTTCATGGCTTATTTACTATTTACAAATACTTGGCTTGGTAAATAAATTAGTACACGAGTATGCATATATGTATGTATGTATGTACGTGTATGTATGTAATTAAGAAAACACTTTCCACACAAATTCGAATTCAGTTGGTAGTAGGTAAATGGCAAATTCTTGAGGAGTCAATGAAAATTAATGCTGCAATTTAGTTATGTACTCGTATGCATGTATGTATGTATGTATGTATGTATAAATGTGAGCAATTAAAATGCTATTCAACACGGTACCTGGGAAATAGACAAATAGAGTAATTTATAGAATTTCCAACACAAATAAATGAATTAAAATCTCTGTACTAGAGTTAAAAGCTAAGGACAATTAAATTTATTAATTAGTATAAAACAAAGTAAATCACAAAGTGCTTTTAGGTATGTTACATACATACACGTATGTACATATATTTAAAGCATCCATTAATATCTCTTTAAAATTTCAACACTTTTTCATTATTCAGTGGTGTTAACTTAATTCATTAAAAGGCGCATAAAATCTGTTGTAACACTACAATTACAATATATACCTATGTATGTATGTACTCGCCTGGCTACGTGATATCAATTAAATAAATAATCAACAAAATTATTTATACAAAAAAAAAACCATAAAAATAGCAAAAGATGAATTTCATTTGAAACAAATACATACACGCATGCATACATATGTATGTATTTATGTATGTATATACGTGTATGTATGCTCGTTATTAAATTAATCACGCATACAAATTGTAAATCACGTGCGAATGCAGCAACAATTAATGGCATGACGATGAGACGCAGTGTTGCTACATAATATGTATATATATGTATATACATATATGTACCTATATATATATATATATATGCTGCATTAAAATGAATGAAACTATATTTAAAATTAATTTAAAATATATATTTTCAAAAATAATATTCACATTAGATAAGTGGGATTGATTAATTAAATAATTATTTTTAAAAATAATCAATTATTCAACGAAATTTTTGTTTTATTTAATTGCACAGTGAATTGAAAATGTTACAAATATTTAGTCAATACGTTCTTCTTCTTCTTCACTGATGTTATAGCCAAGCTACAAGCAACAGTGGCGGCTGCAGTAGGCAAGTGGTGAGCAGCGCGTACCGCCGTTCGGAGGACTAAGGTCGAGTTAACATCCAAAATCGACCAACATCCAACCCCATGGTAGGGAATGTCAAACTCTCCGGATGTATTTCTAACTCTTCTTAAAAATCCATTAGCCGTTCGGAGGCAGCTTAGAGTAACCTATAGATCCCACAATTTCTTGGAAAAAAACATTAAGATGCAAACCAAAATTGGAGGCGGAGCTCGACCAAAAATGGTTTCAACGGCTATAAAGGGCCAAATATATATACTCGTATATATGTTTTTCCAACGCAGCCTTATGAGATGTTGTCATCCTACATACCTACGCTCTAGACACTTGCAGAGTTTGGTCTTCAATCGTCGAGGAAGAACTTTATTTACAAATTGCTACACCCTCTCAGAAACCTTGTTTGGTATCGAACAACTCTGAAAGCTCCTTTCCGGGTTCGCCATCTCCAGGTGTTCATTCAACAGACTGGAGAAGTGTTCCCTCCAAAAATTCAGTATACTCTGGGCATCAATTGCTAGATGACCTCTCTGGGTCCTACAACACCTTCTGTAATCAATCCATTAACTAATTAGTTAATTTCCAGTAAATTTCGCTTTTGCCCCCACCCCCTTGGGCACTCCCTCTTGTTTGTTCCTTTACTAATTTCTTATATGACGCCTTTATCATTAATCATAATTTATGAACCCAAAAGTTATTTATTACTGAAAATTATTAACCAAATATAGAAAAATAGTTTAAAATTTTTTGGTCTACTATTTATATCGCAATAATATTTATTTGCATTTATTTTAATATGCAAACCGAGCTCCTTTGTATTGTTGTAATTTGGACATACATATTTTACAAAAACATGTGCTACGAGGAAAAAATTATGTATGTGCGCTTTTAGGTACTTTGCACAGTGGACCCTTTCGAATCATCTTTCAAGGGGTTGAAGATTTTGTAAATAAATACTCCAGCCTTGTCTGCTGAATATTAAAAAGAGGTTTAAAAATGATACTTGGTAATTGCACCCAAAACATATTCAATTTAACTATTTTTTAAGTGTTTTTAAAATCATTTTACTTTTCAATAAAATTTTATTTTATTTTAACTACTGTGCAGAAAAAGTAAATTGAATGTTTATTCGATGACAAATATCATTGCATAAATATATGGTATACTCGTACATACATACACGTACATGCAAATATTATTGAAATCGCTTCAAGCAAATGTAGCGCGACCGAATGGTGCAACGGCTGACTGGCTGACTGGCTGACTGGCTGAATGATGCCTCAGCGCTGACGCCTCCAATGGCGAATTGCAAACAAATCGAGTGGCAACGCATCAGCGCAGAAAAACGCCAAGCGACACCAACGAAGTCCAGCTATGTGGACTTGCATACATATATATATATATTTACAAATTTTATATAAAAATGAATTCAATTAAATAAATGCCATAAAACAAACACCCGAGGCAGCCGAAGTGTAGCAGCGATAAAGAGATATACCATATACGTGTATGTACCTATATATATATAAATATATATATAAAAAGTGCAATTACACAAATATTTATGTATATTTTTGTTTTGTTTGCTTTGTTTTTAGTTTATTTACCTACTACTATGGCTTCATGGTTTTCAAACTATTTTCGTTTAATAAAAGAAAATCAACCCCCTCTTAACGTCACTGAATTATAAAACGAACTAACTAGATTTTTTCCAACTTCGCCGAACAGGTGAGAAATGTTTTTTAGTTTATATAAAAATCACCAATAATTAATAGAGAAAGATAACAAGAGAAAGCAATCAATAAAAAATAAGTTATGCAAGAACTACGGATGAATTGACATCAGAGGAGTTCATAGCACCAAATGACAGGTGAGGTGAATGAAAAAGTTGCTCTCTTACTCAGCCTTACCTCCAAATCATAGATGAAGGAAAGGTTCATAAATTGTTAGGTTAGGTTTAACTGGCTGCCTTCTTAAGGAGTCTCACATAGATCATCGTCTACGTTTATAGTGCTACCAGACTCGAAAGATTTTGAAATTTATTCTCGCCAAATGAGGTGGGTGATCTTCTGTCAGCAGAGCGCTGGACACTCACATTTTTCGCGATCTACTGTTGGCTTCAACCAGGCCTAATTTGAATTCGAAGACGCCAATAGTCAGCTAACAATCCTACAAGGGCTACTAGCAGCCTGAAGACTGACGTATTGGTCATTAGTAGAAACTTAGTAAGCTTTGGTTCGTATGTTTAGAAAAATGGCAGCATTTCGCACATCCTCAGGGATCAAGTTTACGGACAGAGCTCTGCATGTATGATGAGCGGGACGGGGGGCTGCAGTTTACTGGAACCATAAGATAAAATTACAAAAATGAAAAACATTTAAAAAAAAAAGCTAAAGGAATATTTTATAACTAAATTAAGTAAAGATTAAAATAAATAAATATATAAAATTGAATCAAAAAGATAAAATTGAGTGTGAGCCAAATAAAATGCGGAGTAAGTAATAAAAAAATATAAAAAATAAATAAAAATCTGAAATTCAATTAGAAACCACTTAAGGCCTTTCTGCATTACTCCACTCATGCATCTGTAAAGTTGTGTGTTTCTATTTAATTTAATCATTTTTTCTTTCTTTTTTATCAAATGTATTTTTTTTTGTTTTTGCTTCACTTGTTGTCAGTCAGACGCTTGGTGTGATGAAAGTGTTGTTGGTGACACATATTACGTGATATGTCGCAGATGCCTCGCCACAAATTGAGGTCTTCATCGGTGTACGCGAAGTTCATATAAACATTTATATGTATGTATGTATGTATGTATGTTTACAAGAAAAACCGGCACATATACATATACGCACACAAAAATATCGATGCATTTATAACCCAATTTCCAGTGACTGCATCGTCAGAGGTAAACATCGCCATCTCCTCGCTCTCGTGCGTCCGGAATGGTCGTCGATTGTTGTTGCAGCAGCAAAAAATGAATTTTTAATCAGATTTCAGATTGTTTATTTTTTGATTTGTATTAAAATCGCAGTTAATTGATTTAATGGAGCATGTGTAACAACACATACACATACACACGGGTAGTTCCACATACGTGTATATTGGTACATAAAAAAAAATAATTGTGAGAGCGTTGCATGTTGGTTTGCTCTGCAGTAAAGAAATCGAACAGACAAACATCGAATATAAACGGCCCAGAAAATTGTACAGGGTCTGACATTTTGGTAGCGCAGAGGTAATACGAGTCCAGTCCAATGGTACATAGCCATATTGGCTGCGGCACTTAAGGGAGGACATCTGAGTAACTCAAAAAAAATAAGCGGATTTTCTGGAATTTTTTTTGACCAAACGAAAGAGCCAATCGAAATGTTGTAAAGTAGGTTTTATAATATGCGATCCGATGTACAAAATATGATTTTTTGAAAGAAATCGAAAACAAAATGGCGGCTGTGCAGCATTTCTTCGTAGGCCCTATTTTTGGGAAGGGGGTCCATGGCCGGAAAGCTAACGTCCTTAATTTTTGATCTGGAACAAAAAATAAAGTTTTGTTAGTTTTTATACATAAACAGCTATCGACACACGTAGGATTTTTTCGATATATTGATTTTTCGCAAAATGGTGCGTGATCGAAAAAAAAGTTCAAATTTTCACGAGGAAAAAAAGTCCAAAAATTGTTTATAAAAAAAAAGTAAGCAATATAAAAAAAAAATTATACGTGTGTCGATAGAGGAAGGAATTTTGAATATACTGTCAAAATTTCAGATCGATCGGTTAAGATTTGCTCGAGTTATGTTTCCGGCCGTCTAAAAAAAAGTGGTTTCGAGAAAAACGCGTTTAAAGTTATAAGGCGGTCGGAATATGCCTATGAGGCATTGCCGCAGAATGGAAAATTTGGACATTTAGACACTTTTGCCGGATTCTATCTTGTGGTATATTATTTTTAAGATCCTAAAGCATCTTTTAAACGAAAAAAAAATTTTTTGATTTTTTCAAAATTTTACTCAGATGTCCCCCCTTAATTGTGTGACTGTCTCTTTATCCGAATGGGCAGTTGGAAGACTTCGCCGTGCTCTCTACCATTCCACTTCCAAGACCTCGCCATTTGCTGCTGGGTACATCCACAAACACAGTTTGGCTACTCACATACCTATACCATATGTATATATAGGTATATACAACATATATATATATACACTTGTAGGTTATGACATTGATTTCGTTTCGACATTTCAGTGGGAATTTCGCTGATTGAATTCGATCGAGTGCGGCGAGTTCAAGTGTAATTAATAACACAATTGTGCACTTGCTCATTAAATAACGGTAAATTTACAAGAGAATGTGTACACATTAATATTTAAGGTATGAAAATGTAACTATCAGATTTTATTAAAATTGTTCTTAACGCCACTCATTTCCACTCCAGTAGGAGCTCAACAGGAGAGGGACAGAATGAAATTTGCGATGGGCGTCAAAAACGCACAAGAAAAAACTTTGAGTTACCTTAGATATGTAGAATGTGGATAGCCTTTGCTGGGTGTTTTTTGACTAATTTTAAAAGGTTCGCGGCAATCACAGTTTGTGACCATTTTCTACTGATTTGCAGACTGGCTCTCCACGCGAATGCTTTCATGGCACATCGTAGGCACTTTACTTACATACTGTCTATATTTTCTAAGGTGAACCTATAACCGGAATGTTGTGCATTATGAATTCCTAGACGAACTGCCAAGCAGAAATTTTATTTGACTGTTGGGTGTCGTTAGCGTAAAGCTATTCGCCAAAAGAGTGCTGATTTGTGGAAAGAACATTCTCACATTGCATCGATTCTTCCTAAGTTTTCGCTGAAAAATTCAACGTATATTGTTCAAGAACCATCGTATTCGCATGATCTGGGTCGATGTGACTTCTAGCTATTTAGCAAACTCAAATGAACAATTTGAGTCAGGCTGTGAGGGATTGCCATGTACATAGCCTAAGCTTTAAGCTCTTCCATCACAATCATATGTTTTCTCTAAATGTGTGGTGTTTTCTAACAGTTTTTCAGTATTATTCCATGACCTCGTTGAGAATTCCTGTTTTCCTCTCATCGTGCATCAATAAAATTACAGAGAGTTACATCGAATACGTTGGTCAATAAAATGTAATGAGATCGATTGCTTCAATTCCCACAGAAGAATATTCAAAACTATTAAAGTCTGCTAAGGCTATGCTGTGAGTGATGGAGCAGGCGGGGATTTCTATTCATTCCAATGGCCAAATTCAAAACTCCGCTCCGCTCCACTGCATGAACGTCACAGTTAGTGGCGAATAACAATCGCCATTACGCACAATGGTAATGATTGGTATGTAATTATGGAGTGCAAGCTTGGCATTACTTTTGCGCTTTTGTCAACATTTTCCCGAAATTCGATCAAGGCAAAGGGGGAGGGCTCAAGCCGGCGTGTGTGGCGCGGTAATTAACCAGCGCACAATGTGACCAGGTACGTCGTATATTATTACAAAGTTGAATAAGTAAATTGCAATTTAGAGTAACCGCGCAGGCACATTCATACACACACATATATACATACATACTCGTATATGCATACAATCATAGGCATATACGTGTATTTGTAATTAAAGTTCGTTATTTGAATCATCATTTTCGATAAGTACTCGAATTCCCTAGCGCTTATGCCCACTGCCTGCGCCTCGCTGCTCACATTCTCTTTATGCCACTCACGCACTCACATGCATATCAATAATTTGTGGAAATGAGCATCAATAAACGAAACCACAGCGGCCGCAAACTATGTTGGCTCAGCTCCAAAAAAAACCAAAAAAAAGAACAAAAATCAACTTCAATTTCACATTCGGCCCTAAGCCAGCGAAAGCTCAAAGGCAGCGCGAATTTAGCATTCAAGTGGTATTCGGAATTTTCGTTTTCAAGCTGAAAGTTCTCCTGCGGGTATTAGCGATGCACTTTGAAATTACATATTTGTTAATTAACTGCTCAATGCAGTTGAGTCCCGGGACACAAGGAAGGTTTGCCTTGAATCGCTTCCAACAAACATCAAATGTTTTTTTTTGCCAATTTTGACTGCAAAATTTTGAGTGACTTCGAGAGAGAGAGAGAGGGAGAGAGGGAGAGAGCAAATTGCAGGCTCTGAAGCGCAGGAAATTTTAGAATTTTCTTTTTCCAAAATTATTTAAAATAAAAACTTTGGTTGGAATAATTTTCAACTCGTTTCTTTTAATTAATTTCTGAACCTATAAAGTCTTTAAACTTTATATTTAATTTTTCATATTTTTTTATTGCTCCTCCCGGCTAGTCCCTGAACGCAATTGAGAATGTATCCGCAGCTTTATTCCATAGATCCACATAAACAAAGTGCAAACATGCAAATGTGTGTGTGTTTGTATGGGTATGTGTGTGTTATTTTGTTAATCCTGTTACCTGCATTGCAGTTATTGCTTTTCCAGTGCTCGCTGGCTGAGTGTGTCCTTCGGGCTCAGTGAATATCCGGGACGGTTTGTTGCGTGTGCATTTCGTTTCATTTACTACCGTTATTTTTGGTGTTAAGTTAAACGAATTATAAAAAAGCTTTTAGTTTATATATACCTATGTACATACATAAATACATATATGTGCATAAGAGTATATATACGCATAATAAACCACGAACCAATGGAACTACGAGTAATTGAATGAAATTCTCTTAAAAGAGAGAGAAAATGTTGATGCCTGTTATTTTTATTAAAATATTAAATTTCTATAAAACTTTCACTTCTTTATATGTAAGTTTTAAATCTTTAATCCATTGATTTTAAAATGAAACAAAAACGTTTCAGGAGTAAGAGTGCTTAACGGTGAGTTGGAAGGTTGACCGGGCTCTCTTAAATAAGAGCATGCCTAAGGAAACAACCAGCAAGACTCCACAGTTTGTGCCAATTATGATGAGAACGCCATTCTTAACATCCCATATCAGTTCCTATCGATCATGTGAGGTGGATTCGACGAAATGACGAAAAATTCTGTCATCGAACAACCACTCAGCGCATTTGTGTTGACTGTTGACAGGACCGAGTATGTCGCAGATAATTTCGTCTACCTAATAATCAACATTAACACTAACAACAATGTCAGCTTAGAAAACCAACGCAGAATCACTCTCGCCAGCAACTGCTACTCTGGACTGAAAGACAGAGGTCACGCTTGTCAGGTCGTCTCGTCCGTGTAAGAAACAACCGCTTGAGTTTTGAAAGTTTTCTGGTGGAGAAGAAAACTCGCTATTATCACGTAAGTAGTGTCTACGCCAGTCAAGTAGAAGAAGCTCCATTTTAAACACCTCTACTACTGTTGCCCACAACGGTTACTACGTATTGTCGCGTACTGGCCGCAACAAAAACTTCTTTTGTGTTTGTTTGTTCATTTCCTTTGTTTTGCCTAATATTCCTTTCACTCCAAACGTTGGCAGTGGCATCTGTCGGCAAATAATTGCATAACTCAAAGCCATGAATTGTTGGCACGGTTGCACTCGGTGTGTGCCTACCCAGTGGTATAAGTCTCCAAAAGGGGATGTTCACCAAAACGGTTCCTCCACTAACAAATATTAGGGAAACGGAATGCTTTGCGCGGGTATTCCGTAAAAAGGGGTGTCGGCTTTCTTTTTATATGGCGAGGGGAAAATTATCCCAGTGTACTTGGTGTGCCATGGTGGCGTGCGCTATATAACTCTGTCCCTTTGGGTAATGAGGGCGGCGCCAAATGATTGGGCACCAATACACACTCGCCTGAGAATTCTGACGGCCGACGCGTAGCTTGCGGCCTGGCTCGTAAATGCGTGCCGGATCAGATTCTAATAATCTACTAAAGCGTGCACACCTTTTTGCGCAGACGAGCGTATTTGTTATTTTGGAAGAAAAAAAATAAAAATAAAATCAAATTTTTGTAATAATTTAGTGCCAGTCGAGGCATATATTTATTGGCAGTTGAAGCCAAGTAAGGGCAGTAGAAGCCCATAGTGTTTAATTATTATTAGTGGCATAGGGGTTTCGCGTTCTAGTGGCGGAACCGAAGTTTGGCGGCATCACCGGAGGAGCACCGAAGTTGGGCACTCACACCCGACTGAAACCGATAAGTATCATTTTGCCTGTTTATTGTTTTCGTACGTTGTTTTTGTCGTGCCGACAGTGCCGTTCCCTCCGTTCGTCCATACCCATCCTTTTAGCATCCCGCACCCAGAGCCCAGTCACACAGGCGGGTTAAAGTTACCCCCGGCAGCACGGGAGTAGTGCGAGTGGGTTCGTAACCAGTTTGGTTGGACCACACCTCGGGTGCACCCCAAAAATATATTTTGGTTATTTTGGTTTATATCGCTGCTTAATTGTTGTCGTGCATTTGTTTATACCAGCGTTAGTAAAATTCACATTTTGTTGTTTTCCTTACTTGCAAATAGTTTTGTTAGTGTACGTAGCTAGCGACCCACGCCGTCTTCACTAAGCTGGCCGGTCGCCTTGTTAGTTTTTGTCATCTCCTTTTTGTGCGGTAGTTTGTTTTGTTGACGTGTGTGGTTGTTGGTAGGCGCTTGACCAACAGCCACTGTAGGTATACATATGTATGTACGTATGTACATACGCACATACATATTGTTAATTTAAAAAGTGGAGGTGACAAATTGGCGCCCAACGTGGGGCCCAAATATTTAAAGATAAAAATATTTTGCAGAAGAGGTTGTGTTTAGTAAAACTGTTTCGAGTGGCGTTTTGTGCTGTCGATTTTTGTTTTTAATAATTTTTAACAATTTTCTATTTTTTTTTTCTTTTTGGTAGTTAGGTATTTCGATAGAGGAAGTAAAGAAGAGATTGGGGGTCGAACCCAGGCCCATCGGCAGATTCATTAAAATATATTTGGTAGAAAGGAATTTGGTGAGTCCGTTCCGTTTTGTAAATTTGCAATTTTTGTGTGTGCGTTGCGGTAAATTGTATTGAAGTGTTATCTAGGTAGTAAAAATTGTGAGTCAAGTGGGTAGTGACTGGCCCAGAAGTAACCAGTAGTAGTCCTGCCCAAAGTTAGGATTTTTGTTGTTTTTTTTTATTGTTTTTGTTTAAAATCTTTTTTTTAATAATAAAAAAAATTGGTTTTGATAATTGTTGTGTTGTCGGAGTAGACAATATTTGTTTTTTTTATTTTATTAATTTTTTTGTTTTTTGTGGTTAGGCTCTTTTGTTGTTTTCGTGTTAGGGTCTTTTGTTGAGCCAGTATAGGGCAACGCGGAAGTAACATTAGGGTAATAGCTTTTTTTAATTTTGACTATAATTAAACAAATTATTTCTTTTGTTTTTTTAAATAAATATTCGCTTTTTGGTTTTTTTTTCCTTATTTTTTTTTGTTTTTCGAATTTATTTTTTTTTATTTTAAAAATGGAGATTAATCGTTTAGCGCAGGATGAGCTCGCGTACGAGATGGAGGCACGCGGCCTTCCAGTCGGTACAGTCGAGGCCATGCGTAAGTCGCTTAGGGCATCACGATTAATCGAGCGAAGAGGTTCGGTAAACCTCTTTCAGGACTACCCCTTCAGTTTCGACGAGGATAAGACGGCGGTCGAGTCGAAACTGGAGGAGGTAGAGAAATTAATTTTATCGGTTTCGGGTGGAGGCAAGCCATCGCATGGAGCGAAAGCGATGGCGAAGATCGAATGGTGCCTTTCGCGAATCGGACGGGCGCGACCGGGAAGCGACGGCGAGATGACTCAGCAGATGGAGCTGAAGAGCAAGTTGTTGCTCCATCTCGCCGAACTACAAGAGGTAGTCGAAGAAGAGGAAACCGGTTCGGTAGAGCGCTCGGGTGCCACTCGTGCGGACCCGATAGCATCCCCGCCCGTGGAGGTACGACGCGTCGTTGAGGAGACAGCAGAGTCTCAGAAGCCGGTGAACTTGTCGAAGTGGGACGTCCACTTCGACGGCGAAAAAGCGGGTATGTCGCTTTTCGCATTTTTAGAACGGATTGAGGAGTTGAGCGAGGCACGCGGTGTGACCCAAGCTCAACTCTTCCGAGGTGCGGTCGATTTATTCGTAGGAAAAGCTCTTTTGTGGTTTAGGTCAGTTAGGAAGACTCTAGGTAGCTGGGAGGAGCTAGTAAGAGAGTTAAAGTTGGAGTTTTTGCACCCCAACTACGACGATCTCTTACTAGACGAGATTAGGCGAAGGACTCAGGGAGCGAATGAGTCCATCGGTGTTTATGTTGCGGGCATGAAGATAATGTTTGGTAGGCTTCAGGAGCCTATATCTGAGAAGAGGATGTTAGGATTGATTAGGTCGAATCTCCTACCGTTCTACCAGACCCAGTTAGGACTGGTGACAATAGGGTCGGTTTCCGAACTAGTTGCTTTGGGTAGGCAACTAGAGGCAGTCAGGTCATCGGTGGATGCGTTTGTCCCTCCTCCGAGTCATAAGGCCAAGGGGTTGTTGGAACCTGACCTGGCTTATGTCTCGGCTGGTGTAGAGGTCGCGGCTGTAGCGGAGCCGGACCTTGTTGATAGTTTTAGGCCGGGGTCGAATACCCGATGCTTCAACTGTAGGAGGTTCGGTCATATTTCGGCGGATTGTAAGAAGGGGATTAAGTGCTTCGGGTGCGGTAGACTTGGAGTCATGAAGCGGGACTGCCCGGTGTGTGCAGCGAAGCCGAGTGGCTCCCCGCGTACCCATCGAAGTCCAACTTCCGGTGGTGGGCGAAACCACAACCCCTTCAGGTCAGGGCCTGTGAGAGAGAGTAGGTCGGACGAAAGAATAGGGAATTCACGGTCAAGCGATAGGGTTGTCAGGTCGGACAACAGATCGGGAAACGGGAGATAGACCCCTGGGACAGCAGGACAGGCGGTCTAGTAGGTCGAGTTAGTGAACCTGCTAACTCCCAGCTGGCAAATGTAGGTGTCGAGATTGAAGAGGTTAGGTTGGCGTTTTCGTTGGTGACGGACGGTCACGACGAACGCCCGTATTTGGATATTAGGATCCATAGTTTTACTTTTAGGGCTTTGCTGGATTCTGGTGCGACCAGAACAGTAATAGGTCGGCTAGGTTGGCAGAAATTGAGTTCTTTTGGTATTAGGGTGAGTTCAGTTTCGAATTTTTTGAGAGTGACTCTCGCGGATGGAGGTCATATCTCGGTGTTAGGTTCGGTTTTGTTGCCAATCGAGGTGGAGGGCAAGTCGGTTCTCCTGGAATGCCTCGTGGTTCCAGAGTTACCTCAGGGCGTAATCCTTGGCATCGATTTTTGGGCCAAGGCGGGTATTATCCCGGATGTATCGAGAATGAGGTGGTCGTTTTCTCGGCCGGAACCAGAACCGTTGGTGGCAATTGTGGACCACTCCGAGTTAGGTGATAGGGAATCTAGGGCATTAGGTCAACTAATAGCTGGGGCGTTCCAGGCTATGCCGGAAGGGCTAGGCCGGACCCATTTGGTCGAGCATAAGATCAGGGTAAAAGCAGGAGTTGAACCTGTGAAACAGCGTTATTACCCTGTGTCTCCCGTCATACAGTCGCGTATGGACGAGGAGATTAAGGATATGCTTGACAAAGGGGTGATAGAGAAATCACATAGTCCTTGGGCGTCTCCAGTTGTAATGATTGGGAAGAAAGACGGTACATATAGGTTTTGTGTAGATTATAGGGTTTTGAATAAATGTACCGAGAAGGATAGTTACCCCCTTCCATATGTGTCGGCGACCTTAGATAAGCTAAGGGATGCCAAGTTTCTGTCCAGTCTGGACATTAAGTCTGCTTATTGGCAAATTCCGGTGGAAGAGCAGTCGAGGCCCTTCACCGCATTCACGGTACCAGGTAGAGGACTATTTCAGTTTAAGAGGATGCCATACGGTTTGCATAATGCACCGGCGACTTGGCAGAGATTTATAGATTCGGTCATAGGACCAGAGTTAGAACCTCATGTTTTTGTGTATTTAGACGATATTATCATCGTTACAAATAATTTTGAGAAGCATTTAGAGATTTTGAAGATTGTCTTAGATAGATTAGCTTGTGCAGGGCTCAGATTAAATAGAGATAAATGTAATTTTTGTAGGTCTGAATTAAAATATTTGGGCTACGTGGTGGACAAGAACGGTCTACACGTAGACCCCGAGAAGGTAGAGGCGATGCTTCGGATTGAGGTACCGAAGAACGTAAAGCAAGTGAGGTCATTTATAGGAACAGTGTCCTGGTACCGCAGATTTATTAAAAATTTTGCAGAGTTAGTTAGGCCTCTCACCGATTTGACAAAGAAGAATCGAAAGTTCAATTGGACTGAAGATTGTGAAAGGAGTTTTAGAGAAGCGAAGGAACGCTTGGTGACAGCTCCGGTTTTGAGTTGCCCGGATTTTGATAGACCTTTCACAATCCAGACAGACGCGTCTGATTTCGGTATAGGTGCGGTGTTAACGCAAATGTTTGATGACGGTGAGAGGGTGATAGCTTATTTGAGTAGGTCCTTGAACAAAGGAGAGCGAAATTACTCGACGACCGAAAAGGAGTGTCTAGCGGTTCTGTGGGCGGTTGAGAAACTGCGACCATATGTTGAGGGCGCTAAGTTTACGGTTGTTACGGACCATTATTCGCTTATTTGGTTGAATAAGTTGAAGGATCCGTGTGGTAGGTTAGCTAGATGGGCTTTGAAACTCCAGCAATACGATTTCGATATAGTGCATAGGAAAGGCAAGGAACATGTGGTTCCAGATATGCTATCCCGAAGTGTGCCAGTTATTGCTGAGGTGACTACTGCCGATCCTTGGTTCGTAAGGATGATTCGGTTAGTAGAGGAAAAGCCGTTGTCGTATCCAGCGTGGAGAGTTGAAGGTGGCAACCTCTACAAATTTGTTATGTCGAGATTTCCTTCTGTTTACGGCGATTCACCAGAGTGGAAAAAAGTAATAGGACGAGATGGTAGGAATGAAATTTTAAAACAATGTCACGACAAACCATTAGCGGGCCATATGGGCGTGAAAAAGACTTTTGCGCGTGTTTCACAAAAGTTCTACTGGCCAAGGATGAAGTCGGACATTGCGAAATATGTTAGGGCGTGTAAAATTTGTCAGCAGGTGAAACCTGAGAATTCACAGCCAGCTGGGGGTATGATAGAGAGGACCAAGGCAGTCGAGCCTTGGGAAATGATTTGTGTAGATCTGGTAGGGCCTTTAGTGAAGTCGTCACAAGGCTACCAGTATATTTTAACAGTAGTGGACTATTTTTCCAAATTTCCCCTCCTATTCCCTTTGCGTACTGCCACGGCAAAAAGCGTATGCAAACAATTGGAGGACAATGTATTTCTGTTGTTTGGAGTTCCTCGGTCGGTTGTGTGTGACAATGGACCCCAATTTAGGAGCCGAGAGCTTCGGGGCCTCTGCGGTGACTATGGCGTCCAACTCCGGTACACCGCACACTATCACCCACAGGCTAATCCGGCCGAGAGGATAAACCAGATTATTAAAACGACACTTAGGGCTTATATATCAGAGAACCAGAGGACATGGGACCAACAGTTAGCGAAGGTAGCATGCTGTATTAGGACAGCGCAACACGAAGTGTTAGGAGCTACGCCATATTTTGTGAATTTCGGTAGGGAAATGGCGGTAGAAGGCAGTAGGGACTTCATAGACAGTTTAGGAGATCAGGAGAAATTAAATTGTCAGGAGCGGGCAAAGAGGCTCGAAGAGATTAGGACCAACATTAGAACTAGGTTAGAGCAGGCAAGTGAGAAGCTCGCGAGGCAGTACAATCTCAGGCGTCGAGATGTACAGTATATGCCTGGAGAGTTAGTGTGGAGGAAGAATTTTATGCTGTCGGATGCAGCGAATTTTTATGCAGCGAAGTTAGCGCCAAAGTATGTAGGGCCGTTTATTGTTAGGAAGAGAGTGTCACCGTGGACATACACACTGACAGATGACTTAGGCAAAGACAAAGGGACTTGGAACGTTAAAGAGTTGAGGCCATATAGGGATTAATAGGATACTGTAGGAGATTTCCATTCCCTGACCAAAAGGAAGATTCCTTCCTTTTCGTTGAGGAAGGGGTGGAGTTGTCGCGTACTGGCCGCAACAAAAACTTCTTTTGTGTTTGTTTGTTCATTTCCTTTGTTTTGCCTAATATTCCTTTCACTCCAAACGTTGGCAGTGGCATCTGTCGGCAAATAATTGCATAACTCAAAGCCATGAATTGTTGGCACGGTTGCACTCGGTGTGTGCCTACCCAGTGGTATAAGTCTCCAAAAGGGGATGTTCACCAAAACGGTTCCTCCACTAACAAATATTAGGGAAACGGAATGCTTTGCGCGGGTATTCCGTAAAAAGGGGTGTCGGCTTTCTTTTTATATGGCGAGGGGAAAATTATCCCAGTGTACTTGGTGTGCCATGGTGGCGTGCGCTATATAACTCTGTCCCTTTGGGTAATGAGGGCGGCGCCAAATGATTGGGCACCAATACACACTCGCCTGAGAATTCTGACGGCCGACGCGTAGCTTGCGGCCTGGCTCGTAAATGCGTGCCGGATCAGATTCTAATAATCTACTAAAGCGTGCACACCTTTTTGCGCAGACGAGCGTATTTGTTATTTTGGAAGAAAAAAAATAAAAATAAAATCAAATTTTTGTAATAATTTAGTGCCAGTCGAGGCATATATTTATTGGCAGTTGAAGCCAAGTAAGGGCAGTAGAAGCCCATAGTGTTTAATTATTATTAGTGGCATAGGGGTTTCGCGTTCTAGTGGCGGAACCGAAGTTTGGCGGCATCACCGGAGGAGCACCGAAGTTGGGCACTCACACCCGACTGAAACCGA
Source organism: Ceratitis rosa (assembly GCA_037013455.1). Taxonomy (NCBI): domain Eukaryota; kingdom Metazoa; phylum Arthropoda; class Insecta; order Diptera; family Tephritidae; genus Ceratitis; species Ceratitis rosa. The sequence continues at coordinate 1,626,568 of JAWMAG010000010.1, forward strand.
TAAGTATCATTTTGCCTGTTTATTGTTTTCGTACGTTGTTTTTGTCGTGCCGACAGTGCCGTTCCCTCCGTTCGTCCATACCCATCCTTTTAGCATCCCGCACCCAGAGCCCAGTCACACAGGCGGGTTAAAGTTACCCCCGGCAGCACGGGAGTAGTGCGAGTGGGTTCGTAACCAGTTTGGTTGGACCACACCTCGGGTGCACCCCAAAAATATATTTTGGTTATTTTGGTTTATATCGCTGCTTAATTGTTGTCGTGCATTTGTTTATACCAGCGTTAGTAAAATTCACATTTTGTTGTTTTCCTTACTTGCAAATAGTTTTGTTAGTGTACGTAGCTAGCGACCCACGCCGTCTTCACTAAGCTGGCCGGTCGCCTTGTTAGTTTTTGTCATCTCCTTTTTGTGCGGTAGTTTGTTTTGTTGACGTGTGTGGTTGTTGGTAGGCGCTTGACCAACAGCCACTGTAGGTATACATATGTATGTACGTATGTACATACGCACATACATATTGTTAATTTAAAAAGTGGAGGTGACAGTATATACCGAAAACATTCGTGCAAATGTCTAGAACTTCTTTTCTATAGAGTCTGAGGCTCCTCAATAACCTGACTGCTTACTTGAAGGGATGTATAATTTCTATCTTTAGTGGAGGAAAGTTCTTCAAACGATTTATGGTCCTTTGCGCATTGGCAACGGCGAATACCGCAGACGATGGAACGATGAGCTGTACGAGCTATACGACGATATTGACATAGTTCAGCGAATGAAGAGACAGCGGCAACGCTGGCTAGGCCATGTCGTCCGAATGGATGAAAACACTCCAGCTTTGAAAGTATTTGATGCAGTACCCGCTGGTCTAAGCAGAGGAAGAGGAAGACCTCCACTCCGTTGGAAAGATCAAGTGGAGAGTGACCTGGGTGCACTTGGTATTTCCAACTGGCGCCAAACAGCGAAAAGAAGAGATGAATGGCGCGCTGTAATTGATTCGGCTATAATCGCGTAAGCGGTGCCAACGCCAATAAAGAAGAAGAAGTGGATCAAAACGTTGTCCTACCAGTTTTCTCTGCTGCAGTACGGCTTTCCAGCATTAACGTCAGACTTTCTGAGCTCTCAGAGAACACAAGAAGAGGAAATCAAGTGTTCCAACATAGGCTGCTGTCTAAAAGAGTAGTAGAGTTTTATGCTGGAAACTGTTATTGCAATCGAGTGGTTAGCGTACCGTCGAACATTCAGAATTATAGAAAATTAATTTTTCTAATTGCGGTAAACTTTCAGGGCAGGGAATTTTCAAGAACCTCAAGTATACTTCAGACAGAAAATAAAAGCTCCTCGGACATTTGGAGGTGGCTTATAATAGACTGTAGGTCCCTCCATTTGTTGGAAAATATCAGGAGGCATACCACAAATTACAGGAGAAGCTCAGCCGCAACTCGCTTCAGTGGTTACAATACGCCAATTATACATACATAATTATTTATATGCTTAAAGAATCACTCATATATGTATGTTTGTATGTACGTGCATAAATTTTCATTAATTTATTACAAATATTTTAATACTCTTTATAGGAATGTCTCACAAATACAAGTGAAGAAACTTCATTTAAGCCTTCTTCTGAGCGCTGCGTTCAAATTCCAACCAGCAACGTGTGACATGATGCAACAGCTGCCAGTCAGCCGAGTGATTGTCTCTTCAATGATAAAATAAGCCAAAAACTGGCTGCCGAATCGAAGAGTCAAGGCGCAAGTGGCAACAACAACAACAGCAAGAAAACTAGTTAACACTTGACGAGCTTAAAAAGATAAAAGATGCTCAAGGTCTTGCGTCGTTCGGTGCGAGTAAACACCAAAATACAGAGGCAAATAAATAAAGTATGTGAGAATAGTAATTTCAAGCTAAATCTCAAAATTTCGCACTTTTTGTCTCATTCTGCAAAAAAAAAAAAAAAAAAAAAAAACCACAAAATTTACGAAGCGCGCGGCACATTCGAAACGGAGACTTTATGTTTTGGGCGCAACACTTGATGCAACAACATCTCTGTGTGTCTCTTTAATAAATTGTTTATTGCCCCAGCTACGTTTAATAAATTAGTTGGCTTAATCACTTTAAGAATTCTTAGCGGTTATGGCAGCGATTGAAAGTCAGCGTCACTCAGAATAAATTGCCACCGAAACTTGCGAGTCACAAAGTCATTTATGCAAGCCCATATCAGCAACCAAGATGGAGTAGAACTCTACTGGCACATTATGGAACCCTCATACTCCCTGCCTCGTCAATCTTACTTATCTTCACTATTTCGGCGAACTTCTCATTACCATTTCATAGTCAGTCAGCAACAACTCGGACGACTAACGGAAATTACTTGACTAACTGCAGTTTAGTTTTCTCCTGGCGCCGACGCCACCGCCTCCGACGCTTGGGTGCCCCTTTATCGCAAAGGCAGCAAAGAAAGAAAGTGCGAATGCCAACGAACTCGTCTAAATGAATGCTAGGCGTCCGCCTTATTGCATCAGAGCTCCCCACGCTGGAGGCTGCTTGTTTTTGGTGTTATTACTTTGAGTTTTCCTTTGCGTCCTACGTTGCTACTCTTGCCCACTAGCATACACGGCGCATTGGTTGAGCTTTGGGAAATTCTCGTATTTTGCGGTTTGATAACGTTCATTTGGCTGGCTGAGTGTTGGTTGGCAAATTGCGTTGGACAATGGTGTGGATGTGGTTGGAGAGGGTCTTACGAGTGTACGACTAGGCATCCTTCTTCATGCTTCATTGCGACAAATGCTATGACAACCAGTCTCCGGTAGTGCGTACTGACGCAGCGCGGGGATGATAGCGACACCCACCAACTCCGCCACTAACTTCACCATCATTTTGACTTTGTGGCAAGGAAGTCGAATTTTTGTTGCAGTTTGTTGCCAGTAAGCAACCATTGCCGTGGCCACCAGGCAGTTGTTCCCTTGTTTGTTGCTTCAAAAGTTAGAAACCTGCCGTTGTTGTTGTTTGTATATGCCTTCGGGAGCAGCAGAAGCAGAAGTAGTTCCAGAGTTCATGAATTGCTTTTATCAGTACTCGGATAGAAGTTTTCATGCGGAATAGTTTTTGTCTGATGCTAAATGCTGCTGCTGCTGCTGCTGTTGCCCTCCTCCTCTGCTCTTGAAGTGTTGGTGACTGCGTGCAATCTCGCTTTATTGGAATGCAAATTATACTGTACCTTAATTTTGTTTAGTTCTTTAAGGATTTTATTGTAGAAGCAAATTAGAATATTAATCGCTTTCTTCACCGACGGGACTTGTACTTTTCTTAATGTGGGTGCCACGAGATTTAATTTTAGCTAGACGTGAATGGTAGCGGGCAGGCATAACAACCATCGTAATAATCGGACGCTGTCATATGGGGACTCATGGTAGAAAGATGGCTGCTTCTCAAATGAGTTTTGCCGCAGCCGCAGAGAAAAAGAGAAAGAGAAATCGGTGGAACCTTACCTCTTCCCCTGCCCAGTTCTCAGTGTGGTCCGTCAACGTTTTCACCCGAGAGCTGAGGTTATATTAGATGGATCAAAACTGGATTAGAATAGACGGGCATAGCCACCTGTTAATACTAGAAGAACACTCGAATAATGATACAAAGAGAAGAAAAATTTCCAACCATTGACAGTGGACTTCGAGTGTATGCCTTTGATGGTTGTTGTATTTTATCTTTAGTAAATTGTAAGAAAGTATAAGAAAGGGAAGAGATTCGCCTACCAAGAAGATGAGGAGTTGACTAGGTTTGCTATATCTACGTTTGAATGCAAATTAGTCACATAGTTTGGGTATTTTACGAGGTCCAGGAGATTAATGCCTAAAGATGAAAGCTCTTCTAAGCAATCGGAGTAGGAATTCCGAAGAAACGATAGCGGAAAGCAGTGAGAGCTGGGCAGTGGCAGAAAAGTTGTTTGGGAAACAACCCAACCTTCTACCATGAGTCCCCATAACACAGTGTCCGGCTAATAAGCCGGTTGTTGTGCTTCCGGACGTCCTGTTTATTAGGAGTAATCCCCTAGTTCTGCTCACTTCCATCAATTGCACGTGGTTTCCCCCCGCCATCTGCTGTTGGCCCTTCTGATGAAGGTTGGTCTTAACAAATACTTAGCCGAGGAAAGAGGTATGCCTACATCATGTGCAGAGTTTACCGGGGTTATGACTGTTCCCTATTCGGTCAGCTCATTGACTCCGCAGTTCCCGGGAGTGTTCTTTTGACCAGGTAGTCAAACCATCTAGCCGCTTAAGAAAACCGATTTGGAATAAATACTTTAATAGATCCACATAAGTATTCAATATTATAGCATCTGCTTAGAAGATAAACCCAAAAATAATTAAAAAATCTTCAAATTGAATATCCTATAAGTGGTAACATCAACCAATTCTGAGCAAACACATTCAATGTCAAAAATTTTGAGCATTTTTATCATGCCTAAAACCAAAAACTCGTGGCGAAATAGAAAAATTTCAAAAATTGTTTTCATTTGAGTCGCTCTGTATAGTAGTAGGATTCACAAGTAGATGCCGCTCAAAACTGCAACAGCTGTTATTTGAATACAATGGCAGCACAAACAGCTGTTCTGCACATATGATTTTTAGCAAACACAGAAAGAAATAAAAAGCGCTAAGAAATTTCAAATGAACACAGGTAAGAGAATAACTATTAATCAATTAAGAAATAATAAATCTTAAATAACAAATATTTCAGTTACAGCAAATTGGTTTGCCGCGCATTCTGTGCATGTGAAGGCCAACGGATGCTATTTCATTACCATTTGCATTAAAATAGTTTAGCAAAGAGCCGCTAGTTAGATACCAGTTGGGACTATAAGAGACCAAGAGGAAAATTAATGGTCCGGGAAAGATGTACAGATTACCGAAAACTAGTTTGGCAAGCGGAAGTATAATAAAGGTAAAAGCAAACATGTATAAGTACATTAGGATTGTTATTTTAAACTTTTTATAGTTTTTCCTGGTAGACGGGTAGAGGAAAAGCGGGTACTATCGGCAAGGAGTGTCAATCCTCTTATTAAGAAGCACGTTCATAACAGCAGCGCAATTTGTACGAATTTCTGGCGGCCCTACGATTGTCACTCGAAGCACGGATACGTTGAAGAAATGGTGGACCACATGCGTAGCTTCATGGGCATACATACCCAGAAGATTGAGTCGCAGTGGCGGGTAGCAAAACGATAACATATAAAGAAAACTTCTAAAAATTTTGCGGATCTTATTGTCGAATTCTGTTGATGCAGGAAGTCACAAACTACAGATGCTGACCTATGTACTAATAAATTTAAAAAATTGTCCAATAATATTTACGCTACATTCACTGTTCTATGAAAAATTATTTGCAAGGTGAAGCCGGTGTTAGCAGATCAATCATTAATAAGGTCATACCTTCAAAAAGACACTAAAAGCAGCCCCTCGGCAGGAAATATCAATAACACCCTTTATAAATCGAAGCAGAAGTGCAAACGAGAATTACTAAGCGGTTATAAAGAGACAAAAATTCTTTTTTTTTAAATGCTAGTTGTTACAAGCAGCCTCATACATACATATGTAAAATATGTCCCTATCTTTTCTATTCACCTTTCATTAAACCAAAAAAAAAAAATGCAAATATTGCTACAAATACCTTATCAGACTCGATCGCAGAAAAAAGTAACAAAGTTTAATTAAAGAACAACATTTTATTACTTTTTCTCAGCTTTTACTTCACATAAAATTCGCATCCAATGCCAGTTGTGACAAACTTTTAATGCCAATTCATCAATGCTGATCAGATTTGACGAGTTGAATGACACGATTGAATTATATTATTTTCTACCTGCGTATATATGTACATATGTATGTATTTTGTTTTGAAAATTAGCAACAACATCCCCTTATTGTTGTTGGCCTCAGAGCGGCAAATATTTTTCGGGTTCATTACAGAGAAAATGTAAATGGTATTTCAGTCTTTTTCACCAAACAGATTACTATTTTGGCTCAGTTAGATATCGGTAATGTTTTGAAAGGACCGGGATAGTGAGTATCCTTCCAAACACACTTTTTACCATTATTCAAGGTAAATTGATATTTAAGATATGAGTATTTTCCATTCACAAAATCCAATATTCGTAACAACCTTTACAGTAAGAAAATCTCTCTTTTAGTGTTTTGTTCTCTTTATTTTTTATATTATTTAACTCTTTCTTGAAGCAGCCTTTATTTCTTCTTCTCTTATTACAACATTATTATTATCACAAATTTGCCGCTTCGTCCCCTCGTCAGCGGCGATTTCATAATTTGATGTGATTGATTTTGACAGCAGCGAACTCAAATTAATCCACTTATCAAATTACCTGCACCACATACGCTATAGCTAATTGGAAATCGCTTGCATGCCGGCTTCTTCTGAACATCCATACACACACGAATACATAAATAAATATATGTACATATGTAAAAATGTAGTTTGGCGAAAAGGCCACCAAAGGCACCCACCGACAGCTGCCTCGCTGCACAGTGTTCTTTTTTAGCCCGAAGAGACATCATAATTCCGCAGAAGAATCTCGTCATCGCGAGTTAAGGCTAAAATATCGAATTGAGAGGTGCGAGATTTATGTGAAGTCAATACACAACTGCTCTCGCCACAAACAAACAGCTGTGCGCCAATTCCTCTGCAAGAACAGGCCCTCTGTGCAATAATTGACCCTCCCGACTCTTGCGGCTGGCGCGCCAATCTCTTTTTAATGGTGATAAATTTTCAATATCACAAAGCATAAATCGGCTTTGGTAGCGACGAGCAGCTTAACTGGCCTGCTCAGCCGGGCAACCAGTCAGCCAGGCCTTCGAATCAGCCTTTGCATGTTTTGTGTGTTTGAAGTGTGTGTCTGCAAAGGTAAGTATGTGTGTGTGTGTGTGCATCTATGTGAACTTCACATATGATCGTATCGGGCATCGGGAGTCAAGTGGCAAGCTCGGAGCTGCAGTCGGCAAACAAGTGACTGGAACTTGATAGCAGATATTAGCTGTGCGACAGGCAATTATATATGTATGTGTGTATGTAGACACATTCCGTCGGCATTCATCCCAGCGTCGTTGATATTGTACGCCGTAAGTGCTTTAAAGGAATACAAATATATATATTTTTATATATGTAGGTGTGTGTGTGTTTCTGAAGTTCTGAGTTCGTGTCAAGCCGCTGGCCGTTTAGTCAGTTAGGCAGTTGGTTATCTGTCTTTTTAGTAATATGAATGTCTTTCTCTGAGGATATACTATATATATGTGTGTGTGTGTGTTCGCTTGACAATCGACCAGTCGTCCGTCCATTGCCCAGCCATGCGTACAAAGAATACATTGTATGTTGCGCCTTCCTACAACAGCTTTTCGGATTTTTGCTTCCGTTGCGGTTTTCTTCCTACTACCCTCTTGCCGTTAATCGCCCTTTGCGTTTGCTCCGCGATTGATGGTTTTTACAGGTTGGGTTGCCAACCGTAAGTTGTGATGGAATCTTAAGGGCTGCTCTTGTGCTTTGATTGGTAGAGAAAATTAGAAGTAATAAGAATTGTTGTTAAGTCATCGTGAATCATTGGAGATGCTCAAGAGATTAGCGAACGATCATTTGAATTATCAGTGGAGTTTTACTTGTAGTGCATCTGGTAACTCTAATAAAAGTTGTGGTATTGTGTAGCGGCCACGGTAGTCGAGTGGTTAGCATTGCGTACTGACATTTGGGTTCAAGTTCCGGTGCCATCAACTTCCAAAAGTTATGGAAAATTAATTTAAATAAAAAATTAAGTTAAATTTTCTAATTGCGGTCGTCCCTCGGCAGGGAATGTCCACCCCTTCGAGCATATTTCGGACATGAAATAAAGACTCGTCGTAAAAAAACCATCAGCCGTTCGGAGGCGGCTTAGTATAAACTGTAGGTCCCTCCATTTGTTGGAAAACACATCAAGACGCAAAACCACAAATTGGAGGAGGAGCTCGGCCGAAAATCGCTTCAGCGGTTACAAAGAGTTGAAAGAGTAGCAGACCTTAAAATCTGGGCGGCTGGGAGTTCAATTAAACTTTATGTATCAGCATAAAGATCGTCTCCTTAGCTACTTCGGGCTCTTCATCTGAAACAGTTTACAATTGAGCCCTTATGATGTTGATTATAACACGAAAAAATTATAAGTGAATGCACAGCTCAAGTGCAGTACATATTGATCTTGAATTTAACTCATTTACGTACCCTTCAAGTGCACAACGTTTCCCAAAACCATATTTCTTACGTGCCACCTCAGGCAACAACTGCCATTTCTCTTTCAGCATTTCTCTTCTCACAACCAGCTCACTTTACTGCTTTCGAGCACAATTCTCTTTGCTCAACTTCATTCATTCACAGAGCTTGCCATTTACGCCAGAAAAGAATGAGTTGTGACCAATAGAACGCCATGGACGGTAGTGGCGGTGGCCGAGACTGTGGCGGCTGAAGCTGATACTTTCTTCTTCTGAACTCTTCTTAAAAGCTTGTACTACGGAAGCGCAGTGCTTCAGTAGTAAATATACACGCGACGCGTTCAGATCGTCTTCATTTCGTTGATCAAGTTCAAAGTGCTCAGAAGACTTATTGTGTGAGGAAGAAGAAGAATAATTGTGTGCACAACAATTGTTGTTGGTCATTAAAAGAGTTCTTATTTTACGACGGCATGAAAGGCCGACAAAACAAATAAAACAATTACAACAACAACAGTAATAAAAAAGTAAATAACCGCAGTTTTAGAACGCAAGGCAATTTGAAGAAGTAAAGCCTTTTAGAAGAGTTTGTGGTTTGCTTAGAAGTGCTAAACTTTAGTTCGTGCACGAGTGTGTGAGTGTGTGAGTGTGTGTGTTTATGTTAATATGCAACACAATGCACATAAAGAATTGCAACTGAGTGTGCAACGGCAAAACAAATTACAAGGCAGAAAGGTATTAAAAGCAGAAAAATTTAAAAAAAACACAATAATTTTTTCTAAACTTTGTTTAGTTTTCAAGCAAATTGTGAATGTGTAAATAAAAATGTATAGGAAGAAAAATATGTAATTATTTTTGAAAAATAAAGTTCAAAATTATAAATGAAATGAAGATTCCAACTTATACGGTGCTGAGTTATGATTAAATTATACTAAATGCTGGAAAGCATTTTAATTAATTTAATCTTATTTTACATTCTTAGTTATATTACGGGTCTGATATTTAGATTTTGTGGGCATTCATTACTCAGTTTAAATATTGTTTATTTTCGCAAATACCATAGGTATTGGTGTTCAATCAAGAAAAAAATTGGCATGAGCTCCAGTTGTGGTATTTTAATTTACTTAATTGTATTTTCTTTTATTTCTTTTATATTTTATTTGATTTCTTTTATATTATTATTTTTTAATTTAATTTAATTTAATTTGATTTACTGTATTTGAAATTATTTATTTTTAAATTTTTATTTTAATTTTTTTCTATATTTCATTATATTATTTTATTTCCATTAATTATTTTTTTCTATGTTTTATTATATAATATTTTATTCCATTTTTTTTTAATTATTTTATGTTATATATTCTGCTTTATAATTTAAATTTAATTTTTTTTTATATTTTATTTTTTTATAGTTTATTCTATTTTATTTTTATTTGTTTTATTTTGCTTTGTTATTTTATATTATTTTATTTTATTTTTATTTTTTTATTTTTTTTTCATTCTATTCTATTTTATTCTATTTTTATTTCTTTAATTTTATTTATTTTACTTTTATAATTTAAAATTTTTAGTTTATTCTATTTTATTTAAATTAGTTTTAATTTATTTTTTCAATATATTTTATTTATTTTATTTTTATAATATTTTATTCTATTTTATTTTAATTTGTTTTACTTTATTTTAAATATTTTATTTTCATAATTTAATATTTTTATTTTTTTCTATATTTTAATATATTATATTTTATTTCAATTTGTTTTATTTTACTTAATTTATTTGATTTTAATTTTATAATTTAATTTTTGGTTTTTATATTTTGTTGTATTATATTTTAATATGTTTGGTTTTACTATATTTTATTTTACTTTAGTTTATATTATTTTTTTCATATTATCATAATTTGTTTAATGTTATTACTTTTTTAATTAATTCTTTTTTTATGTGCTTATACAATTTCAATAGTTAATTAAAGTGTTTTATGTGTTTCCTGCTAGTTAATATTGAAGCTTCATTGTACCATAACTCAACACCCAATACGAATATTCACACCCATTGTAAGTTTGTAGATAATTTTATAATAATAAAAGGCATAAATTAGAATAAAAGTTGCTCTACAAAGATAAAATGGCTTATGGCCCGCATATCCGAAGCAATTTCCATTTTTGCGCGCGGCTTTCAGCCAGGTATTTCATAGCGGCCCGAAAGCAAATGAAAGGCTTTGACGGGGCAACCAACCATGTTATCATGTTATGGTGTTGCCATAAATTGGCTTGGCTTTAGCTGCCGCCGAGAAATGCTTCCTTATTTCCCTTTAGGTGCGCTCACAGTTTCGGAGGGACAGACTATCGACGGGTTGGTCGGGCTCGCTCAAAGAATTGCCACGCGCATGCGTCCGCAGCTGCAAGAGCATGCAACTAGTTGCAAGACTTTTTGCGCCAGTGAAGGCAGTCGACCGTGCGGTTAGCTCTGATAATGTTCGGTTCAATATGACAGTTTTTTGCCTTTTGGAATTCTCTTTCTTCTGTGTTAGACTTGATGACCGCATTGTGAAGGGGCGTTGTTGCAGCAACATTTTGTGGCAATAACTAAGAATTTTTATGCGCGTAGGCCACAATGAGCCCAACTGTGGCGAACTGTAAGTACGTGGTGTTGTGAAGGTGAACTAACATTTCCATATACATACACACTCTTGTATGTATTTAGCA